>CM053588.1:172759203-172785946 GCA_028646515.1 Pseudochirops corinnae
TATTATTTGTAAACCTGTATATTTTAAATATTATTTGAATGAATGTAAAATATCTTATCATGTGAACAGCTTTTCAAGGTTCTGATTATATAGCATAGTGAACTCTCTATTCAGTAACAAACCAAGACAAAATATTCACAATAAACAAAGTACAGCATTCAGAATGTTTTAACTTCACAATTTATCACTAAAATGGCCACATAGTTTTCACCAAAGTGGTAACATAATTTTAAGCAAAAGATAATATTCACTTAGTAAGTCCTTCATTTAGTAAATCCTTAATTCAATCACCCTTACAGTGGCAAGCCTCCTTAATTGACACAAAATACAAAGGTCAAAGTCCTCCATCCATGGGGTGCAGTTAAGTTACAATATCATCAGTCACTACTCAGTACTCTCTTAAGGGCTAGTGAAAAGTACAAAGGCCATCCACCCCTAGATCGCAAGTAAGTTACAATCTCATCAGTCAGCATTAAATATCTAAGGAGAGGTCTTTTCATCTTGACTCAAGGCAGGCTCCCAGCTTTCATGATTCCTCTTCCATGGTCCCAGCTCCTGCCCAAATCTAACCAACTGCCACCTGAGTCCAAAGGCAGACAGCTCCCGGTTCCTTGTCCAGCTCTCCATGCAATTCCTGTTTCCATATTGAAGCTCACAGTGTCTAATCCACCTGAAGTCCTTCACAGTTTCTGTTGCTGGGAAGACAAGGCTTAACAAAGCCATAATAATATTCATATACATTGCCAGCATCCTCATCAATTCACTTTCTGCCTGTGAAATGAACATAGACCCAAAACAGACAGACAAAGTACCAACACCACAGTCACGTTTCCTCTGGCAGCTCCAGCTGGCCCTCAGAAGTCTTTGGCAGCTCCAGCTGGTTCTTGGAAGCTGTCAGCAGAAGTTTCAGCTGGCTCTCAGAAGCAGCTCCACCATCATAAGCTCTGTTTTCAAAATCAAAATCACTCTCTCCAGCCTGAGCCTCTCCTTCTCAGCCTCCATGTGGCTTGCTCTGGGAAGTTCTGACTGTCTAGTTTGTGCTAATACCTCATATAAAGTATTAGCTCCTCCCTGTTCCACCTCTTCCTGTTACATCAGCAACAGGGGCTCAGACCTTCTGTTTTTTAACAGAGGCTTGACATAATTAACTTGAAACTAAGTGCTAAGTGCATGTTTACTTGCCAGTACAAGAGGATCTCCAAATTCCATTACTATTACAACCTCCAAGAACATATTTAAAGAAATTAAGTCAGAGGCAGCTAGGTTGGCTAGTCAACAGAGCACTGGGCCTGGAGTCAAGAGGACCTGAGTTCAAATCTGGCTTCAAATATTTGACACTTACTGTTTGCATGACCTTGGACAAGTCACTTAATCCCAATTGCCTTGCCTTCTCCCCTCCAAACCCCCTCCCCCAAAAAAAGAAATTAAGTTTTTCTTTATCCTATGTCTCCAGGAGTACCTATCTGGAAGACCAGAATCAGGGAGGGTGGGGCATTGACTGGAGCTTTGTCCCAGAGCAAGAAATCAAAAGAGCAGCAAATTGAGAGGGCACTGACAAAACTGTTCTTAAGATGTTTCCTCCCCTTCTCATCCTGCTTCTAATAGAGCAAACCGTAGTTGCCTTGACCCTAATATTCTCCCCATTCCCTTCCTATCTTAAAAATCTTATGATTTTTGGTGACCCCATGTGAGTCAAATCTACTCCTGTGCTCTTTCCTCTTCTACCCCACCCCCAGGTACTACTTCTCATTTGTGCAGAAATTGTTAGTTATTGTTAGTTCTTTAGCCCCAGGGCCAGAGAACTGTAGAAGTTCAAAAAACAAAAAAGCTTTACTTATAAATGATCAGCTCATGGTTGTCAGCTTTGCCCTTTTCTTTCTAATTTCCCATTGTTTTCTAGAGACTTATTGAAACTTCAGGGCCATTTGTATGGTTGAGTGCCAGTAACTTGGAGAGGGAGTACATAATGGAATGTAACAGGGAAAAAGAAAAAAAATGGCCCAGGCGTTTATCCCCAGCTGCAGACTCAGAAGGAGATGCTGACCCTGTGGGACATCCTCCCCCTCCCCCAAACTCCCACCATAGTCTAGTGAGGAGGAATAGTGTTGAAAATAATTCACTTGCTCTAATTCAGCCAAGACTAAGGTATGGGGAATGTCAGATGAGAGGGACAAGTCAAGGAAATCTCCCAAGTTCATCTGATCCTATTGTGTTGCCCCTTGGATAAAAGTAGGCAAGTGATTTAATGGCAAAGCCATAGATATATTAAATACCCTGAAGAATGTGGTCTTGGGAGCCTTGCTCTAAAAAAGTGACTGTGCTTCCCCCATGTAGCAGCAGAGGTGGTCAGAACCTCATTGGATGACAGTTAAGAAGCCAGCAGTGCAATGGCAAAGGCAGAGAGAAGTGATGGAGAACAGCTTCTACTGGCAGTGGCAGGATTGAGCTGCCAGGTTGTAGTGGCTCCAGAGGAAGGGGACTTGAGACACTAATATCCTCAGACCATGCCAAGGAGTTGTGGGAAGTAGAATTGTGCAGATTTGGGATGAAGGAGTTTTCCAATTGTGATGTCACACACACACACACACACACACACACAGAGCACTAAAGTTATACCAGCTCCCTTCCTTGGAGTATGAATTTTTTCAGGCAATTGTTCCCTTCCTTATTGGGGTACATTTCAATGAGACCCTCTCTATGTCTATATGAGGAAGGAAGAAAAAAAATAAGGAAACAAGTATTCATTAAGGGTTTACTATGTGCTAAGCAGTTAATAATTATTATCTCATTTAATTCACATAATAACCCTGGGAAGTAGGTTCTACAGAAGGGAAATGACTGGCTAAGGGTCATATTGTAATTAAGAGTCTGAAACTGGATTGGAACTCAGGTCTTGGTGACTCCAGGCCCAGCATTCTATCTACTGTGCCACCTGGCTAAAAATGGTTCTTCTACTTGATTTACTCTCTTATTTACTTTGTCATAGTTCTCCAATGAAAGATTCTACTATTTGATATATGACTTTTACCTAATTTCTTGTTAGAGAATGTACCGGATAGAGGCATGAACCCATATTTTAATTACTCTTATAATGAAGTTAATTAGTAGTGTGATTTCAAAGTATCTTGACTGATTCATTGACTCCAATATAAGAAAATCTGAGTTGTATTTTTTAACTTCTAAAATCCCTGCTAGGGGATTGGGATAAGGGAGCAGCTATTCTATTACTTGAATTATTTACAAGCTCATGTGGCAGAACTAGAATCTTTGGATTGAATAGTTTTGCACTGACCTTGGGCAGAGACAATTATCATCTAATTCTATTAATTCAACCCACTCATCCATACATTTGACCAACAAAAGTTTATTGAACCACTCTTGTGTTCAAGGCACTGTGTGAGACACTATGGGGAATGAAAAGGTGTACAGGACAAGTCCTTGCTCTCAAAGTCTTCATTCTTCTAGTAATAGAGATTAGAGACATACAAATAGCTAAATATAGCAATATGTGCTCATTGCCATCAGAGTTTTAAGAAGATTATAAGGACGTGGGCATGGATGTGTTTCAGGAGCCCCAATAACCAGAGTCCCAGGTGCGCAGTCTGGAATGAATTCACAGGCTCAAGCATCTTTAAGTCAGGATGGTATAAGTTTATTGTTATACTTTATAGTGGGCAAGAGTTCTTAGGGAACCTACAACCTTAAAGGGTTATAGTTAAAGTTTATAAAGGGTAACTATAGTAAATCAGATGTCAATTATGCTAAGTAGGTGAGTCTGGGTGGGATTAGGGAGGAGTTAAGGAGTGGTCAATTCTTAAAGGAACATGTACTTTTAATATGTACTGCACAGGCATATTGCCTAGAATTCACTGGGAAGTAGCCCGAGGTGGGGCTGCGCGGAGGTGTGGTTTTAGGCTTGAAATGTCACTAAGTCAGCTAGCAGTCAGAGCTGCTACCCATCAATGTCATATTTGACAAAATGGATGTTGGGAGCATACATATATCCCAAGCTAACAAGGGATCCAGGATGTGTATAATGGGCTAAGGAGTTACTTATAGATAGTTCTAGTGAAGGATTCATAGGTATAGCTGGTTGTTATACTAACAGGAGATAAACAGTTCATGAATGGTTGCTAGGCAGAGTACTGGCAGGAGGAAGGGGAAGAGATAATGCTCTGAGTCTGGGAAGATTTGAGGCTAAGGAGAAATGTGATTTTGCAAACCGATGTTCAAGCACAAGCACCCAAGCACCCCATCAACAGGAGTTCAGAGAAAAGGAAGCGTAGATTCTAGTTGGTTTCATCTGAGATTAATTCATGGAGAAAGTCACATTTGAGAGGGTCTTTGAAGGACAGCTAGCATTTTGATTGGTGGAGATGGTTGGGAGGTTATTTCAGGAAGAATTAACAGATGGATAATGGTACACAGGGAAGCACTGGGTACATTTTAAATTCAGTAAGTTATTCCATTTGGCTGGAGCACAGGGTTTGAGAACAGGTATAGATTTAGGGGGGATAAGATTGAACAACTAGGTTGGGGCTAGACCTCAAATGCCAGGCTAAGGAATTTAGATTTTATTCACTGGTAGGTGGAGAGATATTGAATGTTTATAAATAAGGAAGTAAGATAATCAGAACTGTGCTTTAGAAAAATTTAATCTGACAGGTTACGGAATGGATTGGACAGAAGATAAACTAAATATGAGGGAACCAATCAGAGATTATTACAGAAGTTCAAGTGAGAGGTAATAAGTTTTAGGGTTGAGAGGAATGGAGTGAAAAATATTTTATATGTATATATCTTTTATGTTTTGTCATCAACTGCCTAGTCTGACTAGTGTTCTAAGCCTAAATCCCATCATGAGCTAAATAGATATAAATAACTTCAGTAAAGTAGCAGAATATAAAATAAATCTACAAAAAATCATCACCCTTTCCAACCATATTGGACTGAATTTCTTTGATGTTCTTTGGTCTCTTTGGGATATAGGCCTAGTAATGGTATAGCTGTTCCAAAGAACGTGTACAGTTAAGTGACTAGGGGCATAGTTCCAAATTGCTTACCAGAATTGTTGGACCAACTCAACACTCCACCAATAATGCATTAGCATGCCTGTTTTCTCACAGGCCTTCAACATCTGTCACTTTCCTTTTTATCATCTTTGCCAATCTGATGTGTTCCACAGAACATCAAAATTGCTTTCATTTGCATTTCTTTTAATTATTAGTGATTTAGAACATTTTAAAAGTCTGGTTGTTGATAGCTTAGATTTCTTTCTTTGAAAACTAGTCATCTGTATCCTTTATTGGGGAATGGTTCTTATTCTTATCAATTTTAATCAATTCTTTATGTATTTTTATATATGACCTTTACAGAGCAACTTGTTACAAAGATAGTCCCCAATTAACTATTCCCTTTCTAATAGCATTATTTGTAATAGAAAAACATTTGGAAATGGTTGTTCAATGGTTAAGTAATAGCTAAATGAAGTATGATATGTAAATGTAATGAAATAATATAATAATGTTAATAATAGAAAGGCAGTGTTGTATGGTGAATAGAGAGTTGTCCTCAATGTCAGGAAAACTTAGGTTCTAGTCCTACCTTTGATATATAATGACTATGTGACCCTGGGTAAGTAATTTAACCACTCAGTGCTCTCTAGGCAATACTCTGAGACCATAAGTTTCCGAGAGGGTAGCAACTTATATTGACAGAGAATTTTCTCACCTAAGAGTTCCCTATACCAAGGAAATCTCAAGTCCAGTCCCTATGTGTAGTAATAAAAATAACAGCAAATATTTGTATAATGCTTTGAGAAAGTGCCTTATATGTTTTCTTATTTGATTCAAATGACTCGTTTGAATATCACAACCCCAGAAGAAATTATGACTATATGTTAAAACTATATGTTACATATACTATTACCATATTGGATTCACACCAAGAATGCATTATTGGTAAAGTATGAGGAAGGCTATAAACACAAATAACAAAACAAAATATTAATGTATTATATGTTAACAACATGTTAATGTGTTAGCCATATATAATAATATGCTAACATTAATTACACATTACTAACAAACCAATAAAAAGATGTAATTGTATCAATATACAGAAAAAGTTTTTGACAAAACATAAAACTCATCTAATGCTAAAACCCTGAAAGGCATAGGGATAAATGGACCTTTCCTTAATATTGATAGACCTTTTCAATAAAATTAGGAACAAAAAAAGCATATCCATCATCAATGTTATTGTTTTTATCCAAATCTTAATCCAGTGCCTGGTATATAACTGTACTTAATGAATGCTTGTTGACTTGACATATAGCTATAAAAATGCCAGCTATTGCAATAAGGCAAAGAAATTGAGAGAAGAAAAATGCACAAAAACCACTAAAATTATCACTAACTACAGATGATACAGTGATTTACTTAGAGAACACTAGAGCTTCAATTTAAAATTTAATTGAAGCAATAACTTCGGTAAAGTAGCAGAATATAAAATAAATCTACAAAAGTCATCACCTTTCTGTAAATTACTAACAAAAACCCAGTAAGAAGAGACAGAAAAAGAATCTATTTAAATGAGTTACAGAATGTGTAAGATGTCTTAGAGTCTATATACTAAGACACAGATAGTAGTAATATTAACAAAGCTACAAAATGAATCTTTATAGAAATCAAGGCAAATAATGAAACGTTAAATTTTTCTTGGTTTTGCTGTGCAAATATAATATAAATGATGGTGTTACTTAAACAAATTTACAGACTTGGTATTCTACCAAACAAACCACTAGGGCATAACTTTATAGAGCAAAATTTAAAAAAAAATTAGTCTAGTGGAACAAAAGTTCAGCAATCTCAAACAAAATAAAGAAAAAGGAAATGTGAAAGGGGCCTTCTGGTATTAGACATGAAACGAAAACATGAAGTTGTAATGATCAAAGTGATTGGCATCATTTATAAAAATGGATATTATATATCTACATATCCGTAGATGTATATATTACATAGATGTGAATATTTATTAGTTATTTATATATCTTAGATACCAAATCCTTATAAGATACATTTGATACAAAAATCCATTTCAATTTCACCACTTCTATTTTTATTCTAAATGCATTAATGTTGTCTGTGCAGTACCTCTCACTTTCATGTAATCAGTGATTTATTTTTAAGACATACATTTTCAAATAAAGCCAGGGTCCTAATTTTACTTGTTTGACTATATTAATTTGTTTTAAATAAAGGATGCTATTCAGTGAGAGATAGGAGGCCATTGCAATATATATGATTCGAAAGGAAAAAAAGGCAAGTATCAAATATTAAATAAAACATTTAAATTATAGATAAGTAGGTAAATGTTGAAGTGGATAGAGCAATGAATCTGGGGTCAAGAAAATTTGAGTTCAAATTTGAGACCAGACACTTAATAATTGTGTGATTCTGGGTAACTCATTTAACTTATCCCTGTCTCAGTTTCCTCATCTGTAAAATGGGGTTGACAATAATAGCACCTATATCCCAGAGCTGTGGTGAGAATAAAATGAGATAGTATTTATGAAATACTTTGCAAACCTAGAAGTACTATAATTGCTAGCTACTATCATTATTACTATGCAAAAGAGAGCAGAAGGAAATTCAGAAGGAATAATAGACAAGCAATACAATTTTGTTACTACCCTATTGCATTTAACATGCAATTTAAAGAACTAACGTAAAAGAAGTTCCCAGTTTCATATGAAATCCTTTTTTCTGTTCTTTTTAAGAACACTCATGTTTATTTATGTTTGCTAAGATCATAATGAAAAGAAAATTCAATATAAAGACATAATTGATTTGGGAAATTCAGAGAAATATGGGAAGACATATGAAGTGACAGAATAAAGAAAACAGGAGCAAAAGAATTTGTACATTGAATGCAACAAGATAATTAAAAGCAACAACAACAACAAATCCATGTAAAAAGCACAAAACAAGAGTTCAAAAGGCGTCACTGAAACAAGCAGGGCAATTTGGTGACTGCTATGTTAAAGTCAACAGCAGGGTTTAACAATCAATAAAAGGAATTGAAACATACACACTCATTTACTACCTTGTTCTTTCCTTTATTCAATGTTCTCATTTTCCTTTGTTCTTAATTATATATTTGAATACTTTATTTGAATACTTTTACTTTTTAATGGAAATTAAAGCATAATTTAATTTTGTTTGCTTTTTTTTTTTTTGGAGGGGGGAAGGCAGGGAAGTTGGGATTAAGTGACTTGCCCAAGGTCACACAGCTAATAAGTGTTAAGTGTCTGAAGCTGCTTTTGACCTCAGGTCCTCCTGACTCCAGGGCGGGTGCTCTATTCACTGCACCACCTAGCCACTCCATATAATTTACTTTTTAAAGTGCACGTTAACTATAACACCACAGTTACAAATCTCTCATGGTTGTTTCTCTTTCTCTTCCCATCTGATTTCACTATATTTCCCTGTATTTTCTTGTGATGATGACAATGATAACGCTGATTATTAACACATACAGAGCTGCAGTACAGTGCATACATTCATGTCAGTTCTGATCTGACTTTTTCACTCTACTCTGATTCCTATAAGTCTTCCCATATTTCTTTATACATTTCATATTTATTATTTCTTATGACAAAATCATATTTTACCTCAATTCCATTTCATTACTCTGAATTTAGCCAGATTTGGACTATATTGAATCCACATACAATTTGGGAGGATGCTGCTGGTGGTTGTTTTTGCTCCGTTGGCCCCTCAGAAGATTAATGAAAAGACAAAAGGGAAAACCACAGGAGAGCAGAGCCATAATTCATTAGATTCAATATCATCACCATGGAGATTTCAGTGAAAAGCAAATCATTCCCCTTGGCTGTTCCCAGAGGAAATCCTGGATGGAGGCAAAATTACCCAGATTCTGAGGTTCCCCAAGGAAATGCTGAATAAGAAAATGAGATAAAGATGTTTGAGAAGTCATGAGGAAATAACTTAATGTATAAAATACTAGAAATTGGAATTGGGAGACAGAGGTTATAGTAGGATTATGGTACTGTAAATTAGGATGGGAAGGGACTGACTACAAAGATTATCTAGCACAATTTTTACACGAATGTGAATTACCAATGATGTGAACTCTATCTAAGTCTCTGAATATTTAACTTAATTTAACTTAAGTTCAACCTGAGGGCAGAACCAAGATGGCAGAATAGAGGCAGGAACTCACTTTAACTCTCCCGAGTTCTTCTCCAAACAACTTTAAAGCAACACTTCACATCGAACTCTGGAATGACAGAGCTAAGGAAAGGTTGAGGGGAAGCAATTCTCCAGCCCAAGGCAATTTAGGAGGTTATCAGGAAATATCTGTCAACCCAGAGTGGTGATTGGGCCTGGAATTCAGTGCAGGCTACGGCATAGCACTGCCAACAGCAGGTCTTGAAGAAGACTGCATCAGTTGCACTAGCAGCTTTGGGAGCTCTCAGCACACAGACAGTAAGGGAGTTAGCCAACTAGTCAGAAAGAGATTACAGGATAATCTTGGCAAGGGCTGGATTCAGGACCTGATTGCATTGCTCAGACCAAGATCTGGGTCTCAATTAAAGGGTGAAAAAGAGCAGGAGGGGAATAGGGGATCTGGTCATAGTTCTAGGGTAGAGAAGAATACTTACAGTCACTTACAAATGAGTAGAGGCCTTGGTCTCAGTTCCAAGGCAGAATGAAACACTAGTATTTGGGGCCGAAGAACAGCAGGGGATTAGTCACAACTCCAGGCAAATGAGAGTGCCAGCATCTATGACTGGAGGGGAACAAAGTCCTTTTCTGCATAAAGAGCAGATTGCATACCACCTTGGGAGAAATGAAAATTTATAGACTTCCAGAACTAGCTTTGAAAACAGCAGCATGAAAAACCTGAAGCTTGGGATAGTTCCACCTCCACCCCAAAAGCAGAGCCCAACTTTAACATAGGGTTAAAATTTTAAAAGCTACGCTGGAAAAATAAGCAAACAAAAAGAACTAGATCACAAAAATTTACTGTGGTGACAGGAAAACTCAAAACAGAAACTTAGAAGACAATATCAAAACAGCTGCAAGTAAAGCTTCAAAGAAAAAAAAAAGTGAAATAGACACACACATACCTAACAAGAATTCTTGGAAGGGCTCAAAAATGATTTTTAAAATCAAATAGGAGAAGTAGAGGAAAAATTAGGAAAAGGGAGGAGAAAATTATAAAAAGTGAGGCAACAGCTTGGTAAAAGAAGCACAAAAAATGTTGAAGAAAATAATACCTTAAAAACCAGACTTGGATAAATGGTTTAAAAAAAAAAAAGAGGAACAAAAATTCACCAGAGAAAATAACTCCTAAAAAGGCAGGAATGACCAAGTGGAAAAAGCTCACTGGAGAAAGACAATTCCTTAAAAATCAGAACTGGACCACTAGAAGCTAATGACTTCATGAGACATTAAGAAACAATTTTTTAAAGTGAAAAAAATGGGAAAAAATAGAAGAAAATGTGAAATAGCTTATTGGAAAAACAACTGACCAGGAAATAGATCAAGGAGAGATCTTTTAAGAAGCATTGAACTACATGAAATCCATGATCAAAAAAAGAACTTAGACAATCATATTTCAAGAAATTATCAAGAAAAACTGTCCTGATATCCTAGAACCAGAAGGTAAAATAGAAATTGGAAGAATCCACTGATCACATCCTTAAAGAGGCTCCAAATAAAACTCCCAAGAATATTATAGCCAAATTCCAGAGCTCCCAACTAAAGAAAAAAATTTTTCAAGCAATTGGAAAGAAACAAGTCAAATATCACAGTCAGGATCACACAAGATTGGCAGCTTCCACATTAAGGACTATAGTGGCAACCACACTGGAATACACAGGATGGCTGCTAGCACAGGTTCTTAGATCTGCTTTATTAGGAAAGATAGCTGTTTAAAGGGTAAACAGTCTTTTTAAATTACATTCACTAGTTCAGGGGAAAAGTCAGCAACCTGAACTTCAGAGAAAATAAAAACAGAGAAAATATAAACAGAGAAATAAAGACCAACAGACAGGGCTCTGACTGCCTGAATCAACTATTCGCTTTACATACATCCCTGGATTGAGAGAGCCTTTACATCTGAGCACTCAGGGAGCTCTGAACATACTCCCACTCAGAATCTTGACCAGGGAATCACAAGATCCTTCTCATAAGCAAGCCCCCAAAGCAAAATATCCACTCAGAGCCAGAAGGCATCATGATCCTCATGACTCAGTGCCTAATTGAAAATTAGTAAAAGGTGTGAAAGTCTTCCTACAAGCAAGCCTCCCCTACATAAGCTTCCCTTAATGGGCTCCACGTGAGGCCCATTAATGATCAAGGAAGATCTTAAATCTCATCAACATTACAAGGGCTCAGAAGACTTAGAATATGATATTCCAGACCAAGAAACTAGAGTTGCAACTAAGAATAATCTACTCAACAAAACTGAATATAATTCTTCAAGGAAAAAATGAACATTTAATAAAATAGAGGACTTTCAAGCATTCATGATGAAAAGACTGGAGTCAAATTAAAAATTTTACTTTCAAATACAAGACTCAAGAGAAGCATAAAAAGGAAACAGGAAAGAGAAATCATAAAGCATTCAATAAGGTTAAAATGTTTACATTTCTTTATGGGAAAATGAAATATGTAATTCTTAAGAACTTTATTGTTATTATAGCAGTTAAGAGGATTTATAGATGAAGAGAATGGATGTAAATTGACTATTATGGGATAATTAAAAAAAGTTAAGGTCTGAGAAAGGGTGACCCACTGGGAGAAGGAGGAAGGGAGAGCAGAATGGGGATAATTATTTCACATAAAGAGAGAGGGAAGGAGGGAAGTGGAAGGGAAGAGAGAGACAGAGAGACAGAGAGACAGAGAGAGAGAGAGAGAGAGAAAGAGAGAGAGAGAGAGAGAGAGAGAGAGAGAGAGAGAGAATGAGAATCAAGAGAGGAAAAACAGTATGGAGTAAAATGCATAGTTAATAATTATAACTGTGAATATGAATGTGATGAATTCATCCATAAAACAAGCAGATAGGAGAAAGGATTCAAAACCAGAATCCAACAATATGTTGTTTACAAGAAACATATATGAAGCAGAGAGGCTCACACAGACATTTTAAAGAAGAAAGGTTTGGAGTATAATCTATGATGGTTCAATGAAGTTTTTAAAAAAAAGCAGGGGTAGTATTTATGATCTCACATAAATCAGAAGCAAAAATATGCCTTATTAAAAGAGGTGAACAGGGAAACTACATTTTGCTAAAAGGAACCATAGACAATGAAGTACTATCAATACTAAACACATATGCACCAAATAGCATAGCATACAAATAATTAAAGGAAAAGTTAAAAGAGTTACAGGAGGAAACAGACAGTAAAACTGAACTAGTGGGGGAGCCCAACTTTCCACTCTCAGAACTAAGTAAATCTAATAAAAAAATAAACAAGAAAGAAGGTAAGGAGAAGAATAGAATTTTAGAAAAGTTAGATAAGATAGACCTCTGGAGAAAACTGAATAGCATAGGAAGGAGTACATCTTTTTCTCAGCTGTACATGGTACCTTCACAAAAATTGGCCATGTTATTGGGGCATAAAAATCTCACAACCAAATGCAGAGAAGTAGAAACATTAAATTCATCCTTTATATACTAGAATGCAATAAAAATGGGAGTAAACAAAGAGCCTTGGAAACATGGATTAAAAATTAATTGAAAATTAAATAATCAAATCCTAAATGATCAATACTTTCATTAAAGAGAATGTCAAAAATGAGACAACACACCAAAATTTATGGATTGAAGCCAAAGCAGTATTTGTGAGAAAAATTTATATCTCTAAATGCTTTCATCAATAAAATAGAGAAAAAGTATATCAATAAATTGGATGTGCAATTAAAAAAAAACTCGAAAAGGAACAAAATTTAAACTCCAATTCAATACCAGATTGGAAATCCTGAAAATCAAAGGAGAGATGAATAAATTTGAAAGTAAGAAAATCATTGAACTAATAAATAAAACTAGGAGTTGGTTTTTATGGGAAAAATAAAATAAATAAATCATTGGTTAATTTGATTTAAAAAAAAAAAAGAAAGAAGGAAACCAAATTACCAGTTTCGAAAAGGGTGAATTCCCTACTATAAAGATAAAATCAAAGCAATTATTAGGAGCTATTTTATCCAATTGTATGCCAACAAATCTAACAATTTAAGTGAAATGGATGAATATTTTAAAAAAATACAAATTGCCCAGATTAACAGAAGAGGAAACAGAATACCTAAATTGCCATTTTAGAAAAAGAAATTGAATAAGCCATGAGTTCCCTAAGAAAAATTCCCTGACCAGATGGATTCACAAGCGAATTCTACTAAGCATTTAAAGAACAATTAATTGCAATAAACTATAATTTCAACATTAGACTATATTAAACATATAAACTATTTGAAAAAAGGCAAAAAAGGAGTCCTGCCAAATTCCTTTTACAATACAAATATGGTACCAATACCTAAAACAAGTAGGGTAAAAACAGAAAAAGAAAACAATAGACCAATTTCCCTAAAAAATGTTGATGCAAAAATTATAAATGAAATACTAGCAAGGAAATTACAGTAATATATCTCAAAGAGAATATACTATGACCAAGTAGGATTTATTCCAGGAATGCAGGAATGGTTCAATATTAGGAAAGCTATAAGCATAATTGAACATATCAATAACAAAACCAACAAAAATCGTATGATTATCTAAATAGATACAGAAAAAGCTTTTGACAAAATACAATACTCATTCCTATTAAAATTACTAGAAAACATAAGAATAAGTGGAGCTTTCTTTAAAATTATTGGCATCTCTCTAAAACCATCAACAAGCATTATCTGCGATGGGAATAAGCTAGATACCTTCCCAAGGACATCAAGGGTGAAGCAAGGATGCTCATCTTCATCACTACTATTTGATATTGTACTAGAAATGCTAGCTATAGTGATAAGATGTGAGGATTAAAATTGTCCAACTTACAATAAAGGAGATTGAGGCACAGTTCTGAACCAATGGCACTTTATTAAAGGGTCCATGGTCCCCTCCAATGAAGTGGAACCCAGATCTTCCTCATGATCTGAGATGCCCCCTTCTTCTAGGGCCTTATTTTTATAAAACTCGATATCAGATTTGATAACATTCTAAAGAAGCTATCCAAAGTACAGAATCCTATTGCTTGATAGATCTTGCTTCCTGGACCAAAAAATGACACATCAGCTAGAAATGATATGTCAGCAGGGGGTCTTGGGTTGGCCGAAGCAAAGGGTATCTCTGCTGACTGAGTGTTCATAAGATAGTCAAAAGATAGTCACCTGCCCACGTTGAACAAGAGAGAGTGGTCCAGAGGTCCAAAAATAAGTTGGAAAACTTTCTGTGTAATTGATTCACCTCCACCACACTGGGCTTGGTCACCATGATAAAGAAAAGCAAGGGTGGAGAGTCTCTAGTTAGCTTCCTGTGATTAAGCAAGTGAATTTACAATATGAAGCTCACATTTCTGGGGCCTAATACACAGAACTTATAATCACTACCCCTATGGAATCATATCAAACTGATTAATACTGATTGGAATAGAGTAGGGATGCAAATGAATTATTTCTCACAAAGACAAGAAAAAGAAATCAAAGGAATTAGAATATGCAATGAGGAAACAAAACTATCACTTTTTGCAGATGATATGATGGTATATTTAAAGAATCAACCGAAAAACTAGTTGAAATAATTAACAACTTCAGCAAAGTTTCAAGATATAAAATAACCCCGCATAAATCATTAGAATTTCTATATATTACCAACAAAGTCCAAGAGGAAGAGATAGAAAGAGAAATTTGTTTAAAATAATTGTAGACAATATAAAATATTTGAGAGTCTACTACCAAGAGAAACCCAGGAACTACATGAACACAAATACAAAACATTTTTGACACAAATAAAGTTAGAACTACACAACTAGGAAAATATTCATTGCTCATGGGTAGACTGAACCAATACAGTAAAAATGAAAATTCTCCTTAAGTAATAAACTTATTCAGTGCCATACCTGGATTGGATTTAGTTTGGATTAACTACCCCAAAAAATTTATAGAGCTAGAAAAAAAACCAATAAAATTCATCTGGAAAAACAAAAAGTCAAGAATATAAAGGGAATTAATGAAAAAGAAGTGAAGGAAAGTGGCTTAGGAGCAGCAGGTCTCAAACTACATGACAAAGTAGAAATCATCAAAACAATGTAGTGTTGGCTAATAAAAAGAGTAGTGGATCAGTGGAATAGATCAGGGACACAATATACAATAGTAGTGACCGTAGTAATGTAGTGTTTGATAAATGCAAAGATTCATGCTTTGGGGACATTTAACAAATAATATTTAACAAAAATTGTTAAGAAAACTGGAAAGCAATTTGGCAACAATTAGAGCTGGAGAAGGAAAAGGCAAGCCACTCCAGCATTTTTGCCAAGAAAACCCCAAATGGGTCTTTCTCACACTCAACTACAACAAGGTATAAACCAACATATCATGCCTTATTCCAAGTTAAGGTAAAAATTGATACATGATTTAAACATAAAGGGTGATGTGGTAGATGAAAGATGGAATGACTGAGAAAGAAAGGTTAGAGCTTCCAAGAGTATCAATTTATTAAGCAATGAATGGCCAATTGCATAACGAATCAGGACCAGGCCTCCTCAGCTTTGGCACTAGATGCTGAATACATGAAAAGACAGATTAAATTAAAAGCAATCAAATAAAACCAATTAATTTTAAAAATTGGTCAGGATACAAAATTAATCTGATTTCTAATTGGAGCTAAGGTTAGGGACTTTCCAAGTTGGGAAGAAAGAACAAACAGATGTAATTCCCTGAAATCAGAAAGAGATGTCTCTGTCCCCCCAACTGACTGTATTCTGTCAAAGGAACATTGAAACAAAAACTGATTGACCAGGCAGAACTAGTTTTCAGACAAGATATATGAGTGTGTTTTTGATGTATAATTATGAGACAAAAACAGCCAGTGGTATATAAAAATGGAAATTCTCTTAAGGTTCAGGTTTGGAAAACCAAATTTAATAGATTGTACTAAGTTGTATTAAGCCTTGTTGCTGGAAGCTTTTATCAGAATTTTCTAGGAATCTCTACAAGTGATTTGGAACCAGAAAAGCAGAACTCCCTTCAGAGATACCCTGAGAATGAGGCTTATTCTAGAGGCCAAGTCCAAGAGAAGATATTTCCAAGGATCAGATAATTATGTGCAACATCTGGGATTCAAAACAAGATGTGAGGTTTAAATGGACATTGGGAGTGGATTACAAGATATAAGGAGACTTGATGTTACGTAATATCGATGATCATCCTTTGGCCTTTGGTTTCAAAATGTTTATGTCTGCAAAGTTTTCTTGGTTACCTTGGTGCCATGTAAATCTCCTCTCTCAAAATTAATCCATTGTGAGCCCTCTAAGTAGTTTGATCTTCAGCCTGACTTATATAATTCTGATTATGAATTTAGGTTTTTTTTTTAATCTTGTAGATTTGATTTATAGATAAGTGATCCATCAGAGAATTTGGCTGGTCCCTCTCTCATTAATCCAAAAGGGGAATTGAGAAAATTGTGGAAATTAAGTGAACTACACTGACTCCATCTTGTGACTCAATTCTGAATCTAGCTCAGTTCCCTTTCTATTCAGTTATGGATCTAATCCAATTTCCATTGTGAGAAAACTTTATTCAACTATGGGAATTGTGAGAAAGCTTTATTGCTGTGTTAGAACCTAACCCTATGTGGCTCAGAAACTGGACCACCTCTACCTGATGCTAAAGACCTAGCTTATACTGACCAGATATGCAGTCAGATCTAAAGATTGATACAAGTTTTCTCATGAATGTGTGTATGTACATACACATATATTTCTCATGAATATATACATGTAAATATATATATATAAATACATATACATACATACACACATATCAACCCATATGTCTCATTTGAAAACCGGCCCCATACTGGTCAATCAGTTATTGTTTCCATGCTCCTTTGATTCAATAGTCACTTGAGAAGAGTGAGACACCTCTTTATGTGATTTCAGGGAGCTACATTTATTTACTCTCCCCCTCCCAACTTGAAAAGTCCCTAATCTTTTCTCCAACTAAAAATCAAATTACTGAATTTTATATTCTAGTTAATTGTTTTCTTTTAGTTAATTGGTTTTATTTCATTAATTGTTTTTAATGCATAAGTATCTATCTCCCTCTGTATTCAGGGTCCATTGCCAGAGCTGATGAGGCCTGGTCCCAATTTGTTATACAATTGCCATGCATTGCTTATTAAATCAATATGCTCAGAAGTTCTAATCTTTGTTTCCTCAGTCATTTCATCTTTCACCTATCACAGTGATGCCACAAACAAAGAAGGGAGCATGGAATATTTTGCTTGCCAGATCTATGGATAAGGGAAGAAAATATGAACAAAAAAGAGATAGAGGATATTATGGTAAAATGGATAATTTTTATTACATTAAATTTAAAAGGTTTTGCAAGGATGGAGGGAGGGAGAGAATTTGGATCTAATTTTTTTTAATTTTAAAAAATGTTAAAATTTTACAAGTAATTGAGAAAATTAAATCAAATTAATTTTTCAAAAAAGTTCAGTCTGAACCCTCCAAAGTTTCCACCAGTCATGAACTGAACTTTCTCATTGCTACTGAATGAAAAACATCAGGATACTTGGAATGAGGCTGGGAAGTATGTTGGTAAATATTTAACAATTAGCTCTTGAAAAAGATGTATTCTTGACACCTTTTTCTTTTTGCTTCTTTGGAGGGGGGAAGGCAGGACAATTGGGCTTAAGTGATTTGCCCAAGGTCACACGGCTAGTAAGTGTTAAGTATCTGAAGTCATATTTGAACTCAGGTCCTCATGACTCCAGGGCTCGTGCTCCATTCACTGAACCACCTCACTGCCCCCCTTGACACATTTTTAAGTTTAATCTGCATTATTAACATTTTCTCCATCACTTTCTTACATCTAGACAATCAATAAAATAAACAAATCCCTAATTTTAGGATTTGTAGATTTCTGACAGGTAAATGCTCACACTGAATATTTAAAAATTGGCTCTTGCTAGCTGGTTCCAGTTTGCTTTTAGCACACCCCTAAATGAGGGATAGCGATCGATGGAGGAAGAGGGGGTGGAAATCTCTTTTTATCAAGTTAAAGTTTGTAGCCAAAAGTAGCAGAGAGGAAAATCATGACACAGCAAAATTCCCTTTTTGTTTCCTACCACTTTCCTTTTCTTTGCCTCAATTCCCTTCTAATCTTATTTCTTAAGTACTCCTTTCTGAACTTCCCTAGGCTGTGCCTAATGGTTCAAAATTGCCTCCCATAACTCCTCTCATCAGAATTCTCATTCCCTCAGTGTCAGCCTCATAAGAGAGGTCATGAAAGGGAAAAATGATAAATTAATTCACACAGTAAGACACTAATAATTGATGTTTTCTTTTCCTATATATTTTCAACTTAAGAGAGGATTTTGAAGAGGGCAATGACTTTACCCAAAGGTACCCTAAGAACAAAGTTCTAATGCAAAGATTTTTGATAGGAAAATGGAGGGAACTTTTCTGCTGTAACCCAAATCCCCACTAGCTCTCTGTTCATGTGTAAATTTCGTTCTCTGGAATGCCCTTCCCTTTTAGTTTGTTAAGCTTTGGCTCAAGATAAAACTCCACCAAGAATGCTTCCTTAACTAACCTCATTCTCTCTGATCACCTTTATGCTACGGTCTCTTTGGCACAAAACATGTTCTTTTTAGTCCATTATCTTGCCTTTGGACTTAAATTGCTTTGTCATTGCTCTCGGTTACACCATGCATGATGTCTTTGATAATTTCAGTGACCTTCTCCTGGAACTTCCCCAAATGATTATGACCCTCTTGAGCTACAATGAGCAGAACTGCTCAGACACAATATTCCTGAATCTCTCATCTAGTTTCTCCATTAGCTTGGTTCACTATGAATGAACCTGGTATAATGGTGAGTTAATTAGTAGCCTAATCTGAGTATGACTATCAACCCAAGCTCAACGTGGCTTAATATTGTCTTGCTGTCCTATAAGAAGATCTTCTGACCTAGTTAAGAAATCTCCTTGCCACATAGTAATCTATAGTGACCTTTGCCCCATGGAGGAGATGGCCTCTGGATGATAGAAGAAAGGAAGCTGCCTTCCAGATGAGGTGGCCATTTCCACATCTTATCAGGGCATCAAGATATTTCCTTGAGAGGACTTGATAAAACTGCTTATGTCGTGCAGTTTGTGAATATGATCACTTATATCCCATGGTGATAAACCTCAAGGTTATACTACCCCGCTACCTACGTCCAGGTGCAGTCATCTAGGGCTTTATCAAACCTAAGCTGGGGTCTAAATCCTACCTGCCCTTCCAAGCTCAATGCCAGAGTCACCTCTGTGAAACTTTCTACACTATTATAGCCTACATAGGTCTCTCCTTTCTCTGTATCATTACAGTACTCATGGTCTGAAGCAAACAGACCATGTGTTGCTTGATAATTATTTAGTGTGTGTGTATCTTATGTCCCCCAACTAGACTCTACAGTCTAAAGTAGGAACTGTCTTCTCCTATAGAACCCACAGTGGGTGACTAGCATGCATAACAGTTTCTAGGTAAATTTTCATTATTTGACTGACTAATAGATTGGCAGTACATGACCTTTGTTCTCTCTTGTTCCCTTGCCAATGGCCTCCTGGTTCATTGTGTTGTATTTCTCCCAGATTACCAGAAGCCAAGGGCTCTGTCTTTTGAAAGGTGGGATTCCCTTATAATCTACAACACACTGGAAAATTCTTGTTAGATACTCAGCTATGGCTCTATTTTCAAGGCCTTCAATGATTTGGGGCTCTTTCCTTGAACTGTAGCCTTGGAGATATGACTATATATCTTTATTATCTTCCATCTCTGTCCTCAGAGTGTGTTCTTAACCTCCACAGCCTTTCAGACTATAGCTCCTTCCTCTGAGATAAGGAATGATCAGAAACTCTTTGGGGCCACTTTAGAAGTACAGAGATGAAACCTATGGAAAATCAGTAGACAAGTCTTATTTGGAAATTCTTTGGACTAGAGGCTTCTGTCCAGCCAGGGTGATAACCATACTGATGTCATAACAATAAGCAATAACAATATAGCATAGGCAAGCATAGACTCTGGCTCACTATCCCAACTCCCACATACATAAGCAGATGATTGAATCCCTCGACTGGCTACTAATTCCCCTGAGGTTCTTGGGAGGCAAATCTAAGGAGTTGTCAGACCTAATACTCTTCTTTATGAGCTCCCATCCTGTGTGTTTTCCTCAATATCATTCAACCAATTAAAATCTCCCCAACAACAATTAGCTAATTAACACCAACTGCCTTTTACAAAGGGATATTGACTGAGAAGGTATAACAAGGAAGAAAAAAAAAAAAAACAACCCAGCTCCCAGAATAGGGGCTCATTCTATTCTCTCCACATCCCCTTGGTGCTTGGGTAAATTGATCTCGAACTTAAAGTGGTTGCAAACAACCGTTCCTCCATGCAACCTGGAGAAAGGTGATAATTTCCTAGACCAGGGAATTCTTTTCTCTCTTTGCAATGTCTCTACCAAGTTCATTTCTGAGGATGATGTGGCTCACAAGACCCCATTGTTAAATTCTCAGTGTGAGCATTTGCACCTTAGAATTTAATAAATGCTACAAATCAGAGTGTGGTTTACTATATGGACGAGTGTTTAGACTTAAGAAAATGATGGAGACAATACTAATAATTCAGATTAAACTTAGAAATCTGTTGAGCTGGCAGCAGCTGGGTGGTGCAGTGGATAGAGCACTGGCCCTGGAGTCAGGAGGACCTGAATTCTAATATGATTTCAGACACTTAATAGTTGTGTGACCCTGGACAAGTCACTTAACCCCAACTGCCTTGAAAGAAAGAAAGAAAGAAAGAAAGAAAGAAAGAAAGGAGCTGAGATTACACTTTTTTTCCTCTGCAGCGCTAGGTATAAAACATTTAACAGCACACCATCGCTTCCAGCTCTATGTCCTTTCATCCCAAGACACTCCAGGATTGGTGCAATCCTTGAGAAGAAACTTTGTTTCAAAGTCTACTTGGAAGGAGAAAATAAGAATGGGATTAGGTACCAGGGGAGGGAGCAGTGTCTGAGCATCAAATACCAGCCCCTCTAATTTACAGGGCAGAATTCTTAAGCCTCAGAAAATTTGCTAGTTTAGAACCTTTCCATCACAGACTAATCTGCCTCTTGTGGACAGCTGTGGTCACCCGAGTCATGAATCCTGAGGAAGATTCTCTTAGAAAATGTTTAGTCAACACTAAAGTCAACACTAAACAGGTTCAGTGGGAAACTGTCCTCTTGGTATGAAGCACCACCATCCCTCCTCAAAATATTTCTACCTTACTTAATAGCTGAAACACCACAGTTCACTCCTTTGGGTTATATATTGACCTCTCCAGGTTCTGATTTAATGCAAATGTCCCTGGGAGGCATTAAATCCCTAAAGTATTTTGTCAAGGAGTTTATCAGCTACTACCTTCTTAACCGCCAGTCACAGGGTTAGAGTTTTAGAGCTAGAAGGAACCTTAGGGGCCATTGAGTCTACCTCTTCATTTTAACAGAAGAAAATGAAACTCAACATGTCTAGTAAATATAAGGCAAGACTCAGACCCAGGACTTCCTGACTCCAATCTGGTCTGTTCCCTATATCACATTGCCTCTCTTGTTCATAGAAGTGGAAATTGTGATAGACCAGGATGGGGAGATTTTAGAACCTAGAGCCCTAGTGGAAAATAAACATGCCTGGGTGGGACACTTCAGGAGACCTGAGGGTGCCGGGCGCCTGAGGACTAGGGTAGGAAGACCATGTAGTTAGAAGGAATGAAGTAAGAGAAGTTCAGGATAGAAAAACAAACTCAGGGTGGGGGGGAGAGGGAGGGGAGAAAATTTGAAACTCAAGAGATTATGGAACTGAATCTTGTAAACTAAAAGAAAATAAATCAAATTTTTTTTTAAAAAAAGAAAAAACTCAACCTCCTTTAGGAAATGTGTAATGGAAAGACACTGGACTTAGAGTCAGGAGACCTAGTATTTGAATTCAAGTTCTGATTCTTAACAATTGGATAATCACAGATGATCAGTGAGCCTCAGTTTCTCCCATGTGTGAAATGAGAGGCTTGGTCTAAGTGAACTGTAATGTGCCTACACAACATCACAGATGTAGAAAACTTTGAGAACTCTGGAAACTTAGAGATCATGTTATATAATCCCCTCAGAGACACAGAGAAGTTAAGAAATTCACCCAAGGTCACACAGCTGGCAGAACTAGGATTTGAATCAAGGGTTTCTGAATCCTAAGCTAGCACTGTCCGTTGCATCACCCATCATATGATTCTATGGAAATAAGGGTAGGTGTGCACTATTGTCAACATAGTGTTGAGAGGAAGCCCTTTTGTAACCCTTCATTAAATCAGTGTGCAAATGTGCTATTACTCATCTAAAATTTGCCAGGTAGGAGTTGGATGTGTTTTTCTTTACTCAGTAAAATTGTGCTTGTCCTGAGGTCCTCAGCGGGGGAGATGACAGCATGGCACACAATGGAGTTTGGAATTTGGTTTTCATTTTCTAAGGTCAATGTCATCAAAGTCT
Organism: Pseudochirops corinnae; assembly: GCA_028646515.1. NCBI lineage: Eukaryota > Metazoa > Chordata > Mammalia > Diprotodontia > Pseudocheiridae > Pseudochirops > Pseudochirops corinnae. The sequence continues at coordinate 172,782,002 of CM053588.1, forward strand.
AGGGCTTATCTGACCTAGATAAGAGCCAGCAGCTCTGGTGAGAACTTTTGGTCACAGAATAAGTACAATCACCTAGAGTTCTGCTATGCCACATGCTGGCTATTAACAGAAGAGATTACAAATCATTCAAAGAATGGGTGGTAGAGCGTAATGGATGGGGCACTACACATGGAGTCAGAAGGACCTAAGTTCAAATCTTGCCTCAGTTTCTTGATCTGGAATGAGGGTGTGTTTATGTGGAATTGGTAACCTAAGATTCCCTTAGTTCCAAATCTACAACCCTGTGAAAGGGATAGTGTTCACCTCTTCTTGCCTACCAATCATTAAAGCAAATGGAGCCCACTTTACACAGTGAAAGTGTTGAACAAAAGAACCTTGACCTCCTCTGGCTTTGTGGCAAAGAATACTTTATTTATTAATTGTTTTCTACTGTTGGGAAAGCATTAAGGTATTTTTGCATTGAAGAAAACAAAGTTCATTATAAGGTAGGCTAGCTTTTCAATGGGAGCTGAGAGTTCTCTTGACCTCAGTTTCTCCTTTCTGCCTAGAGTGTACCCCCTTATCTATTCCTGTAGGGCCATCCTCTGAGACCCAACTTATTAGAATTATGTATCTAGAATGGCATACAAAAATTCATTGAGTCCTACTCTCTCTGTTATACAGATGAAGAAACTGAAATTGGAGGATGCTCAATCCCTTGCCCAAGGTCATATAGATAGCTAGCGGTAAAGCTAAGATGAGACTGCAGGATTTTTGAGCTACTCAATTAAACAAGCGTTTATTAGACATGCCCTATGTTCCGAGCATTGTGCTAGGTGCTAGATATACAAAGACAAAAGAAAAACATCTCCTGTTAGGGATGGGGCTTATATTCTATAGGGCCTTGGGGGCAGCATGAATATAGAAAATTTTTTCAAAACCTCAGAATTTTTTTTGGCACTTAGAGTCTGCATGATACAATAAACTAATAAAGCCTTTTAGCCTACACTCTTTTATATTTGTTTCATGCTTATTTGTCTCATCTCCCCAAGTAGATGGTAAGCTTCTTGAGGGCAGGGATTGTATCTTCTTCTTTCTTAAAGTCTAGAATGGCAGAAGTTGCACAGTAGGCACTTAAGGGGTGCTTTTTGATGATAAGGATTTTTTTCTGGAGTTGGCTTCCTCTGGCCCATCCCCAGGTTAGCTGCAGGGTGGTCAGATTTTGACCACAGCAAGTGTAGAAGGGTTGCTGTTTGCATGGGTGGAGGAAACTCACAATGATGACACTGTGGATTCTTTGAGTGTTGAAGAAAACAGAAAATTGATATGTAGTTAATCTTTTTTTTTTTTTAACTAGTTTGATTCTTCAAAAGGGAAATTTGGGTTTCTCAACCACCTTTGTTCTTGGGGATGTGGTTGTTCATAGGAGAGGTTGGTCTGCATTGTATGCTCCAAGATTTAGATGTAACAGAAACTTTAGAGGCGCTTGTATGTAACTCCCTCGTTTTCAGATGAGGAAACTGAGGCACAGATAGATTAAGTAATCTGTATGGAGTCAAACAGCTAGCAAGTGTCTGAGGCAGGATTTGAACACAGTTCTTCTGATTCCAAGTCTAGCACTCTATCTACAAAACCACACAGGCTGGCAGGCGGCCAAGTGAGAGTGAGTAAGCATCAAAGCGAAAGAAGAAAGCAAAAGATTTTTTTTGCAATTCATACTGAAGCTTTGGTTTAAGTTCCTGATAAAAACAAAATCTTCCTTTCTTTTCCTTTCCCCCTCTTACACTTTCTCTGTGCACCATGATTTCCAAAGAGGACTGGAGATTCTTAATAACCAGCAGCATGAGATGAGGACCCTATAGAGAGTAAGAAATAACATAACTCTGGAAGAATAATCATAACCAAGTCTACACATAAGAAAGATTATTTTGGCAGTGGCCAGTATGTGAAATCTAGATTGCTCAGGCTTGGTGTCAGGGGGAAAAACAAAACAAAACAAAAAAACCCAACTCCTTAATAAGGAGAGTTACCCAAAGGTATAGTGGGTTGCTTTAAAAAGTAATGGTTTCAGGAGATTATTCTGCATAATAATGATCAACTGGGAAAGACTTGGCTACTCCAACCAATCAATAAGCCAAGACAACCCCAAACGGAATGATGAAGAGTCAGATAAGACTGAAATGACTGAACAACATACAGGACGCTCTACCACCCAGTCTCCCTCCCTGTGCTGGTTGTCCGCCATGCCTCAAATATTCTCTCCCCTCATCTCTGCTTCTTAAGATGCTTGGCTTCTTTCAAGACCCTGCTCAAACACTGCCTTCTACAGTTTGCCTTCCTGATCTCCACAGTCACTTGAGCCTCCTCCCCCCATCAAGATTACCTCAGTTCTATTCAGTTTCTATAATGTATGGACCTGTTGTCTTCCATGTTGCCACCTACATTAGTACAAAAGCTTCTTGAAAGTAAAGGCACTTTTTGTATGCTCCTTGTTTGCATCCTCAGTGCTTGGGGATTACGTACTAGTGACTGGAATATAAATGCTTAATGAATGGTTGTTAACTAATTGAAAGAGATGAAGGGCAATATAATAATAAATCCCTGTGGTAAGAGCAATTTCATAAGGTATCCATGAAGTCTAGGCTGGTTTTTCTTTATTGAAACGATATTCCAAACTTAATTGTTTCAGTGACTGATGTCTTGGACCACTGACAAAGCTTGAGGGTAGCCTAGGTACAAAGAATCCAGGGCACAAAAAATCATCTGGATCTTCTCTCAGGCTTCTGACCAGTTGACCAGCATGACCAGCCCCAGCACAGGGAAACTGCACTCGGGTGGGTGGTATATGTTGTATCCTTGCTGAATACCCTTTACTTTCTCTGAATTTCCTTCACTTTTTGGCTGATCAATTAATCAGTCAGTAAGCATTTATTATGGGCTAGCATCTCCCATTCCCCCTGTTAGTGCACCCTTCCTTTTTGGGGGAGCTACTGAAATTGGCAATATTAATTACTTCGAGATCCCTGGATTTTTGAACACTTAAAAATACATTGAATGCTAGGGTGTTGTCCTTATTGAAATATTTTAATACATGTCCATGCCAAATCTGAGTCTTCCATGTGGCCACATAGCACTTGAGATTTGTCCTTTGCATGGGTCACTGTAGCTATCAGACCAAGGAAGGACTATGTACTCACAGGACACCATCCACACAGTTATCAGAATACAACTCTTTGTTTCTCTCTTATGGACAAGCATGATATTCTATCTGTCCCTGCAGAAGAATAGTAATTTAAAAAAAAAAAGAATAGTGGCTCTAATTCCACTACTCAGTCAGATAATATGGGTCTTATAACCCTCATTACCTGAACGATGAGAGTCAGGAGTGTAGGAGTTAGTAAGCTTTGGGACAGTGATTGCATCAGATATATTTTAAGCTATTTCTTACTGAACTATTTGCTTATCATCACAATGCTTTCCATTTTTAGTATATTTGGGGAGTTGCTCTTGCTACTGTATGAAGTCATCTGAAATATGTAGACTGATTTTTTAAAAAGGAGGGGAGGGAGAGATTCAGTGTGTATGGCCTCAAGAGTATCACCATAAACAGTTGTGACCCAAAGCTGGGAAAGTGCTTGGGATAGCAGTCAGACACTGTTACATGTGAAAAACATGTTGCAAACCCTACAGCATTAGGAAAATGTCAGCTATGGTAACTGCCATGGTGTCAAGAATACCTTGGCTTGAATCTTGTCTTGGTCACTTCTTTGGTCTCTGGATCTGTTTCCTTAGAAATGATGGGTCAGATTAGGTAGTCTTTTAGGTCACTTCTATGACTAAATTTATGTTCCCCCGCCCCCCCCCGAAAGTGGTTGAGTCAGGATTTGAATCCAGAACTTCTGATTACAAATCCAGCAAAGTTTCTACTGCACTGAGCAAACTGTATTTAGTAGCTCCAAATTGCCC
>CM053588.1:172786446-172811846 GCA_028646515.1 Pseudochirops corinnae
AAAATCCTCTATTTCATTGAATGACCATATTTTCCCCTGAAACATTATAGTCAGTTTTGCTGGGTAGATGATTCTTGGTTTTAGTCCTAGCTCCTTTGACCTCTGGAATATCATATTCCAAGCCCTTTGATCCCTTAGTGTAGAAGCTGCTAGGTCTTGTGTTATCCTGATTGTGTTTCCACAATATTCAAATTATTTCTTCCTGACCACTTGCATTATTTCCTCCTTGACCTGGGAACTTTGGAATTTGGCTATAATATTCCTAAAAGTTTTCTTTTGGGGATCTTTTTCAAGAGGCAATTGGTGAATTCTTTCAATTTCTATTTTGCCCTCTGGTTCTAGAATATCAGGGCAATTTTGCTTAATAATTTCTTGAAAGATGGTGTCTAGGTTCTTTTTTTGATAATGGCTTTCAGGTAGTCCAATAATTTTTAAGTTATCTTTCCAGGATTTATATTTCAGGTCAGTGGTTTTTCCAATGAGATATTTCACATTGCTTTCTATTCTTTCATTTGTTTGGATCTGTTTTATAGAATCTTGACTTCTCATAAAGTCATTAGCTTCCATTTGTTCCAATCTAATTTTGAAGGAATTATTCTCTTCAGTGAGTTTTTAAAATATCTTTTCCATCTGGCAAATTTGGCTTTTTAAGGCATTCTTCTCCTCACTGGCTTTTTGGGTCTCTTTTGCCATTTGAGTTAGTCTATTTTTTAAGGTGTTATTTTCTTCAGTCAGGTTGTTGACTCACTTTTTATGATTTTCTTGCATCATTCTCATTTCTCTTCCCAATTTTTCCTCTACTTCTCTTTCTTGGTTTTCAAAATCCTTCTTGAGCTCCTCCATGGCCTATAACCAATTCATATTTTTCTTGGGAGCTTTTGATGCAGGAGTTCTGACTTCATTGTCTTCCTCCCATTCCATGCTTTGATCCTTTTTGTCCCCCAAAGAAGAATCTATGGTAGGATTGTGTTTTCTCTGCTTGCTCATGTTTCCAGTCAATGATTTGACTTTTGAACTCTTTGTCATGGTAGAACTCTGCTTTCAGAATGGAGAGAACTTTGTCCCAAATTGCTGGGGTTTTTGCAGCTGCCAGAGCAACTAGGAGGGCACCTTCTCTGCAGTCCCCACAGCTCTGTCACCTGGCCACACACCCCAGGACCTCCACCTAAGACCATGATCCAGATCCAAGCAGGTTAAAGTAAGAGTGATTACCCTCTGAATGGTTGCTTGGTCCCCCTATAATCTGCAGGCCAGGAGCTCCTGAGGCAGCCCCACAGTGTAGCCACTGTGCCTCTGTCACACTTCCACAGCTTCTCACCCTGAGGGCAGGGGCTGGACCACGCTCTTCCGTCCACCCCTGTTCCAACAGAGTTCCATACTGACCTTTTATTTTGTCTTTGGCATTTATGGGTTAAGAAGTCTAGAAACCCCCATAGCTGCTGGTGCTTCACTCTCCTGAAGTCTGCTTTGGCCACTGCTGGTTGGGGCTGCCCTGGGGGCAAAACCACATGGCTCATGAGGCTGGGCTGAGCTCCCAGCTTGGTGCAATAGACCCTTCCTGCCAGCCTGCCAGCCTGCCTTCAGTAGGAGATTTGTTTCTCTCTGTCACTTTGTAGGTTCTGTAGCTCTAAAATTTGTTTAGAATCATTTTTTACATGTATTGGAGGAGGTGGAAGCTGGAGCTGCTGGGAAGTCCTGTTTCTACTCTGCCATCTTGGCTCCTCTGACTGTCCTCAAATGTTAAAGGTCAGCAGTGGCTAGGTGGCACAGTGAATAGCACCAGCCCTGGAGTCAGGAGGACCTGAGTTCAAATCTGGCCTCAGACTCTTAACACTTACTAGCCGGTGACCTTGGGCAAGTCACTTAACCCCAATTGCCCTGCTCTCCCCCCTCCAAAAAGCAAAAAAGAAAATGTCAAAGATCCAACTGGTTGTTCTAACCCAGCTCCCCATGAAGGTTATATTGTGTCTTAAGATATTGGCTCACCATTCCTTCCTGACTTGCAGGAGTATAGGATGTGATAACCAAGCAGTGACCCAGATTTAGATGCATGCAAGTGAACAAGGACATTGAAACATACAGATGTATGTAACTAAACAAGGACATTAAACATTTTCTCATAGGAACCTAAGAGATAATTGCTTTACATTCATTATATAAACCCTACTCTCTGATTAATAAATTGGAACTGCTAAGACAGAACCCGCCTAGCTCATATCTCATCATTCCACACTCCTCGGTTCAGCCTGTGTTCATTTGATGCTGGCATCAGTGGTGGGTGAACAGGGACTTGAAAAAAGGTACCAGATAGAGAAGCAGCCTCCTGAAACTCTGGAGAACATAATTAAAGGTAATTGCCTTATAAAAGTGAAAGCCCAGTGAACATTAAGAAACATAAATTTGTAGTCAGAACTATTTCCCTTGCACCAGTCAAAACTCTAAAATTTCATGGTCCCTCTTGCTTGATGTTTCCGTAATTCCCACTCTAGCAGCAAGTTCTTCCACATTGGTAAAAATCAGATTCAGAATTGAAGCTCCTTTTCTTGGTTCCTCCATTTTTTTTGAAGAATAAAACTATTATTAAGGCAAGTAAAAAAATAACTTATCTGCTTTGTTTGGGCAGAAAGGGGGATGGAATCTATGTCCAGATAACTGAAGTTATCATATATCAAGTTATATTACACATGTGTTCCAAATATGTGATCCATAGGCCAAGCTTTGCATCTATATCCTCTCTCCTTCCAAGTTGTCTGTGATATTTTGATAATCATGTTGCCTTTGTTTCTCCTTCTGTTGGTTTTCAACTAAATGCTTTCCACAATACTTTCCTCCTTTGGTTTCTGAATTTCCTCATATTAGTATATATTCTTGGTATATGATACTATTTGACTTTACATGTATAATATCATATTGCTTGCCTTCTCAAGGACTAGGGGAGGTGCAGGTGGGAGGGAAAGAATTTTGAACTGAAATTAAAAAAAAAATAATTTTGGGGTGGCTAGGTGGCACAGTGAATAGAGCACTGGTCCTGGAGTCAGGAGTTCAAATTAGGCCTCAGACTCCTAACACTTACCAGCCCTGTGACCTTGGGTAAGTCACTTAACCTCAATTGCTCTGTCTTCCCCCCTCCAAAAAGTGCAAAAAAAATTAATGCCAAAAATGTTAACATGTAATATAAAAATATATATATATTTTTAAAAAATGGTAGGGTTACATATATGTTTGGATAAATAGCATCTATAGCCGTATGTATAATCAGTCATACCTATGTGTGGAAAGAGAGAGAGAGGGAGAGAGAGAGAATTATTTTTTTTTTTACCTTCTTTTACCTTTCTATCATGGTTCTTTTGAACAAAGTATATACCCTTCTAGGGCCTATTCCAGTCATGGAGCTTATGCCACACCAAGTCTCACTGATATACATGAAGTCATATTTAGCTTCTTGCATTAGATTTTTAGTTCAACTTGCTTGTTACCTGTACTTTGTGCATTTGTACATGGATATGCATATGCTCATGGGTTTTATTGTTGAGTCCTTCCTTGGACAGTGTCTCCTATGGATTTCTGTTCTCCGATAATTAGCACAATGGACATACAAAGGAAGCTTTCTCCTCCTCCTTCCTTTTCATCTTAAAGTACCTCTGATGCATTTTTTCAAGATAATATGAAAGAACATTCCTATTATTTCTTATAGGGTATCCTTGGTAAGTAGTCTGCCATTTCTCTTGCCTTCAAAGGATAGCAATGAGGAAAACATCACTTGTATCCCCAAGATCCTAAGTTTTTTATCCAAGTCTTCATAATCCTTAGAAATATTTTCTCAATTCCATCTGGTAGTATGATTTGGGTCCATGTTAATGACTACAAGTGGATATTAGACATCTCGTTTGACTATCACATCTTGAATGTGCCTCAAGAAGACAGCAGAATATTGTTATCAGGTCAAAAAAATGACAGCCTTAGTAGCCTTAGCAGAAAGTCACCAATAAGCACTACTCAATATAATTCATTTCTCAAAGTATATAATAAGTACTGGGTATTAGCTAGGCTCAGGGGATTAAAAAACATAAATAAAACTGGCCTTTCCTTCAAGAGCACTATTCTTGTCTTTTCCTTCATATTCTTACCGGATGGTCTCCATTTGACAGCACTTCTAATTATACAGCATCAATCCTTGGAAAACCAATATTTTTCTTCTCAGCAGGTTCAATTCTCTCCTCTTCAGGAAAAGCCTCATAATTGTTACTTATTCCAAAGGTATGCTGGTACTTGTTTTGTAATTGGCTCTCTGGGAAAAGAAATGTACTTTGATACACTTTTAAATGTAATCTTCACTATTAACATTTTCTCTATCACTTAAATCTTGTTATTGTTTAGTTGTTTTTCAGTGATGTCCAATTCTTCGTGACCCCATTTGGGGTTTTATTGGCAGAGATACTGGAGTGGTTTGCCATTTCCTTCTCCAACTCATTTTATAGAAGAGGAAACTGAAGAAATCAGGATTAACAGGGAATAAGATATACAGGCAACAGGGTATAGAAATCCCATCTTGCCCTACAAAGATACGGAGAGGGCAGATTGGGGGAAGGGGTATTCAATATGCTTGCCATCTTGGGGTGCGGGGATTGGGGAGAGATGGGAAGAAAATCTGTAACTCAAAATCTTTGGGAAATGAATGTTGAAAACTAAAAAATAGATAGATAGATAGATAGATAGATAGATAGACAGACAGACAGACAGACAGACAGTTAGATAGATAGATAGATAGATAGATAGATAGATAGATAGATAGATAGATAGATAGATTGATTGATAGATAAAAAAGAAATCAGGGTTAAGTGATTTGTCCATGGTCACACAGCTAGTAAGTGTCTGAGCTCATGAAGATGAGTCTTGCTGATTCCATGCCTGGCCCAACTACACCACCTAGCCACCCTTCCTAAGTCTAGACAATCTATAAAACAATTAACCAAGCCTTGATTTATGTCATTTGCCTGTGTCTGAGAAAGAATTGCTCCCACTGAAAATTTAACAATCAGTTCTAGTGAGTAGTTGGAGTCTGTTTAATTCTCAGGTCTTCTTCTCTCTGTCAATATGTCTTCAATGTTCCTTTCTCCTTGCACAGATTTAAATTCCACTCTGCCTCTTTATATCCTTTTTTCTTTGTTTTCTCATAAAAACTCTTCTTTCATTCCCTTGATAGCCCAGAGAGTAGAGAGGCTTTCTTTGAGCCCTTTAGCATTCTCTTGTAAGAAGTCCTGCCTGTGCTTTGAGTGGGACTAGCAGTCACTTGGCTCACACGCAGAGCAGACCCTCTTTTTCATACTTGCTGGAAGTGAGATTCCCAATCATTTGAACGATATTTTCCTCTACATTTTTTGCTTGCCACTGAAATCCTTTGGCAAGTGGCAAGGAGCCCGCGGGTGGTAAGCGGCCTGACTGCAGGTTGTGCAGGCCTGTTCTAGCAGCTTCAGGAGGAAAATTGCTCTGAAAAAATGCTTTTGGGGGAGTCTTCAGCTCAGAGACTGTTACTCTCTTCATCATGTAAACTACACCCAACTTCCTTTTATTTATCTTACTAGCCTTGTCTCAGCAACTGGTTTTCTTACATCATCATCATTATTATTGTTGTTGTTATTATTATTATTATTTTTTTTTTTTTACCAACTTCTTTCTCATTCCTTCTGCTTGAGTCCTCTGCAGGCTTAGATCTATGATTCTATGATCCTATTTCTGCTTGTGTCCTTCTCTTCCTCCTCCCCTTCATTCCTTCGGCTTGAGTCCTCCTTCCTCAAACCCTTCTCTTTGTCCTTCAGCATGAATCTTAGGCCTTCAAGTCTGGTCCCTTGTCTCCTTCAACAGGAATCCTTCTCTTGCTCCTTCTTCAGAATCATGGGAGATTGTAGTGCTCACTGCTACGAGACCTTAGAGATCATTTACTCTGCCCTTGTTTTGTGGTTGTTTAGTCCTTGTCAATCATATCTGACTCTTCATGATCCCATTTGAAATTTTCTTGGCAAAACACTGGCATGGTTTGCCATTTCTTTCTCCAGCTCATTTTGCAGATGAGGAACTGAGGCCAGTTAAGTGACTTACCCAGGGTCACACAGCTAGTAAGTGTCTGAGGCTGAATTTGAACTCAGAAAGAAGAGTCTTAATGGACTCCAGGCCCAGTGTTCTATGTACTTTACAACCTAGCTGCTCCCTGCCCTCATTTTACAGCTAAAGAAATTGAGGTCTGGAGAGGTTAATTTAATTTTACTGAGTATTTAGAATTTACTATTCCCACAACTACTTAAAAGTGGTTTGGGGGTTTTTTTAGTTCTTGCAAATATTACAGCTCTTTTGAGTGATTCATGTTATTATCCTGTTCAAAGAACCATAAAAATTTCTAGAAGAAAATTATATTGGAAATTTCTTCAGTAGCATTATAGCTCAAGGTAACAAAGTGGCAGAGTCTTCATTTGAGTTAGGGTCCTCTGACTCCATATCCAACATTTTTTGCATCATCATGCAAGTCTTTACAAATGTTTCCTCCTTTAAATAACTCTCTGGCTTTCACAATTCCCAAATCTTCTTTCTTTTACAAGCCCTTCTCCTCCTCCTCTTCCTCTGCTTTGTCCTTCAGTCCAAGTTTTTCATCTATTCCTTTCTCCACACACTCAGAAAGTAGATAGAGTATTTAAGATTATAAAAATGAGTTGGCTTCATTTTAGAGCAGTAGATGGAAATCAGATCTGAGGAAGAATTTCTTAAGGAAGTGTTCTTAAACTACACCTTCACCTGGAGATACCTCGCCCATTTGGTCTCCACCCTAATAACTTCCCACCTGAATGCCTTTCAACCTACTTTTCCCCCAAAGCATCCCACACTCAGAAACAATGACACATTGTCTTCCTCAAACACTATTGTGATTTTTGTTGGTTATTGTTTCAGAAAACTATTGTGACTGACTCCAAGAAATATACAGTCCCCAAGAGAGAAGGGATTGAATCTTCTTCCAGTCATTTATTGTTCAATCGTGATTTAAAGTCAGAGAATGTGGGTTCAAATTAAAGATAAGCAAGTCACTTTTTTACCTTGGAAAAGTCACTCAACTTCTCTGGGCCTCAGTTTACTCATCTGTAAAATAAGGAATTTGAACTAGATAACTTTTAAACTCCCCTCAAGCTCTAAATCTATGATTCTATGTATTATACTATTTTGTGGTATCTCTTGAATTAACTTTTTATGTGTTTATACCAAACCCCTTTCCACTCCTGTCAGATTCAGTCATTCTATGGAATTAGGCCATGACTCTGTCTTCTCTCTGGTGGGAAGAATGTCCTGTTAATTTTTTTCTTAATAAATCTGTGATTTCATTATTTTGAAAACTGGTGAGGAAATTCCTACCAACATATTGGCACCTAAGAGCCTTAACCTGGGCACTAAGAGGTTATTAACTTGCCAAGAGTCATACAGCTATTGTATGTTAGAAAGGGACTTGAACCCAGGCCATCTTGACTCTGAGGAGCGTTCTCTATCCAATATTTCATGCTGTCTCTCTGCTTTGTTTTGATTTTCTATATACTTAAGGTTTTGTGTGTGTGTGTGTGTGTGTGTTTACAATGCCCTGGATTCTAGAATAGTGGCTTCCAAAGTGGGGACCCAGTCCTCCTTGGGGGCTATGGGATGACCATAGGGATGACCTACCTGTCACTTGTATGGTGGGGAAATAAGTCTCATACCACACTCCCTATTATGTAGTTAATCATAGGACTTATCCCCAATACAACCCCACTCTCCCACTTCACCCCAGGAAGGGGCAGGGGAAGGGATACAAGATCCCAAATGCTACCTTTCTGTTCTAGAATTAACCACCAATAGTTGTGCAGGTGTTTTAGGAAGATACTCCTCTACCTTATCTTCAAGCACATCAACATCATGCTCCCAAGATGGAGCAGGCACTTCTTGACTCATTTTTTTCTCCAGGGCAATGGTTGGTAAGACCATTTCTCCATCCCCTCCAAATTCCCCACCCCCACCCCTCCACTCCCACATACACACTTTTTCCTTTCTTGGTCAGAGTCACATAGGATAAGCAGGCATGGAAAGGCAATCTTCATCTCAGATTTTATTTCAGTGCCTCCCTATTGATTTTAAGATAAATTTTATTACTTCTTCATCTCCTTTTTAAAAATAATTTCCATTTTTCATGTAAGTTTTGTGATGTACATAATCATTAGTACAGAAGTATATGGGTATAATTTGAAAATAAGTATATATATATATATATATATATATATAAGTATATGATGAAAATTTCTTTACCAATATAGGCACACTATAAAAATGGCTTTGAGAACAATGTATTAAGAAACTAATCCAATAAAGAGGAGATGTAAAAATAATTCAAGCATATGAGAGCAGTATGGTTGTAAACAGCTCAGCCAAGGAAGGTTTGTTTATGGGTTCATTTACATTGTCTATTATCTCAGTCTTACCAGTGGGTTGAGAACCAGGGAAGTCCCACAGAGAAATAGGTTTAGAACAGGAGAAGGAAAGTTGGACCCTAAGGATTTAGGAGCATAGAATCATATATTTAGGGCTGGAATAGACCTTAAAGATAATCTAGCTCAAAATCCAACCCGAAGTCAATTTTACAGATTGAGGAAACTGAGGTCTGTATAGCAGAAGTCACTTGCTCAAAGTCACAAGGGTAGCAAGTAACAAAGCTGATATCTAAACCTAAATCCAAAGCTCTTTCCATCATCCTACTTTGCCTGGTCAAATGGCTTCCTGGAAGGAAGGGGTCCATGTGGTTAAATGATATAAGCATGAATTTTATGTGGGAAGGGAGAACTAATCCTCATATCTGACTATTGAATATACCTCAGACAAACCAACTAGGTCAGAGAGAATTGGTATACAGGTTCTCTTGTAGGTACTCCCTCCAAGCTGGAAGGGAACCTTTTCCTGTTCCAACTTGTGGGGCTCTCCTGACTTAGTTTATGCTCTCTGCTCTCTGGTAAAGCTCAGATGAGACATACTTTGAGGCCAGTGAATAACCAACATGTTTTCCTGCTGCCTATTCTACTGGAATTGAGAATAATGAAGATTCATGTACTGGGGAGTAATTTCCAAAAAATCAGGTTCATGATAGAACAACAACAACAAAAATCACAGAATCATTTGATGCCACAGTTAGAGGGATCATGCAATTAATCAGTCTCTGAAGTATGGTCCAGGGTCCTCTGGGAGATGCTTGAGACCCTTCCAGGGTCAAGAGTCATAGTTATTTTCGTAATAATGATGACATTTAAATTTCTAATACTGAAAATATGGATAGATATAACCCACATCTTGGGGGTCCTCAATAACTTTTTAAGAGTGTAAAGAGGTCCTGAGAACAAAAAGTTTGAGGGCCATTGATCTAATCTTTCCACTACCCCATGCCTGTTTTAAAGATTAAAAAAACTGAGGCCCTATCTCTCATCCCTGTCTTCTGTGTCTTTGGCCAGGTTGCCCCCCATGTCTGGATATCACTCTTTAAGCATCTCTTCCTATTCTTATCTTTCCCTTCCTTGAAGATGCTTCCTTCAGCTTAAGTGCCAGGTACCCACCTGCCCCATGAAGTCTACCTTGATCCACTCAAATGAAAAACTTTCTCAACTTTTCCTAGAGCATTTTAGATCTCCCACAGGATCTAAAACTGGAAGGTACCTTAAAAGTCATCCAACCCAATCCATCTCATTTTATCCATGAAAAAACTGAGGCTCAGAAAGCTGATAAGTAGAAGAGCCAGGTTCCCTGACTCCATTTACAATATTCTTCCCAAGTTCTCTTAGTTGTATATTTGTGTATGTACTTTAACTCCACCCCTTCTATTCCTTAGGGGGCAGATGTTGTTTGCCCTTTGTTTATTTTTTTTAGAAGAGGACCAATGACATCATGGGATGATGTCTAGACTTGCCATGAATTGGATTTAAGTGAGGCAGTGTTGCACAAAGTTGTCGGCCTCATCCTCTCTTCCAGAGTCACTGGAATCCAGTGTCAATACAGATGTCAGGATGATTGGCAATACTCTAAGTGCCTGCTTCAGTTTCCTTCATGGCTTTTGGAGCAAATGGCCCTCTTCTGCCCATTCTCCTGGGGGAAGTCTCCACATGCTTGGGGCAGATATCCCTTGGTAACTCATTGATGAGTTTGAGACACATCACTTAAATCCTCAGCCTGGTTTAGCTCATCTGCACATGCTCCAGCTTCTTAGTGCTACAGGGGAGGGTTGAGAGAATCAGGTCTCCACAACCCCATTAAGGAGAGAAACTCCCTGAGGATGAGGGTCATGTGTACCTCATCAGACCCTGCTCTTCTTTCATTTCCCCTTCTAGGGCCTTCAATCCCATTAGTGAGGTAAGGAACATTTTCCGAAGGGCCATCGAGTACATTGCTCAAGAGGCTTTCAGTAACAATGAATGAGATGAAGCAATTCATTCCAGATCACCCAGAAGGTGAGGGATGATGGCCCCTTGGGTCTCTTTGCTTTCATTTCTTATAATCATAAAAATTCTAGAGACAGAGGCGTGGGCTGCAAAGCAAGAGGACTACTCCAATGCTTTGTGCTATATGCTAGAGACTTACCTATGCTACTGTGGAACAAGTGTCAAAGTTGAATCAGAATTTGTAGCCATTTCAATTTACTCCGTTTCAACCCATGTGAATTGTGATAGCTGTCACTGAACTCCTTCCCCAGCCCTGTGACCACCATACTCTCCACCTCCATGACCCCTTGTCATCTTGAACCTCCTCCTTCTGTGCCTATTCGTCCCTTCAGGGTTGTCTTCTACCTTCTCCTCTTTCATGTACCACAATACACTTGTGGCCTCTTCCCTCTCCCAGACCCTCCATCAAAACCTGGTCCCAGAGAGGGACCATAGATTTAGACTTCTAGGACTAGGGATCTCAGAAGCCATCTAATCCAACCCTCATCCCTCCCCCCCAACTTTATAGTTGAAGAAATTGAGGCCCAGAGAGGTTAAGTGCTTTGCCCTAAGTTACCCAGAGAGTAAGCATCTGAGGTAGGATTTGAACCCAGGTTTTCTGCCTCTAGAGTGAGTGGCTGTTTCATTGTTTGATGTCTCCTCAGATCTGCTGTCATTCACTGATAAATTTAAATCACCCTAGTATCTCTCCCACAGGGTATTAATACTTTAAGCAGAATCCAGGGCTATGAGACCTCATTAAATTAATTTTAGGCATCATGATAAGGAAGTACTATTTTTGGTTTAGTTGGAGGAAAGGATAGAAAGGTGCTGTTCAAATGGCTTTTTGAAAACAGTGAGGTTTTGCCTTACACCCCTCAAAGCATC
Organism: Pseudochirops corinnae; assembly: GCA_028646515.1. NCBI lineage: Eukaryota > Metazoa > Chordata > Mammalia > Diprotodontia > Pseudocheiridae > Pseudochirops > Pseudochirops corinnae. The sequence continues at coordinate 172,797,795 of CM053588.1, forward strand.
AAAGATGATGAACAGAAACAGCCAGTGTTGGAGGAAACTAAGAAGTCAGGCACACTGATACATTGTTGGTGGAGTTCAGTGGTTCTGAAAAACAATTTAAAATCATATAACAAAAATCACTAAACTGTTTAAGCCTTTTGATGTAGTTATATACCCCAAGGAGATCCTAACAGAAAGCTCTCCTATATAACAAAATATTCATAGTAACACACATTAGAACAAGGTGGATGCCCATGGTTTGGGGAATGACTGAGTAAATTGTGGAAAATGAATTCAATAGGATATAACTATAGCTTAAGAAAAGAGGGCATATAAGGAATTCAAAGAAACATGGGAAGACCTGTATGAGATGATAAAGAATGACAAAAGCTAAGCCAGAGAACAAAGCATCTGCAGTAACATGTCTGGAAAACAACAGAAAAAGACAGCTAAATTCTGATTAATTACAATAAACCATCTTGATTTGAGAGAATAGAGGATTAAACATCCCTACTTTTAGTAGAAACATGAAATATGGTGAGACTCCGAAGCTTTTCAGTTTTGCATGTCTTTTTCTTTGTTACAAGGCCAGTTACAAGGTGGTATGTGAGGAAATGACTACAATGTAATAAACCACAAAAAGCAGCAATAACAACAAAAGGATCATGTAGGCAGCTGCCTGTTTTCCCTTTGTACAAGGCTAGTCTTGCCTGAGATTTGTTTGCAGTTGTCTTACAATGAAATTCTTTTCTATCTGTGAAATCTTCCCAACCCAAGTTAATCTAAACTCCAGAAGTACTTCCTGTCACTTCTGCACCAGGAACTTGTAAAGTGAGGGAGTATGGTTCAAGTCTCTGTGCAGGCACAAATATCCATCCCTTCAGTAGATTTAGAGGTAAAGGACCTGAGTTCAAATCCTAACATTCTTAGTCCCTTTATGATCTTGAAAAAGTATACAGTGGTACCTTAACTTCTGAGTTTAATTCATTCTGTTACTGAGCTCGTAACTCAATTTTCTAGTATATTAAATCAATTTTCCCCATTGAAATTAATTGAAAGGCAATTAATCCATTCCAGCCCCCAAAACATCACCCCAGTAATTTTTTGTTACGTGTTTTTAAATAAGAGAAAGTATTTATAAATAACAAATATTGTATAAAAACATAATAAAAGAAAATGTAAAGAAATAAACTGGTTTTATAAAGTGTATATTTACCTTGGATATCAGACAACTTGAGCTAACAGAAGATACTGGCAGAGGTGGAGGGTGGAGGATATAGATGGAGGAGGTTAGAGGAATTTTGTTTGGTTCTCTTTCAGTCACTTTAGTTCACTTACTCGCTACACTCTTAATGCTACACTTTATCCCGGAACTTAATTGCTACAATATCTTTTTTACTTTCGCTTAACTTAATTTTCTTTGCCGGCAAGGTAAACACGTGGACTGAATGAGTGAGGTGCAGGATGCTGGGTAAGTATTGGGTTGTGTGGCGTTCGCTGCGCCAACTAGTGGTGGCTCATACCTCACATTTTGGCTCGCAATTCAAAGCAAAAGATCAACCTGGTGACAACTCATACCTCGGAAGTCTTGTAAGTTGGTGCACTCATATGTCAAGGTACCACTGTATTAACTTATCTAGACCTCAATCTCTCCCTCTATAAAATAAGGGGGGCTGGGCTACATGACTTTTAAGGTCCTTTCTAGATCCAGAGAGACATGTAAACCACATCTCCAGGTAACTAATTTTCTTGAATTCTTCTGTCTCCCAGACTTCCCCATTACTTTCTCTCAGTCACCAACTTGCAAACTCAGTGATGTCCTTGACTCCTCACTCACACCTGCCATCTGCAACCTATCACCAAATCCCATCATTCCTATCTTCCCTAATTAGGAATGTGCTTCTCTTTACTCACATAGCCTGAGACAGGCCCTCCTCACATCACTCCGGGACTATTGCAGTAATAGCCTGTTGGTGGTCTGCCTATCCTGAGACTCTCCCCCATTCCAGTCCCTTCTTCTGTCAGTCAATACAATCTTCCTAAATCAGAGATCTGACCATGTCACCCTCTATTCAGTGAACTTCAGTGACCTGCATCACCTCCAGGAACAAATATAAAATCTACAGATTTTAAAGCCTTTCATGACCTTGCCCTTTCCTTCCTTCACAAGTTACTTATACTTTGAGCTCTTCTACATCCACTATGGCCTTAATGATGTTTCTTGAATATGACACTCCATTGCCCAACATTGCCTTCGTATGGCTGTCCCACGTGCCTGGAATGCATTCCCTCCCCCTTCCCATCTACCTCCTGGTTTCCCCAGCTTCTCTCAAGATTCAGCTCAAATGCCCTCTTCTGTAGCAGACTTTTCCCAGGTCCCATCACTGCTGAAATTATAGCCATTTTACCATATTTACATATATGTATACATACATAGAAATATTCTCACGTATGTGCGTGTATATACATATGGGCGTGTGTTTGTATGTAGGTAGCTATTTACATGCTGCCACCCTCATTAGATTGTAAACTTCTCACGCGCTCGTGGTTTTCCCTTGGTTTGTATCCCTACAACTTAGCACAGTATGGCACATAATAGACAATTAATACCATATTCATTGACTGAGAAAAAGAAAGAAAAAGCTGTAGACAAGAATATCTTCACGTTTTCATGTAAATGTCTGACAGGGATAATGTTTATTTGTAATGATTTATTTTTCAATAAAGAAATATGAAAAAAGCAAAGGGACAGACTTTGATGACAGGCGCACTGGGAGGGTTAGGCTCTCTAAGTGGTCAGGCATCCCTGGCCCTCTAACAGCAAGAAGTGAAGGGGGTCAGATGGACATTTCAATTCTGCCCTTCTTCTTGATGCCAAGCTCACTGTACCTTCTTGAAGACTTGCTTGCATATGACACCTTGCACCCTCATTTCCTGGAAAGCAAAGATGATGCATAAATATCACTATTATTACTGTTATTATTCCCATTGTACATAGGAGAAAATTGAGGCTCAGGAAAGTAAAGTGATTTACTCACAGTCTCATGACTAGTAAGTAATTAAGCTGAGACTTCTGACTCAGTCTGGTGCTCTTTCCCTTATACCAGACTCTTTGAAAAAACAAACAGCTCACAGCTTTGTGGGCCTTGTGTTGCACGCCCATTGAGGTGGTTCTTAGAAGACCAGGAGAAAGAAGCCTTTCTCTCCACCTCATGCAATCTCAGCTCTCTACCCTGTGAAGCTCAAGCTGGTGCTAATTTTAGTCTTCCTTACTCAGTAATCACCAATATATCAGCTAGGGAGTCGTACAACCTGGTCTCTGACACTGATCACTCTTGCATTAACTAAAATTCCATCCCAGAGCAAAACTATATGTATTTCAGAATACATAAAGCGAGCATAGTGAAGTTGAAAGCAGAGTTAATGTAATTTATCTGCCGCCTGCCTGGGTTCCCTACTTTAAAGGCAAAATGAATGCAGCCACAATGCTTGATTTCTCCTCATTCCATCCTGACCATGTGACAACTGGTACAGTGGGCATGTCGGTGGAGGGGGTGGAGGAATACAAAAAAAGAAAACAAACAAAGGAAGGGTGCTTGGCCTGTGCTTCAGGAACATACCAGATGCAGCTCATTGCCTTCGATCCAGTGTGTCCAGCCACGGCCTTCCTTCTCCCCTTTCTGCACACACTGGAGCTTGTCACCTTCCCAGCTCACCTTGGTCTGCCAAACAAACACAATGAGAGAGTGGGGGGTGAATAGAGGACAGAGACATACTGGGGTTTAAGTGCCCCTTTTCTCTACTGTGCTCAAGTCAGTTTCATTAAAGGAATTCTGTAGCAACAATACAGTGGCCACTCTAATCACCCCTTCTAATTAAAAAGCCTAAATCATTAAAAAAAAAAAGTTATGAGGCTCTCCAGAAATTTCATTTAAAAAGAACAATTAGTGATGGGGGAAAAAAAGTCCCTGCTGCTGGAGGTTGACCACCTGATGATATGCAAAAGCTGAGGAAATGGGAGTACCACAGGGGTGAAGGGAGAATTTCCAGTCTTATGTACTAGCATTAGCAGGTGGCGGCTTAATGAGCAGCCAATGAGTGCTCCGATTATTTGTGCTTTTCCTGCAGGGTCGCACTTGGCAGAGGTAGCCAGCGTCCATCTTCAGTGTAACATTTACTTAGTACCCAAGTGTAAATTGCTGCATTGGGCACCAAAGTGGGATAGGGATTCCAAAGACAAGCTGGGCAAATACTCAAGCTACCTCCAGTAAAGTAAGGAGATAGTACATATGCACAGATGCCATTAAGGAACAAAGGAAGAACAACAACAAGGAAACAGCACATTTTATAAATGGCCTAAGGGGAAGTAACAACAAAATGCCAGGAGAATTCAGAGGAAAAGAAGATCACTTCTAGTTCAAGGAAAGAGTTTATAGAGGAGGTGGCCTTAGAGCTGGGGTCTGAAGGATGAATAGGATTTCAATACGTGGAAGGGAGAGCCTTGGGCATTTCAATGACACCTGAAGTGGCAACAGCTTAGAAGGGGCATTCAGGTAATGGTGAGAAATCCAATTTGATTAGAGGGGTGAAATGGAAATAGGGGACAGTTAGGTGGTGCAATGGAGAGAGCACCATGACTAGAGTAAGGAAGACTCATTTTCCTGAGTTCAAATCTGGTTTCAGACACTTACTAGTTGCGTGATCTTGGGCAAGTCTTTAACATTGTTTGCCTCAGTTTCCTCATCTGTAAAATAAGCAGGAGAAGGAAATGGCAAACCACTCCAGTATCTTTGCAAAGAAAATCCCATAAAGGTTCGAGAAAAGTTACACATTACTGAACAACAATAACAGAAAAATCAAGAGATGAATTTGAAAGATGGTTGAGCAACAGAGAATTGCCACATTTTCCCCTGGGTCTCATCATCCCCCCCCCCCCTTTTTTTAATAGGGCTACTACTAACATGGTAAGTCAGGGAAGTGCTACAAATATAGTTTGTTTAGATTTTAGCAAAGCATTTAATAAAGTATCTTACACTATTCTTGTGGAATCAACGAACTGATGTAGGCTAGACAATAACAAAATAGCACAGTTAGATGAATTTAGAACTGCCTGAATGGCTGGACTCAGAGTAGGATAATGGTTCAGTGTCAAACTGAATGACTGAAAAAACATTTATGAAGCACTTACTATATGCCAAGCACTTTAGAGATTGAGATACAAGTAGAAAAAGTCAGATGTTCTATGTTCTCAAGGAACTCACACTTTAATTGAAGAAGATGACACATCAAAGAAAGTTTGTTGGAAGTACAGGTGGAAAGGTCTGGAACTCTGAAGGGCATCAGTAAATGTGACTTATCAGATCTCAGAGAGTGACACTGGGATGTGGGCTTGGTCCCATGTCATTAATTATTCGTAACACTGGCTCAAATATGGCATACTCAACAAATTCGCATGATAAAAAATTGTAAGAGATAACTAATACTCTAAATGATAGATGAAGCATTCAATAAACATTTATTTAGTACCTGGAAAACCATAAAGAGGCAAAAGACACCCTCAAGGAGCTCACAGTCTAATGGATCAGTGCCAATATCCAAAATGATCTTGACAGACCAGAGCATTGTACTGAATTTAATGAGATGAAATTCAGAAGGGGCAGATATAGTTTCATACTTGAGCCCTAGAAATCAACTTTGTTTTGGGAAAGATCTGAGTTTTAGTGGACTCGAAGATGAATATGAGTTAGTAGTGTGATGTGGTAGTTAATAAAGCTGGTGTGATCTTGGCTTGCATTAACAGAGAAATTTTGTTGTTGTTCAGTTATTTCAAACTTTTTGTGATCCCATTTGGGGCTTTCTTGGCAAAGATATTGGAGTGGTTTGCCATTTCCTTCTCTAGCTCAATTTATAGATGAGGAAACTAAGACACAGGGTTAAGTGACTTGCCCAGGCTCACACAGCTAAGTAAGTGGATGAGGCCAGATTTGAACTCAGGAAGATGAATCTTCCTGACCCTAGGCAGGGCATTCTATCCACTGAGCCACCTAACTGCCCTAAGAGAAAAATAGCTTCCAGGCATAGAAGGTGATAGTTCATATATAGTTTGTCCAGGTCATACCACTTCTGGAGTGTTGTGCTCAGTTCTAAGGACTGAAGTTTAGGAAGGAAGGACATTGCTAAAATGAAGAGCATATGAAGGATGACAAAGGGCCTTGAGTCTATGCCTGAAGATCTGATGAAGAAGATAGGAACATTTTGCCTGGAGCAGAGAAGATGCATGGGGGCCACAATAGCCTTCTTCAGGCATCTGAAGGACTTTCATATGGAAGAGGGATTAGGCCCAGTGGTTCTCAACTTGTGGGTTATGTTCAATTTGTAACAATGAAAATACATCCTGTATATCAGATATTTACATTACGATTCATAACAACAGCAAAATTACAGTTATGAAGTAGCAACAAAAATAATTTTATGGTTGGGAGTCACCACAACATGAGGAACTGTATTAAAGGGTTGCAGCATTAGGAAGGTTGAGAACCACTGGTTAGACTTATTTCGGTTGGCCTGGGAAAGAAGACATAGGAACAATTCCTAGAAGTTGCCTAGAAATAAATGTAGACTTGATTTCAGGAAAAAACTTTTTAAGAATTAGAAGTACTGCCTCTCCAAAAAAAAAAAAAGGAAGAAAGAAGGAAGAGAAAGAAAAGGAAGGAAAGAAGGAAGGAAAAAAGGAAGGAAGGAAGGAAGGAAGGAAGGAAGGAAGGAAGGAAGGAGAGAAATTGTCTTAGAAAGAGGTAGATTCCTCTTTAAGTAAGGTAGGATGGCTACTTGTCAAGTACATTTATAGAAGATAATCTTTTTGAATATGTATTGGACTAAATGACTGGAGAATGCCTTTCCAATTCTAAAAGACTGTGATTTATATTTTCAGACATGGCCAATATGAAAATTTATTTTGCTTGACTATGCATATTTAATGCAAGGGTATTCTTTTGCCTTTTTGCTTTTTTTCTATTTTTTTTTTTTTGGAGGGGGGAAGGCAAGGCAATTGGGGTTAAGTGAATTTCCCAAGGTCACGCAGCTAGTAAAAGTGTCAAGTGTCTGAAGCCAAATTTAAGCTCAGGTCCTCCTGACTCCAGGGCTGGTGCTCTATTCACTGTGCCACCTAGCCGCCCCTCTTTTGCTTTTTTCTGATGGGGTAGGGTGGAGGTTGGGATAGGAAGAAAAATAAACTCTCTTTTATCCCCTCCCCCCCCAAAAAAACAAAACCAGAGTTTATTGAATCAGTTTCAAAAGCACAGAACAAAACAAAAGGAAGTTTAAAAGGAATCATAGATGAGTAGAACAGCTTGGGAAGATAAATATTGAATTTATTATATGTATTTTTTTAAAAAGCAAGTTGTACATAATAGAAAGACAGTTTCATATAAAATCCTCTTTTTGTCTTCCGTTTTATATACAGTAATACTAACCTTATATAAATACTAATCAAAATAAGATTTTCAAATTTTTTTTTATTCCATTTTTCTGCTTCTTAGTTTTTAACTTTAGGCAAAACTGCAAAGGTAGTAAAAAATATTTGTGTGTGTGTGTGTCATTTTTTCCTTCTATTTTTTGTTGTGTCATTTTATGGGCATGTCCAATGCCTTATGACCCCATTTGGGGTTTTCTTGGCAAAGATACTGGCATGGTTTGCCATTTTCTTATCCAGTTCATTTTCCAGATGAGGAAACTGAGGCAAACAGGGTTAAGTGATTTGCCCAGTCACAGAGCTAGTAAGTGTCTCAGGGTGGATTTGAACTTGTGAGGATGTCCTTCTTTTTTTTTTTAATTTTCACATTATTCATGTTGTAAAAAAGGATTATAAACAATGGAATGAACCACAAGACAGAAGAAACATAACAAAATAAAAAAGAGAGAAAGCAAATAGTATGCATCTATCTGCATTCAGACTCCGTAATTCTGTCTCTGGGTGTACACAGTATTTGTATCATAAGCTTTTTGGAGTTGTCTTAGAACCCTGAATTGCTGAAAAGAGCTAAGTCTATGAAATTTAGTCATTGCACAATGTGGCTGTAACTGTGTATAATGTTCTCCTGGTTCTGCTCCCCTCACTCAGCATCAGTTCATATAAACCTTTCTAGGTTTTTCTGAAGTCCACCTTCTTATCATTTCTTATAGCACAAGTGTATTCCATTACATTCATATACCACAACTTGTTCAGTCATTCTCCAATTGATGGACATCCCCTCAATTTCCAATTCTTTGCCACCACAAAAAGAGCTGCTCTAAATAATTTTGTATATGTGGGTCCTTTTCCCATTTGTATGATTTCTTTGGGATACAGTCCTAGAACTTGTATTGATGAGTTAAACGGTATGGACATTTTTATAGCCCTTTGGGCATAGTTCTAAATTGCTCTCCAAAATGGATGGATCAGCTCACAACTCCACCAACAATGCATTAGTGTTCCAATTTTCCCACATTTTCCCCAGCATTTACAATTTTCCTGTTTTGTCATGTTAGCCAATCTGACAGGTGTGATGTGGTACCTAAGTATTGTTTTGATTTGTATTTCTCTAGTGATTTAATAGTGATTTAGAGCATTTTTTCATATGACTATTGATATCTTTCATTTCTTTCTCTGAAAACTGCCTGTTCATATCTTTTGACCATTTAGAGGATGAATCTTTCTGATTCCAAGCCCAGTGCTTTATCCAATGAGCAACCTAGCAAGAACTAATGTAAACCAACTCGTAAGGATTGCTACTGACAAATGGGGTCTAAAAGGCCCTAGTGGGGGAAGGGAAAAGGCTATCTATGATCTAAGACACTCAAGTATTAAGCCATTCGAAGGGCTTTGCAAATCCTACAACAGAGCACAAGTGGAACAAGTCATATTCCCCAAATCAGTCTGGTTTCCATTCTCTGACTTTGAAAATAATCATGTGGTCACCCACTATTCTCAGGTCCCAATTCTCTGATGGGAACTTTGGCCACTGGGCCTGGCTCTGGCTCTCCACGGCTCCTCCTTGTCAGCTTCAGATCCTTCTGTGCCTTTTTGACTCAGACTGTCTATCACCTTTGCCTCCTCCCTATTAGATGCTTAGACTCTGACCCTGGGTCTCCCAACGCAGAGAAGGGAGCTTTTGCCCTATCTTGCCAGAGGGTCAGGCTTCCCTATCAAAACTTCTTCTGATCTAATCATGCCATTTACCCTCCACCGGTAGGGCTTTCCTTGTTCATTTGTTTTTGTATCCTCTACACATATAGTACACAGGGGATATAAGCAACAAATGAGCAGGTAGGTGGCACAGTGGATAGAGCACTGGGCCTGGAGTCAGGAAGACTTGAGTTCAAATCCAGTCTTAAACATTTATTGACTATGAAACAGTGGAGCAATCAGTTAACCTGTTTCATCAATTGTAAAATGGGGATAACAATCGTACCTAGTTCCATGAGGATTAAAAGAGAGAATATTTGTGAAGTACTTAGCAATGCCTGACACACAGTGAACACTATATAAATGTTAGTTATTATTATTAGGTGATTAATAAATCTCTTATCTAGTCCTCAATACTAATCAGATTACTCAGTTCATCAATATTTTCTCTAATTTTAAAAAAGTTGTTAAGAAATAGCTGTGCTACAAAGGACAGACTGGTTGAGTAAGCAGATACAGATAGAACTCAATGTTATAATCAAGAAAAATTTACAAAGGAGCTAATCTGACAAGGTTTTACTAATATGCCTAGTCTTCATGTATAAACACCTGGTAATTGGGGATAAGTGTTGAGCAGCAAAAATGGTCTTAACTCACATGGCTTTGGTACCCTCACTCCAAGCAAGTCAGAGGGTCATTGGTTTAGAGATGTAAGGGACCTTAGAGGTCATGAGTCCAGCCCTTCCATTTTACAGATGAGGAAACTGAAGCAAAGCTAACTGACTTGACTTGCCCAGGCTCACACAGAGAGTAAGGATGTGATGTGGAATCTGAACCCTGTCCTCCTGACTTCAAGTTCAGCATCCTATTTTCTACATTGAGCAATTCTGGGTTTATCTGAGGGAAAGATTGGGGAGGAGAAAATTAGGTAGAACAGGAAGATGTTCTGAGCTGTCTAGGAAGGTTCTTAGACCCCCAAGCTGGAAGAAACCCAAGTCCTTTCGTTTTTCCACAGTTTAGGTATTCCTACAATTTCTTTCTACGTTGGGCTCCTGACCCTCTCTCCCATGTTCCATGCCCAGGTAGGTACCTTCATTTCCTCCCATCCTCAGATTATTTTTCTGTGTTGTCCCATTAGAATGTAAGCTCCTTGAGGGCAGGCACCGACTTACTTTTGGCTTGTATTTGTATTCCTAGTGGTTAGCATAGCACCCAGTACATAGTCATTGTTTAATAAATGCTGGTTGATTTGACTGGTGTGGGAAATGGGCATCTGAAGACATTCCCTGACCCAGGCCCCTAGATGGGCTTAAGTGGCTCTGAGAACATTCCCTGCTGTGAAGATAAACTCTGCCCCCTGATAGGCTGAATGTGGTCACATGGAGCCTGTGGCGGGAGGCTGTTTTTTTTTTTTTTTTTCAGAAATGCCCATGCCTTCTTACTTCGTGATGGGGCAGTGGGTCAAGAGGGTTGTGTCATTCTCTGAGCCAGGAGAAGGCTACATATACCCTGATGTGAGTTTTTGCTTTGGGGCTCATTTTGGAAAGAGTTGTGTGATTTGGCCAGAGGAGACTCTGGGAAGCTGTTGAGCCCCCTGCCTTTGAAAACCCAGATGTTGGTGCTTCCCTCTCTGGAAACTGACTAGGTATGGATGTAATGATCAGACAGCTGGAAGCCCTGTCTGCTGAATTGTATTACTTTCTGTCGTAATTTGTTTGTATTCTCTGAAGTTCAGGGTGCTGACTTTTCCCCCTGAACTAGGTAAATGATATGTGTTTGATTAAAGTAAGATTGTTAACCCTCTTTGAGTTGCTTTCCTTTAGAAAAGCAGATCTAAACCACCTATGCTAGGGTGCTTGCTGCTACAACTGGCTAGCAGGGACACCTCCCCTAGGTGTTAGGAGTCAGGATAGGGAAGATGTTGGAGTCCAAAGACACTGAGTTGTAGCCCATTCCTGTGAGGTAGGTGGGAGCTGAAAATCAGATCATGGAGGTCAGAAGGCTCCAGAGAAGAAATTGGTTATAGTGGGGTTGGGGGGTGGCAGGGTACAAAAACTAGAATAGTAGCCAATGTCTTTCCTTGAAACACTAGTAAGTTTGATGAGGGAAGAAGTCTCAGGAGAGAAAGTTCTCTTCTCTTTTCCCTTCATCCTTTCTCCCCTGTCACAAAGAAGATCATTTCTTTTCAGTAGTATATAGCCTTACACAGAGTACAGTAGCTTGCATACATGACTTAAAGGAAGGCTCCTTGCCCCAGTGTGGAACCTTGTTCCACAGTGATTACAATTACTCTATGTCAAATTAATCTGAACTAATAAACAAATACCCCTAAGGATTAAGGGAGACACCATTAGTCATTCCCACCTTAAAGTGATAGCTTATGTTGCCCAAGTTCCTAGGTCTGACAGTGGCTATAGGGCAGAACTATAGTAATAACTTTGGGCCTTAGATACAGCCAAGAAGAACAGAGTTAAGTGAATGGGGAAGGTGAGAATGGGGCCTGGAGCAGCCCCTGGTCTTTAACTTCTCAATAGCCAATAGTGGGCTGGAACAGATAGGAGAGAACACTGACGGGGTGGGAGTCAGGAAATCAGATTCTAATCACTGGTCCTGTCGATGAAGAACTAACTACATGATGTTTCAAAAATCACATCTCATCTGTAAAGTGAGGGGCTGAGCCTGATGATCTCTAAGGCTCTTTTTAACTCTGATGTGATTATTATATCCCCTCATTCCATACTCCCCAATCTCTTCCATAACCAGTTTCTTCTTCTTCCTCCCCACCTGCTAGTCCTGAATCTGTACTGGTGCTCAGTGGACACCTATGGACTGAAAGGGGGTGGAGTTTGAGTCAACTTAGCAATAAATTTCTAGGAAAGGAGTTCTTAAATTGTGTGTATGAAATTGACCCCTTGGGCATTCTGGTGAAACCTATGGACCCCTTTTCAGATAATATTTTTAATGCATAAAATAAAGTACACAGAAGATTATAAAGGAAACCAAGTATATGGAAATACAGCTATCAAAATATATGCATATATATGCATATGTATATATTTATTACATGAAGGGGAATAATATATATATAGTTTACATGTGCCGTTGTTCAGTTCGGTGATATTCGACTCTTTATGACCCCATTTTGGAGTTTTCTTGTCAAAAATACTGGAGTGATTTGCAATTTCCTTCTTCGGCTCATTTTACAGATGAGAAACTGAGTCAAATAGACTTGCCCAGGGTCACCCAGCTAGTAAGTGTCTCAGGCCAGATTTGAACTCAGAAAGATGAGTCTTCTTGATTCCAAGCCCAATACTCTCTGACATTTTATAATGAATTTATGAGTCTATTCAATATTCTATCAATCTAGCATTTTATCTTTTTTTTTTTAATGACCTATCCATGTTTTAGAACTTTGATTGCAAACACTCAGGTACTGAATCTTTGGATCAACTACTGCCCTCTACCGACTGGATTAAAGCATGAAGAAATATAGACCACAGAATGAGCAGATTTTTCACTGGCTAGAGAATGCTATGGAGGATTTTGCTTTGGTCTATAAATTGTCTATTTTGTCTTCCCACCATGATTCTTGACCATGAAAGAATTCTTTCAAGTTCATTCAGACATCTCACAAATATGTACCATTGATCAAAAGGAGAACTGGGCAAAAAAGCATTCTTTATCTCTTATTCTTCCACCACAAAAACAAACAAACAAACAAACAAAACTAACAATGACAGCCCATATCTTAAATACAAGGTCTTCCACAAAGTCTTCCTGGATGCCTTTGTTGGTAATAACCTTTCCATCTGGACTTCATGTAGCATTTTGTTTTGTATTTATCAAGTGTAAGTATTGATCATTGTGAATTAATGTCATCTGGCTTTTTATTTTCTCTTTGTACCAGACTAAGTTCCATGAGGTCAGAAGCTTCCCCTCCCCCCCAATAGTACTTTCCTTTTTCCAATTACATATAAAAGTAGTTTTCAACATTCACTTTTATAAGATTTTGCATTCCAAATTTTGTTCCCCTCCCCAAGATAGCAAGCAATCTGATGCAGGCTATGCATGTACAATCATATAAACATATTTCTACATTAGTCATATTGTGAAAGAAGAATCAGAACAAAAATGAAAAAACCATGAGAAAGAAAAGAAAGAGAGCAAATGGTATGCTTTGATCTGCATTCAGACTCCACAGTTCTTTCTGTGGATGTAGATAGCATTTCCCATCATGAGTTTTTTGGAATTGTCTTAGATCCTTGCATTGCTGAGAAGAGCTAAGTCAGTCAAAGTTGGTCATTGTACCATGTTGCTGTTCTCCTGGTACAATGTTCTCCTGGTTCTGCTCATTTCACTCACTTTATTCATGTTAAGTCTTTCCAGATCTTTCTGAAATCCACCTGCTCATCAATTTTTATAGAACAATAGTATCCATTACATTTATATACCAGAACGTCTTCAGCCATTCCCCAATTAATGGGTAGCCCCTCAATTTTCCAATCTTTTGTCACCACAAAAAAAAGAGCTGCTATAAATATTTTTGTACATGCAGATCCTTCCCCCCCCCCCTTTTTTAAAAATCTCTTTGATATACAGACCTAGTAGTGGTATTGCTGAATCAAAGGGTATGCACAGTTTTATAGCTCAGGGGTTATGTCTTAACAAATTTTGCACTTTCTCCAGTGCCTAGTCCAGTGATTGGTAAGTGATCTGCATATAGTAGATATTTAACCAATGTTTGTTCAGTTAAATTGAATTGAAAAAAGTATCGATAGAATTGACAGTGGATAAACTGAACCATTTTGTAAGGAGAATGACACATTAAATTTGAAATGGGCAAAGAATGACTAATGACTATAAGATAGAAGAACAAATAGCTAATTAGTGAACTAATCTTATGCTTTTAT
>CM053588.1:172820768-172840211 GCA_028646515.1 Pseudochirops corinnae
TTCCTAACTACTGTGCTGGCTTTGACTTTCTGGTTTTGGGACTCAGTTTTCTGGTATTTAAATAAATGCTCTAGCTATATTTCTCAAGTAGAGAGCCTGTTACATTTTGTGATTAATAACCATATCAGCATACTTATAGTTACTGTAGGCATTGTCAATGCTGCATTGCTGATACATCATATCATAAACAAATAAGAGGAGCAGGGAAGGAGATAACTTTCACAACTACAAATAGAAAAAGAGTCCTTGACCAATGAAGGAATTCAGAGGACCATAAAAATAAAAATGCAGTATTTTAATTACAATAGAATTAAAAAGCTTTTGCCCAAATAAAGATCAATGATATCAAAACTGGATAAGAAAAATTCTCAGAACAAAATTTTCTGACAAAGATCTGATATCCAAGATATGTAGGGAACTTATACAAATGTAATACTAAAAGCCATTCCCCAATAGATTAAAGGTAAAAACGATCTAACCAGGATCCTGAAAAGGATTTCAAAAGGAGAAATTCAAGCTATTATCGATAATATGAAAAACTGCTCCAAAACATTAACAATAAGAGAAACTAAAATTAAAACAATATTGAGGTTCTACTCCACACTTGTCAGATTGGCTAAGATAACCAAAAAGGGAAATTACGATTGCTAGAAGTACTGACTGAAAACAAACAATGGTGTAGTGCTGACAGAATTGTGAAGTCATTCAACCACTAGTCTAGAAAGCAATTTGGAATTATACTCAAAACACCATAAAACTGACTGTATGATAGCAGTATGTGCCTTATCCTCCAAAGAGATTGAAAACACTAGGAAAAGATTCATAAGTATAAAAAAATAGTTAAAGTGACACTTTTTGCTAAAAGCAAGAACCGGTAACGAAGTAAGTAGTCATCTTTTGAGAAATGGCTAAACAAATTGTGCATGTGAATATGATGGAATATTATTTCCCTATAAGAAATGATGAAAGTGATTGATTCAGAGGAATGTAAGAAGACTGATGGACAGTGAAATGAGCAGATCCAGGGGAATTATTTTTTCTGTAGTACAAGAGTGTAAAAAGCAATTCTGAGTGACTTGACCTAAGAACTCTGGTCAATGCAGTAACTTAATTATGATTTGAAAACTCATGATGAAACATCCCACCCAGTTCATGCCAGAAAGGTGACAAACTGAACATACATTTTCAGATGAAACCAATAAAAAACAATTTTGTTTTGCTTGACTATACTTGTTACAACAGAGGGCTTTATTTGGGGAAGAGGACTCTATGCAGCGGTGCAAAGAAACAAAACAAAAAAGGAAATAGTCAATGAAAACATTTTTTTTTAAGGTCAGAGTAGAAATAAGTTCAGACTGGAACACAGACTACCATGTTAAATCTGGCATACACTTAAAAACAAGCTGTATATAACAATCATGGTTTCATACACAACCCTCACGTCCTCTCTTATTTGTATATGGACATGTCTATGTTTACTGATAATTGTTAAGGTCACAATAAAAATAAATAAATGAACAAAGAAATGAATAAATAGAGAAATAAATGGGTGTATGTATGAGTATAATAAAGCTCCTGCAACCCAAAGAAGTTAGTTTCAGGGCCAGATATCTCAAATCTCTTGATCCTATTGGAAAGGATATCTGCATCATCCCTGGGCCATAGCTATCTTCTGTATTTGGATAAGCCAGCCAATGGTCAGTTTTGTCCACCACCCTAATAACAAAGTGGCCTTCTTCTGAGTCTCACCTCTTTCCTATTTGCTCCTGATACAGCACACTAAATGAAAGGGAGGGGTGGAGCCAAGATGGCAGAGCAAAAGCAGGAACTTGCTGAGTTCCTGCTGTAATCACCTCCAATATCTGTAAAATATGACTCTAAACAAATTTTAGAGCTACAGAATCCACAAAGTGACAGAGAAAAACAAATCTTCTGCTGAAGGCAACCTGGCAGGCTGACAGGAAGGGTCTATCACACTGAGGTGGGAGCCGAGCAATCCCATGTGAGCCATGTAGTCCCAGACTATGGGCAGCCCTGACCAGCAGATCAGACTGGCCAGAGCAGACTTCAGGAGAATGAATCACCAACAGCTATGGTGGTTTCCAGACTTCTCAACCCATAAATACCAAAGAAAAAGTAAAAGATTGGTAGGGAACTCTGTTGGAACTGGTGGAGAGAAGAGCACTGCCCCTGGGGTGACAGAGGTGGTGGAGACACAGTGGCTGCAACTGCTGCTGTGTGACTGCCTCTGGAGCTCCTGGCCTGCAGATCCTAGGGGAACCGAGCAACCATTCAGAGTGTAATTGCTCTTGCTTTGACCTGCTTGGATCTGGGTCACAGTCTTGGGTGGTGGTCCTGTGGTAAGGAAGGCCAGTGTGCCAGAGCTTGTGGGGGCTGTAGAGAGGGCACCCTTCTCATAGCTCTGACAACTGCAAAAACCCCAGCAACTTGTAGACTGTGTCCTCTCCTCTCTGGAAGCAGAGTTCTACTGTGGCAAAGAGCTCAAAAGTCAAGTGACAAGATGAGGAAGCATAATCAGACCACAGAATCTTTTTTAGGGAACAAAAAGGATCAAAACATGGAATCAGAAGAAGACAACAAAGTCAAAACTCTTGCATCAAAAGCTTCCAAGAAAAAATATGAACTGGTCGCAGGCCATGGAGGAACTCCAGAAGGATTTTGAAAATCAAGTAAGAGAAGTAGAGGAAAAACTGGGAAGAGAAATGAAAATGATGCAATAAAATTATAAAAAGCAAGTCAACAGCCTGAATGAAGAAAATAACACCTTAAAAAATAGACTAACTCAAATGGCAGAAGAGGCCCAAAAAGCCAGTAAGGAGAAGAATGCCTTAAAAAGCTGAATTTGCCAGATGGAAAAGGAATTTCAAAGACTCACAGGAGAGAATAATTCCTTCAAAATTAGATTGAGCAAAAGGAAGCTAATGACTTTATGAGAAATCAGGATATTATAAAACAGATCCAAACAAATGAAAAAAATAGAAGGCAATGTGAAATGTCTCATTGGAAAAACCACTGACCTGGAAAATAGATCCAGGAGAGATAATTTAAAACTAAATGAAAGGGAGAGGAAAACAGGAGTGGGGAGTTAGAAGGCTCCTGTCCATTACCTCCAATTCCCTATTGCCAAATCAAGTCCCAAACTCCCTTTATCTTGATATTCAATGCCTTCTGAAATTTCGCCATACCCCTATGCTTATAATTTCCAAACTAAACCCTCCAATTCCTTTAGGTGAATCCTCTCACTCTTTCCCCATGTACTATGTTCATTCTTTCTTCTGAATATGCATCCCTCAAAAGAAAAGCCCTCCTTGGAGAGAGAGTAGCACAGAAAAGGCACATTCAAAACTATGATCAATGATTTTACTCTTCATGTTTCTGGTTCTTCAACATACCTAGAATATTTAACTACAGTCCTCTTTCAACCAACAATCATAGGGTTTCCTGACCTTTTCCATGTTGGAAAACATCTGAAATATAGGACAAGGAAAAAGAATCCTTCTTATAGTTGTTTGTCTGTCTGTCTGTCTCTCTTTCACGCGCGCGCGCGCGCACACACACACACACACACACACACACCTTTCAATACCTCTGACACATTTCTTCTGTCCTTTGACCAGCAAATCCATGATCACCACTGGTGCAGATATCCCACGTAGTAGGGGACATCATTCAGTGATGCCTTATATGCCTTAATAGATGGTCATAGGAAGTTTCTGTGATCCCCCCAAAATTGTCACTTGCTTTTCCTGGTGGTATGACTTCCTGTAGTTACCTAGATTAGTCCTCTATTGATAGAAACACACTATCCACTCCTGAGCCTATACCCGGAGTCTTTCCAGTTTAATAGAAGCTGTCAAGTTGCCATTGTCTCAATCAATCAATAAGGATTTCTTAAGAATGTACATGTGCTAGGTGTCAAAGACACAAATACAATGAATGAAACAATCCTTTCTCACCAAGAGCTTAGAAGCTTATATTCTAATAGAAGAGACAACAAATACATATGTAAGGATATACAGAATAAATATGAAGAGAATAAATGCGAATGAATACAAAGTAGTTGAACAGAAGTTCTCTTGAGGGGGAAGGATCAGGGAAGGCTTCATGTAAAATGCAGTTTTTGAGCTGAAGTCTTGAAAGAGAGGGATGGGGGGGGGGAAGGAATTCAATAGACACAAATGTACAGATTCTTATGAAAGCTATGGCCCCACCTACTAATCCAATCCCCTTGTGTTCTCTTCTCCTTTCAAAACCATATGAAGGTATCAATTACTCACGAAAGCTTAAACTGTTCCTCAGAATGATAATTTTCTAATGTTGGATTCAAAGGAATTTAGCACTATGATCTTAGAGGCAGTAGGGACCTTAGAGTGGTAATGCCAAACTCAGACAGAAATGGGGGATTCTGAACTGTATATGAGGATCCCTGTGGGCTATGTATTGACTTAGAAAACCACTTATTAGTATTATTCATGCTTTAATGTATTTTTATTTATTTTGTTAAATATTTACCAATGTCAGTTTAATCTCACATGGCGCTGTAGAGCACTATGTGCTGTATGTTGTCTGCTTTGGATGCCTCTGCCTTTGAGATTTGGTCCCAAAAGGAAGTCAAACATGACAGCTTTTTATACACATATTTCCATGAATAAACACCAGTTAATAGGCTCTCTTCTCTTTCTTTCCTGCTTCATGTATCACAATGATGATGCCCAGGATGTTAAGTGGGTTGTTTGCCAGACTGGTAAAGCAAGTCACATCATCCCAAGGAGAAACAGCTCTCCTCTTCTTGGGCCTTAAGGGAGTTGCAGAGCCAGGAAATAAGGAAGAATAAAAGAGCCCACTAAGGTGGCACCATAGTGCATAGAGTGCCAGGTCTGGAATCAGGAAGACTCATCTTCCCAGTTCAAATTTGGCCTCAGATACCGACCAGCTGTGTGACCCTGGGCAAGTCATTTAAACCCTGTTTGCCTCAGTTTCCTCATGTGGAAAAGGAAATAGAGAAGTAAATGGCAAACTGCTCCAGTATCTTTGCCAAGAAAACCCCAAATGGGGTCACAAAGCAACTGAAACAACTGAATGACAAAGAAGTACCTATATCTTTTGTGAGAACTGTCACTGCCTAACATTTTAAAGACATTTTTGTTTGACTTAGGTCATAAGATCTAGAGCTTTCGAGGTCTTGATTTTCACAGAGGAAACTGAGGCCCAAGAAATTTTAATAACTTGCTCAAAGTCATATAAGTATCAACTAAAAATGCTGAATTTGAATACAAGTCCTTAGACACTAGAGCCAGTGTCTGTTCCACTGTACCTTGTGCAAATTGAGGCTCAGAAATTAAGTGACTTGCCCAGAGTCATATAGCTAATGAGAATCAGAAGTGAGATCCAAACTCAAATATTCTTTGATTCCAAGTGTAGAGCTCTATTCACTCGTGGAAGGAGGGAGACATCTTTTGAACATGTTTCCCCAGCTACAGACATGCACATGATGTGCTGGTAAATACTTACCAATAAGGAGGTGCGAGGGGGATATCCACAAGATATACCTTTAAATCTAATCTGCATTATTAATATTTTCTCCCTTTCCTTAAGCAAGACCAGGGGTATCAAACTCAAAAAGAAACTGGGCTATTTAACTTCAGTAGCACATTGACTTAGAAAATCGCATATTAACATAATCTGTGTTCTGTTCTTATTTATTTCACTAAATATTTCCCAATTATATTTTAATCTGGTTCAGGCCTCACTCTGGAGTCTTGCTAGCTATTTGACACTTCTGGTCTAGACAACCGACAAGATAAATCAGGTCCTAATTTGTAGTGTTTGCTGATTTCCAAGGTGTAAATGCTCACACTGAAAATTTAAGTATGGCAATCTAATTTAACTAGTTGGTTCTAGCACACCCTTGTACCCACACCTTCCTTCTAGTATTTTACATATAGCCAAGATGGGCATTAATTGAGAGGTGCTCACCTTCTAATTGGTACAAAATATTGCTAAGGGAAATCATTGGATGTAGAGCTAGAAGGGACCCATGAAACCATGTAAGCCAAGAGAAGCCATTTATCAGAAAATATACAGGTAATAAGGATTACCACCAAGATTTGGACCCAGATTCCAAATTAACTTCTCCTGCTACCACACCATCCTGCCTCTCCACTCAAATCTAGGGCAATTTAAATATGAAATGATGTGAAATTATATTCCAAGGAGTAGCTATTGACAACCTGTGAAGTACTCATAGATTATTCTGTTAATACCACCACATCTAAGTTACAGATAGGACAGAATTCCAAAACTCCTGTTCCTGGGTTGGCTTTAGCCCCGAGATAGGCACTGGTGCCTCAGTGCTCCTTCCTCAGCACTACAGTGCCAGAGTTCAGTGGGTGAGCAGGTACAATTAGTTCCTTTCTCCTACAGATTTAGCTTCTTAACTGAAATCATTGATCACCAAGGTGATATAAGGTGATAGTCCCCTAAACTGTGTGGCTCTCACTTTGTCTGTCTTAGGTCTTCCACATTCATAGACATGTGAAAAGAGTGCATCAGGTTCAGAACTAAAATCTATACCAGAGGCATGCCCAGCTCATTCATAGCAATTGGTGGTCCAGACCTCCCATAGTCTCAAGCCCAAGAGCTTCACCTTCTAGTTCCTATTCATCTTTCATTTAAACTCCTCCTTTCAGAGGCTTTCAGGATCACCTTATTTGTAGAGCCTGGATATAAGTTCTCAGTCTATTCCTCCTCATTCCCCTCCCTTTGTATCTACTGCAATTTTTACCTAGACAAGCCCTGGGCAAAAAACCAGCCAGGTTGATATTTTCCTATTCATCAAATTCTGGGCAAACCAGAGGTCTTTGAGGCCACAATGCCTATAACATCATAAATTTTTCCCCAGCATCCTTTATTTTAACTTCAAGCATTTATTGAGCACTTAATAGCTATCCAGATCTAGGCAGATGATGATCTGGGACAACATAGTCATAAGCTACCTTTCTCATGACAAGTCATTGTTTTTTAAAATCTAATTAAAATTTTGCAAACCATTTGTTATATGATACCCTATCCTCAGATTTTCCTGAAGTACTTTGTCTGTATTGCTCCCTACTTATATCATACTTAGCCATGTCCATGTAGCATCTCTATCCCTTCCTCCATCCCCAAATGTAGTAGGAAATAAGTTCCTTGAAGGCCATAACTATGTTACGTCACTTTTATATTCAAATATCCAATACCTAGCAGTATGCCTTGTGGATGTTGTAGATACTTGATGAATTAATGAAAATATATATAATATGGGAATGGTCTGTGTGTAATTTTAACTTTTTAAATTTATGTTAAGCAATGTGTATTCCACAGGAATTTATAAATATGGTTGAGAGATAACAAATTACAAATAAAAACAATAAAAAGGAAGCATGCTAATGGAATGAGATTTACCACCATGTATTTAATGATAGTAAAGTTCTACCTTCCCTCTTCCTCTCCATTCCTAATGTCCCTCCACTCTTCAAAACAAACTCTCATCTCTGCCTCACAGAAGGACAAAACTGGGAGGAGTTTCAGGAAGTCATTTGAGTAATCCAACCCATACCAGTACTGGCACCTACCTTACTCAATGACCATGCAGTCTTTACTTGAAGGACCCCCTTCCCCTCGACACACACCCTTACCCTCCACCCTGAGGCATCCTGGTTCCTCTTCAGACAGCTCCACTTGTTGGGAAACTTTTCCTTTCATGGTACTGAAATGATCTTTCCATTGCTGCTAGTTTTGCCCTTTGGGGCCAACAAGAAAAAGAGTCAATTACCTTTCCCATATGATTGCCCATTGGATACTCCACATAGTATTTTGCACAGAGCAGAATATTATTTAGAGTATTTGTTGAATTGAAGACAGTTACAATGTCCCCACTAAATGTTTCCTCTTCCAAGCTAAATAGACACTCTTAGTTTCTTTAAGAAACCTTTCTATCAGATCATTTCACAGCTTCTCAAAATGCTGGTTATTCTCTTCTGGTTGCTTTTTCAAGTTAACGTCCTTCCTGAAATGAGGTGAACACTTTAGACTACAATGGAGTAACCAGGGCAAGAACTGTGCCTTAACACTCTGCCTCTTTCAGGGTAAAGTCCACCTTGACTTTTTTTTAGCTACTATGCTGCCCTGATGACTCAATGTTTTTTTTTTGTTGTTCACTAAAATGTCCCTTCTCTCCCTCTCCCCCTCTAAACTACATTACACCCCATTGCCAGATTAAAAAATCTAAAACTCTAAGATCTCTTTGAATCAAGGAAGGACTCTTTCCTCTGTTTAACTTTCCAAGAAATCTGGAACCATTTTAACCTCATCTCTACCTGTGTTCCTATGAGGCTTTCCATTCTATTCCCCGATCACAATATTCAAAGTGTGCCTGGAAGCCCTCAGACCCCTTCTAACTCTTTCCAGGCCAGCTCAGATACCACATCCTCCATGAAGCCTTGTGTCAGCTATGCTAACTCTAGTTGACTGCCCTCTCCTCTGAATTCCTAGAGTGCACAATTAAGCTTTTAAGTACCTAAATATGTCTAGTATTATTTTCTTTTTCTTCTCATTATTTTCTTATTGTTTCAAATGAATAAAACATTCCCAATTAGTTTGGGAACCCCATTAAGGCAGGATCATATATATCCTGTCAGCTACCATACAGTAGATATCTAATAACATACTTAATAGTAGTATCTACATTTCATATCCTTCTGGTTTCCCTGGCTTCCTTCAAGTCTGAGCTAAAATTCCAGAATATATCATAAATCTTTCCTAATCCCTCTTAATTCTAGTGCCTTCCCTCTGTCCATTACTTCCAATTTTTCCTTATGTAGCTTGTTTTGCACATAACCATTTACAGATTCTCATACATTAGATTGTGAACTCCTTGAGAGCAGAAATTGTCTTTTACATTTCTTCATATCCCCAGCACTTAGCACAGTAGCTGACAGATAGCAGGCACTTAAATGTTTGACTGATTGACTGACATTATTTCCTTTTAAGGAAAAGCATTTCAATCTTGTTTGGGGATAACATTGTTCTCATTGGATCAAGTCCTGCAATACTAAAGGGGAGATTTCATCTGAGATTCCTAGCTATTCAAAGCACAGCAATCACCTAGGAGAAACCCAGTGGGCAGAGAACACATGTATTGTCCAGATTACAGCATGCAATCAGGCAGCCCATTGACTTAGTCTGTTAAGACAAATATCTTGGACAGACACTGCACATGAACAGTGAGCTGGGCCCAGAAGTGAAGGGATTTGGGAAATTGCACAGTGCTTGTAACGATCCCATGGGCTCCTTGATTGAAAGTCTCTGTTTTCAGCACCAGTATTCTTCTGGTGGTACAACATAGCTATGAATCATGTAACATCATGATCTTTTGAGAATCAATTTCCAGTGACTCAATGGATGATGGTGAAATATCCATTGGATGTCAATAGGCCTGAGCACATTAGCCGGCAAGAAGCAGATAAAAAGGCATCAAGGATATGCATGACTAGTCAAGTAGGTGCTCTGGACAAAGGCTAACAGATGAACAGCCAGAGTGTGTTGTACTGGTGTTCATGAAATATTAAGAGATGTAGAAGAAGGCTTCTGGCACTGAGTAGATTTTTGTAAGATTCACAGAAGGGCATTACAGAGGATGTCAGTAGAGGAACTGATGAGAGCATCAAAATACAAAGTACAACATTGTTACAATCTTAAGAGGAAAAGGAGGGAAGATGAGACAGGAATAAAAATAGTATTAATCCATCATCTAATTAATATGGTAGATATGAAGTTAGTATAAAACAGTATATAGTACTTATCCTTCCAAAGTCAGAGGAGCTAAGCTTCTCTTCCCTCCTAACCCTCTGCTTCTCTCCCCTTTCCATGATTACAGGAGATCCAAAGAGCATTGAAGTTTTGCTTATTTTCAGCAACAACAGTCTTCCTCCTACCATGTGTCCCAGTTGAAGAGTCAGCTTTAGAAAAAGGACCACAGCTGAATTTCAAGTTGGAAGAAACCTTAGAAACCATCCCGTCCAATCACCTCATTTTTTTAAAGGAAGGAACTGAAGCGGAGGGAGGTTAATTCACTTTTTGAAGGTTATACAGGCGGTAAATGATAAAGACATTTCAAATCCAGCACGCTTTTTAGGGTACCTCAAAGTTATTTAAAGAGAAGTATCTTCACAGTACTTAATATCTATTGATTTATATATGGCCAGAAGGGAATCTTACACTTCCTGTTTATTCTAGAGGCCAACAGTGAAAAGATTCTGGCCTCGGACTCTTATCCTTCCTCTGGCCTATAAGCACCTCCCTCCTCCCCCCAGGCTGGGGTTCACAAGTATCACAGACTGGTTTCCAGAGGCTGTGGGAGTTAATGGGAAGAAAGCATTCTGACCTCTGATTGACCCCAGGAAACCACCGGCATCCAGCCTTGAACTCTGAATTTGGCCTTCTGGTCTCTGGTACTGCCACTAATTGGTGTCCTAATGGTCACTGATTTCCCAGACAGCAAGGGGTGGGAGGGAGGAATTTGTTTGGCACCAAAGTCAGGAATATTTGGTGGCTTTGTGGATTTATACAGAAAGGTGCCTCAGGGTAGGAGTTCACTGCCAGCAATTCTAAGGAAGCCCTCCACCCCCTCTTCCTTCACTTGTAGGAGAGGGTAGGTCAAGAAACCATAAAAGCAAGAGGGGCTAGGTATTGTTGGGGTTGAGATGGGAACCTTTACTGTGGCCTGTTTTTTTAAGAACATTTTTGTCGATATTTTCCCTTCGCCTGAATTCCTATTGTGGTTTATGCTGAAAGCAAATTCAAATGGGTGACTTGGTTTTAACTGGTCTATTAAAAACAAAAACCTCTTCCGATTAGTTTGGTGTGAAAATACAAGCAGGCGCATAAGGATGGGGAGAAGGCCTGAGATCGTGCCCTTATCAAAGCAGAGCAGGAAGAGAGCATCTCAGTAAACATCCCCTCCCACCTACTCGCTAGCTCAAATCCAAGGCCCGGTAACATGGAGCAATCGGAGGCAAACAATTGGATCCTGGAGCTGAGGAACTCAACCTCACCAGGCATTTGCGGTCGTCCACGCCAGACAGATCCTCCTCAAATTCCTGCCCTATGTCGAATTCCATGATGTAGTTCCTGAAAGTGCTCAGAGTGCGGATGATCATATGGTCGCCATTCTGGATGATCTCTTTGTCCGGTTTGAGTAAGCAGGCGATTTTTCTAATAGCCACATTGACATCTGCAGGGGGCAAGCGGAGAATGGGTGGAGAGAGGAAGAGTTTATAAGAAAAAAACTTTCAATAAGCTTTCCTGGAAGCCCAGAGGTGAACTACCGTAAAGTGAAAGCGCACCGAGAGTTCTTCATGGGGCATTGTGCAATCAAAGAGTTTTTTTTTTTTAATGTTTAAACCACCTCCACCATTGTAGCAGCAATGTTTCCGACGGGGCATTAACAAAGTTTTAAAAAAAAAAGCAACCGGGCTCACTTTTCCTAATGAAATTACCACTCTCTTCGGGCATGCATTCAGATATTTGTCACTAATTAACCCCAATAAAATTTAATTTCTCTTCAAATCTGCAGCACAAAAGACCTAACCCCAAGACCTTGCTGCAAATTCGGTTTCTGCTATCTTTGCAAATCTCAGTTCCTGGACTCCCTTGTGTTCCAACCCCGGGAGAAGCAAACTTTAAAAGTGCTACTGTATCATCTGGAGCCGCAGATTTACGAGTTACTTTTTTCAACCAGGCTAAGTTAGATTCAACAAAGGATTGTGTTTCGGGCCAATACACTGTTGCGAGCTCTCCCGACAATTCCGCGCAGATTCACCCTAAGTGGCGCTTTGATTATTAACAAAATAGCAGACGAACCATCTTACCCAGGGCTTTCAGATACTCCTCGAAATTCTCATTGCTCAGCATTTTCCAGTAACCATTGAAATCGGCAGGCATTTCAGGTGTCAGCAAACTGCAGAAGCCTTAGATCAGAAAGGGTCTGCTCCCCGCAGCTGGGTTTCTCCGGGATGTGGCAGGCGGGACGCGTCTCAGCCTCGCTTTTATCAGCTCTCCGAGGGCCTGCACTCGGGTTGCAAATCCCTCTAATCCGATTACTGCTCAAGTGCTACCATTTAATCCCCTAACAAAGCGGTCTCCTTCGGCTTTATAAAGAGACTACAGCTTGATTTAAACCTCCCACACAAAGCCTAGAAGATCAATCACTGGTTAGCCACCATCCTTTTTAATGGAGTTGCTCCTCCTTCCTTAATAGGGGAAGGGGCGGGGAAGGGGATCGAAAAGCCCGGCCCAGTTTGCCCAGGGGTGCTTTGGCAACCAAAGTGTGCCTTGCTTCAATTATGTTTCTCCGTAAAGAAAAAAAAAAACCGGGGGTGGGGAGAGAAGAGAGAGGGGACGCGCCCGGGGAAGAAGTAGAAGATAAAAAGATCTTTTATTACTTCTAGCTGGGGATATAAGGCCCAGGAAAAACTGAGAGTAGCGTTGCTGGTGAATCTTTCATTTAATTTCCAGAGCCTAGACTATTTCTTAAATCATAATGCTAGGAGAGCTCCCAGAAAAAAAAAAAAAACCCACCTATTGATTGGTTGGGGGCAAAAGGGGAGGGGAGGTCTTTGTTGCTTCAGTTATTAGAGAAAGAGGCAATTTGCAGCCCTTTGTGAGACTACAATGGAGAGTTTAGCTGTAGGGTGGCTAGTCAGTTTACTACCAGGTAAGAAGGGAAGCTTAAGGCTTTTCTCATGGTGAGCTAGTAAACAGTTCAGATCTTGCTGAGCAGAGTGGACAGGTCACCCATGTGGTATGATTTGAAGAAATCCCAGAAAGAGCTCACACCCTTGAAATCCCACCAAAAGAGCTTCATTCCTGTAGATTAAGACATTGACTAAAGTCTGGACAGAACAACCCATTATGGACAATTAGTAGAGGTCATGTAGTCTGACACTTTCGTTTTAGCCATGAGGACTCAGGACTAGACACATGAAGTGATTTGTACAGGCTGTCACAGAAAAGACTGGGATTTGAACCCAAGTGCTTTGAAATGTAAATTCAGCATCTTTCCACCTAAAGCCATCGTGTCTTCAAACCTGACTCAATTTTCCAACTCTAAAGTTAGCTGAGAGTAGGTTTTGATACTGGGGAAGAGAGGCTCAGGTAGGGGCAGCTCTTCCTAACTGCTCAGTGTGGGTGTAGGCACCCTGGAGGACTAGGTTAGAAGAGTTTAGAGGGTGAGCAGTCCCAGTGCAAGGCAAAGGGGAAGACTTAGAGGCAGAACGTCAGCAAAGGCCCACTTTGCTGACTTCACAGTTCATCTGGGCACACACACATATGCACTGGCCACTCCATCCACTCTGGGGTTTATAGCTCCATTAACCCTGACTCAGATACTTTAAAATATCCATCTGCTACCAGAGAAATAGCAATGTTGATATGGGTTGATTTGCTTTTTCATTAAAGGCCAACTATCTCATTTAAGTGGCTTTCAGCTCCAAAGCACAATTTAGTGGCACTTCTCTCTCTCCTTTTCCTCTGTCCTTTCAGATTTTTCCTCTTCTTTCTTTTGTCTTTCTCTTCTAGCCTTAAAGTCATAGATTGTCAGAACTAGAAAGGAAATCAGGAATAATTTAGTCCAACTCCATTACTTGATAATGAGAAAGGTGAGTTTCAGGGAGGGAAATAGATGGAAAAGTATTCTAAGAGTATTCTAATGGAAGGGTATTCTAAAAAGAGGGAATAAAATTAACAAGAATGAGTCACTTTTATAATGACTCAGAAAGATGGAGGCCAATTATAAAACCAAAATACTGAATACTCAAAACTGAACTCATTCTCTTTTCTACCTACATCCACTGTCTCTCCTTCTATATTACTGTCAATGGCAACACCATCCTTCCATTCTCCTTACCCAAGAAATTCTAGTGGCTCCCTATTGCCTCCAGGATCAAATATAAGACATTCTGTGTGACATCCAAAGCCCTTCATAACCTAATCCCCTTCTACCTTTCCAATCTTCTTATACCTTACTCTCCAACATGTACTCTTTGCTCTATCTAGTGGCCCTGGCCTCCTGACTATTCCATGCACAAAACATTCCATCTCTCAGTTGCAGGCATTTTCTCTGGCTATCTCCCATGCCTGGAATGTTCTCCCTCTCCTTATCTTTTCCTTGTTTTTCTTTAAGTCCTAACTAAAATCCCATCTGCTACAGGAAGCCTTTCCAGGCCTTCTTAATTTTAGTGTCTTACCTCTGCTCATTATTCCCTATTTTTCCTATATATAACTTATCTGTACATATTTGTTTGCCTAGATGGTTGGGATTCTCAAGGGCAGAGACTCACTCTCTCTCTCTCTGTCTCTCTCTCTCTCTCTCTCTCTCTCTCTCTCTTCATCTCCCTCTCCCTCTTTCTCTCTCTGTCCCCCTCTTTCTCTCTTTCTCCCTCTCTCTCCCTCTCTCTCTCTCTCCCTTTTTCTCCCTCTTCCTCTCTGTCTGTCTCTGTCTCTCTCCCTCTCTCTCTCCCTCCCTGCCTCCCTTTCTCCACAGGGTATGACATAGTAAGTGCTTAATAAATGTTTATTGGCTGAAATAACATAGTGTGTCAGAATGAACAGAACTTAAAATCCAAAGATCTGAATTTGAATTCTATCTACCCCCTGACTAGCTGCATATCCAAGTCAAATGATTTAACATCTCTGAGACAGTTTCTTCATTTGAAAAATGGCAATAATAACACTTGAGCTAATCAAATCAACAGGCAGTTATCAGGTGCTTACTCTGTATAAGACACTGTGCTAAGCACTGGGTTTAAAAGAAAGGCAGGTCTCCTACTCTCTCTTCCCCCCCCCCCCCCCCAATTCACAGGGTTGTTTGGAAAGAAAGTGCTTTGCAAACTACAAGGAGATACATAAATGGCAATGATCATCTTCAACATCACTGTTAATAATACATTTTTCATTATGGTACCGAGGTGACTGGGTTCTCAAAGGTGATGCCAGTAGATCACAAAACTCTGTTGGCATCAACCAAGCTGGAAAGGATTTGATTACAAGCTGGTTATTGAATGTGTATATGTTGTCCAAGGACTAGCCTAGCAAGGTTCCAGAGACTCATCACCATGATGGCCACAGGGTAAGGGGCTTTTTTTGCCACGGAAACTTTTAAATTGATCAAATCTAAGAGGGGTTGTAATCTGTGTCAAGAGAATTTATCACACTAAAGAAGTAATAAATGCTTAAAATATGTAAATATGTAAAATATGTAAAATGCTTACATTGTTATTAGTAATAATGTTGGTGAATATGATGTTGATAAGTAAAAGCAAATCAGACATGACCCAAGATGAGTCCTACAAGACCTTTAAGGATTCATAGATCAACAAGTCAGCTTCTCTTCTAGTGGTAGTTTTTCTACTTTTTCCTATAACTATGGGAAAGAGTGTGGTATGACAGATAGAGGGCCTGGTCCTGGAGTCAAGGGTTTGATAACTGCCTTTATACTTACTAACTGTGTGACCATGGGCAAGTCATTTAATGGCTCTCTTCTTCAGTTTCCTCATTTGTAAAATAGGACAAGAACACCTTCCTCACAGGTTTATATTGAAGATCAAATGAGATATTTGTAAAGCACTTTGCAAATCTTGAAGTATTATATAAATCTTGATTACTACCACCACCTCTTTTCAAGTACCTACTTATCAACCCATCTTAGTAATTTTTCAATAAATTAAAAAGCAATTGGGGCAGCTAGGTGGTGCAGTGAATAGCAGTGAATAGAACACTGGTCCTGGAGTCAGAAGGACCTGAGTTCAAAATCTGGCCTCAGACATTTGACACACTTACTAACTGTGTGACCTTGGGCAAGTCACTTAACCCCAATGGTCTTGCTTTCCCCCCTCCAAAAAAAAATAAGCAATCATTATGCACCTGCTGGAATGTTATCTTACCTACCCATGTTTGAGTCTCTACCTGAATTTTTTGTCAGTCTGGTATCATATATTACCCTTCCCATGCCTTTTCTCTCAGGGGCTTGAGTCCTGACATTAAACCATGTGACTGCTGCTGCTGACCCTCTGATTCCTTCATGCTTGCTACCAGACTCCTCAGCTTCTATGTACTACTTGCTGCCCACTAATAGATCAGCTTAATTTCAACACCCTGACTCAATTGACCTTATGTCTTCTGCTGTTAAGACCTGCCCCAGTAGTCTGACCCACTCCACTGGGTTTATCTGGTTCAAGCTCTCTTGTGGCCAATGAAGCTGAGATCCCGACCACCTGCTGAGCCTCATCACCTCGAACTCCGACAGGGAAACCTACAATTCTTCCCTAGACTTAATAGCCATTAGTCGTCAAATGGTATAAGTTGGCCAACTAGAGTGCTCTGAAAAGGGAGAAATGTGCCTAGTTTGAGGAGGAACAAACCTCCATTATTACTGGCTTGCCTGCCTGGGACTTAAATCATTTCCCAGAGTTACTCCTTTACATAGGCTTAGAAGCCATTGGCCATGTCACCCAAGTTTGCAGATTTGGAGTCATCTTCAAATTTCCCTTCTCCCTCATCCTTCACATCTAATCAATTGCTAAGGGTCTTTTAACACTTACCTCCACATCATCTCTCCCATCCATCCCCTACTTTCCACTCTCATGCCCATCATCCTACTTCAAGCTTCTATTTCCTCACCTGAAGTACTGTAATAGTTGGTCAGTGGAGCTTCCCATCTTATATTTCCCATCACCAAACCAAATGCCACACAATTGCCAGAATAATATTCTTAATACACAGATCAGAGCATGTTCTCCCTTGCAAAGGGAAAAAAGCTCCAATGATTTTCTATTGCCTTAAGGATAAAATACAAACTCCTTTGTTGTTTGACATTTAAAGTCCTTTACAATTTAGCTTCAACTTATTTTTCTGGGCTAATTACATGTTACCTCTTTTCACACACTTTACATTCCAGTCAAACCAGCTGATTTGCTATTCCTTGTACACAACATTTCATCTCCTATCTCTGTGCTTTTGCCATTGCTTGCAAAGAACTCCCTTTCTTCCTTCCTCTGAAGAATGATGACTCCTTCCAAGTCATAGCTCAGCGTCACTTCCTACATGAAACTTTTTCTGATCTGCCTGGATGCTAGCGTCTCACTCAAATTACTAAGCATTTACTTTGTATATATTTTACATTTACTTATATGTATAATTTTTTAAACAACTGAAGTTCCATGAGGACAGCAACTGTTTCATTTTTCTTTTTGTATCCTGAGAATATAATACAATGCCTGGACCACAGTGAGTGCTTACTAAATGTTGACTGACAACCACTTGGCTTACACTCCCTAACTCTACCATGGTTCTGTTAATAGCCTAGTGAATAGCATTTCCTTAACTCTTCAGGTTCACATGTGTGAGGCTGGATCTTGTCTAGTCTTGTTTCATTGATTCAGAACTGGGTGATTCTGGATGTAGGCCTTAGTGAGTGTATTGGGTCTAGAATCTAACTATCCTTTCAAAACTAGCTATGTGGATCCCTGAGTCAATGAAGGTCAAGCTGGAACCTGTCCTGGGGAGACCACACCTAAGCCTGACTAATATGGCCCCTAAACTTACAATAAAAGTAACTATTCCAGCTATCCTGAGTGTACTCCATGGTTTGCCCCAGACTAATGGATAGGGCTCAGATGGAAGGAGAGTCACTTGACCAGGAGAGTTTTCTGTTGCTTGTCATCATGAATCCCAAAAGTTCTGTTTCAGATCCAGAGAAAAAGAAATATAAGATAAACTGCCTATGCCATCCTCTAATTCTACTATTAACACTAATTTTGGATTAGAGTCCCCCTTTATCAAATTACTATGACAGAACTCCTGGGATTGGCTATTTGCTTTGACTTGAGGATGGTCAGAAGCACAATTAAAAGGGAAGTCTTATAAAATGGATTCATGATGATATCTCTTTTATGCCTAATCAGTAAGGTGGAAGCATACATTGTTCTTCAACATAGATGTCTGACACTTCATGACTCCACATGCAGTTTTCTTGGCAAAGATCTTGGAGTGGTTTGCCATTTTTCTTTTCCAGATCATTTTATGGATGAAGAACTGAAGCAAACAGGGTTAAGCGGCTTGTCCAGGGTCACACAGCTAGTAAGTATCTAAGGCTGGTTTTGAACTCATGAAGATTAGTTTTCTGATACTAAGCCCAGTGCTCTATCCACTTAGCCATCTAGCTATCCTATGGCTGAAGCTAAAGGCTCTTTACTATCCAAGGGAATTAGTCACCTATTTCAGCCAAGGAGGTTAATTTAAACAGAAAACAGAGTGCACAGTGAGCCCTCTGGTGAAATACTTTAGTGAGGCTCCTGGAACCTCCTAATGATTGAAGAGAACTTTCAGAAAGATGGGAATGAGTTGTATGCAAAACAGATTCTTTATATCACCTCGAAATAGTAAGAAATGCCCCAGAGGATTCTGGGAAGATGGCAGAATAGATCAGAAAATTCCAAGGTCTCAAGATTTTCCCCCACAAAAGACATAAAATAGCACCTTAGGGCAAACGAAGTGCAGGTAAAAATAAATAAGAATGGGGGCACAACAGAGGTCTTCCTGGGACAATTTGAGAAACAGCAGAAGAAAAATCCTAGGATGAGTTTTGTTTCAGGTAAAGATTAAACACCTCTAGGCTGGGGTCTGCTTTAACAACAAACAGCAAGCCCTGGGGTTAGTTGGTCTGAGAGGCTGCCTCACCCCAGGCACAGGAACTTTTACCTCTGGGATAGTGAGGGGAGTTGGGTGTCTGAGCCCCGGGAAGATCAAGGGAACCTCTGCTGACAAGGAATGACAGACCCAGCTGTGCTGCCATGAGCAATAGGGCATAAGAAGAAACCAGCACATGCCCTGAGAGTGCAGAAGCAGTGGGGCAGAAAACCCCTGGATGTGAGTACTTACAGGAGGCTGGAGGTTTGGTTTGGGTTTCAGGCTAGAGGGGAGAATTGAAGATCTGGGGCAAGACGTACCATCTCCCATATCCCAGGGCTAGAGGTGACTACAAAAATTAATCTATTATCACAAAAAAATGCACAGGCAAAGGAGAAAGAATCCAACCATAGAAAGTTACTATGGGAATAGAGGAGGCTGGAGTTCATCTTCAGAGGAGGAAATTGTAGTAAAGAAATCCCCCAAAGAGTAATGTCAAATGGACATCTGCCAAAAAGAATTCATAGAAGATCTTTTTTTGTTTGTTTGTTTTTTTAATTTTTAATTTTATTTTTGTTTACATCATTCATTTCCATGAAATTTTGAGTTACAAATTTCCCCCCATCTTTCCCCTACCCACTGCCTCAAAACAGCCATCCCAGTGTATCCCCCCTCCCCCATTCTATTCTCTTCTGTGTC
>CM053588.1:172840711-172866522 GCA_028646515.1 Pseudochirops corinnae
AAAGAATCAATACAATAATACAAGAAATAATTAAAGAAAATTGTCCTGAAGCATTAGAACAAGGTGGGAAAATAGAAATAGAAAAAAATCCATCAATCACCACTTAAAAAAGATCCTGTGGGGGGTGGATCCAAGATGGTGGAGTAGAAACAGGACTTCCCCATGGCTCTGGCTTCAACTTCCTCCAATACATGTAAAAAATGACTCTAAACAAATTTTAGAGCTACAGAACCCACAAAATGATAGAGAGAAACAAATCTCCCACTGAAGGCAGCCTGGCAGGCCAGTAGGAAGGGGCTATTGCACCAAGCTGGGAGCCAAGCCCAGCACTGCATAAGCCCTGTGGTTTTGGCCCCAGGGCAGCCCTGACCAGCAGTGACCAGAGCAGACTTCAGGAGAGTGAAGCACCAGCAGCTGTGGCAGTTTCCAGACTTCTTAACCCATAAACACCAAAGACAAAGTAAAAGGTCAGCGTGGAACTCTGTTAGAACAGGGGGGACAGAAGAGCATGGTACAGCCCCTGCTCCTGGGGCAAGAAGCCGCAGAGGTGTGGCGGCCATGCAGCCACTGATGCGTGGCTATCTCAGGAGCTCCTGGCTTGCATATTGTAGGGTGACCAAGCAACTGTTCAGAGGGTAATTGCTGTTGTTTTGACCTTCTTGCATCTGTCTTGGGTGGAGGTCCTGGGCATGTGGCCAGGTGCCAGAGCCTGTGGGGGCTGCAAAGAAGGCATCTTCCTACTTGCTCTGGCAGCTGTGAAAACCATGGCAATTTGGGACAAATTTCTCTCCATTCTGAAAGCAGAGTTCTACTGTGGCAAAGAATTCAAAAGTCAAGTAATTGACTGGCAACATGAGCAAGCAGAGGAAATGCAATCCTACCATAGATTCCCTTTTTGAGGACAGAAAGGATCAAACCATGGAACAGGAAGAAGACAACAAAGTCAGAACTCCTGCATCAAAAGCTTCCAAGAAAAAGATGAATTGGTTATAGGCCATGGAGGAGCTCAAGAAGGATTTTGAAAACCAAGTAAGAGAAGTGGAGGAAAAACTGGGAAGAGAAATGAGAACGATGCAAGAAAATCAAGAAAAAAAAAAGAAAATCAAGAAAGGTAAGTCAACAGCCTGACTGAAGAAAATAACACCTTAAAAAATAGACTAACTCAAATTGCAAAAGGGGCCAAAAAGCCAATGAGGAGAAGAATGCCTTAAAAAGCTGAATTTGCCAGATGGAAAAGGAATTTCAAAAACTCACTGAAGAGAATAATTCCTTCAAAATTGGATTGGAGCAAATGGAAACTAATGACTTTATGAGAAATCAAGATACTATAAAACCGATCCAAACAAATGGAAGAATAGACAGCAATATGAAATATCTCATTGTAAAAACTACTGACCGGGAAAATAAATCCAGGAGAGATAATTTTAAAATGATTTACCTGAAATCCATGATAAAAAAAAAAAAAAAAAGCCTAGACACCATCTTTCAAGAAATTATCAAGCAAAATTGCCCCAATGTTCTAGAACCAGAAGGCAAAATAGAAATGGAAAGAATTCACTGATCATCTCTTGAAAAAGATCCTAAAAAGAAAACTCGTAGGAATATTATGGCCAAATTTCAGAGTTCCCAGATCAAGGAGAAAATACTTCAAGTAGTCATGAAGAAACAATTTGAGTATTGTGGAAACACAATCAGGATAACACAAGACCTAGCAGTTTCTATATTAAGGGATCAAAGAGCTTGGAATATGATATTCTGGAGGTCAAAGGAGCTAGGATTAAAACCAAGAATCACCTACCCAGCGAAACTGAGCATAATCATACAGGGGAAAATACAGTCATTCAATGAAAGGGAGGATTTTCAAGCATTCTTAATGAAAAAAATTTGGCTTAAGGAGGGAATAATATACACACTGAATTGAATATCTTACCCTATAGGAAAATAGGGGGAAGGGGATAAGAGGGGGGATGACAGAAGGGAGGGCAGATTCAGGTAGATGGTAGTTAGAAGCAAACATTTTTGAAAAGGGACAGGGTCAAAGGAGAAAATAGAATAAGTGAGGAGTGGGATAGGATGGAGGGAAATATAGTTAGTCTTTCACAATATACCTACTATGGAAATTATTTGGGTAACTATACATGTACAACCTATATTGAACTGCTTATCTTCCCAGTGGGGGTAGTTGAGCATGGAAGAAGGGAAAAAAATCTGGAACTCAAAATTTTAAAAACAAATGTGTATAATTTTTTTTTTACATGCAACCGGGAAATAAGATATACAGGCACCAGGGTATAGAAATCTATCTTGCCTTACTAGAAAGTTATGGGGGCATGGGGGAGGATATAAGAGAGAACAGATTGGGTAAAGGAGTATTCAGTAGGCTAGCTATTTTGGGGTGGGGGTAGAGGAAAGACAGGGAGAAAAATTTGTACCTCGAAATCTTGTGGAAATGAATGTTGAAAACTAAAATAAATAAATAAATTAGGAAAAAAAAACAAGAACAAAAAAAAGAAATCATAAAAGGAAAAAAAAGATCCTATGAAGAAAACTCATAGGACTATCATAGTCACATTCCCAAACTCCCAGCTTAAGGATAAAATGTTAAAAGCATCAAGATTAAGACAATTTAGGGGTGGCTAGGTGGCACAGTGAATAGAGCACTGGCCCTAGAGTCAGAAGGACCTGAGTTCAAATCCGGCGTCAGACACTTAACACAAAAACTAGCCATGTGACCTTGTGACACTTAACCCCAATTGCCCTCCAAAAAAAAGCAAAAAAAAAAAAGACAATTTAAATATGATGGTGCCCCAATTAGAATCACACAAGCCCTCATAGCAAAGTCATTAAAGGACTTCAAATCTTGGAATACTATATATTGAAGAACAAAGGAACTGGGGCTCTGGATGAAAATATCATACCCAGAAAAGTTAAGCATAACCCTGAATGAAAAAGAAAATGTGCATTTGATCAACTTTTACATTTTCAAGACTGTTAAAACAAAACAAAACAAAAAAACCTGAACTTAATAGAAGATTTGACATACAAGAGGCAAGAGAAATGTAAGGTACATACCAAAGACTGATCATAAGAGATTCATAAGTACAGCCTGTTTACTTTTTATATGTGTATAATGTATGTCTAAGATTCTTACTAAAAATTGGGTAGCTCATAAGAATGATTGGGGTAAACCTGAGTATGATATGAATTTAAAAAGTAAAGCCATTTAGAAACAGCTAAAAAGAGTAATTATTTTGTACAAATGAGGTACAAGAGGAAAAATTGTTACAGAGGAATTAGATGGGGAAGGAGGGACTGGTAGCTCAGGTAACCTACTTTCACTGGGTTTAAGAGGGAACAACATATATATATATATATATATATATGTATATATATGTATATGTATATGTATAGATAGATAGATAGATAGATACATAGATAGATAGATACACACAAACACACATATATACATTTAGAAGAGTATAAAAATGTTCTAAATTCAGAAGAAATAAAAAGGGTAGGGGCATAGGGAGGAAAGAAAGGACAAGGGAGGGATCTTTAGAGGGGAGGATGAGGGAATAGGTAAAAGGACAGTATAGAATGGTGTTTAGATTTATGGGAATGGGAGGATAGGGGAGGGATCCTAGAGCGGGATAGGCAAGTAAAAGGAGGACAAAGTAGTGGGTAGAAGTAAAGTAGAGGAGGCAGGAGGGATAGGAAACAAGAGAGATGCATAAACATAACGACAAAGATCAGGAGTAGAATTTGTTTGAGAAGGTATATGTCTATATATGTATGCATATATGTATATGTGTATGTATATATCTATAGTTATAAAGAAACATATCCAAACTTAATTGTAGCCTGGGGGTGGAGGGTGGGGAAGAACAAAGTAAAAAAGTGCACAGCACAGCACAGCACAAAAGAAAACTTACAAGGAAGCAAAGAAAAGATGGATTGTTCTCAAGATAACATGTATTATTTATCATACAGGCTTCCTTGAAATGAAAATTTATTGTTACATAGTTTGAATCTTCTCTTACATTCTGCTCTGTACATAACATACTTTTTTTTTTCTTTCTTACTTTGTATTTAAGTTCCAATATTTAAGTTTATGATACGTTTTTGTTTCTTTTCTCTATCCTGTGTTTGTGTTCTGGCCTTTAAGTCTAAAAAAAAAAGAAAAAAGAAATGACCCAGATAAGGTAAAAGAATAACAGAAAGAGGGGCAAGAAAAGAAATAAAAAAGTAATAATAAAAAAGAAATGTCCTATAGGCAGAGAAATGAGTAGGAAAAAAATCTTCTAAATCAGAAAGACTAATATATGCAGAAAACTTCAGAAAAAAGAACGATTATACAACATATACAACTAAAAAACCACCACCACCACAACAGTGTATTTTTTTTTGGTGAAAATTTGAGTTGATTAATCCTCCCCCACATTTAGTTTCTATATTTGATAGCAAATGCTTCTCTAAATGACTGGATTTTGTTGTTGCTGTTGATGATGATGGTGATGAATGGCCTTACTGGGAAGGACAAGAAACAGCTTCCTACACAAAACTTCCACATTTGAATGAGATTCACTGAAGGATATTCTTTGTAATCAAGCCCGAGAGACCAAAAGCAGGTGGAATATGGAAGAAGCCCTGAATCTTCACATTTCTGTCTTGAGGTAAGCTGCCTCCCAGGACAGGCTGGGATCCTAGAATCCAAATATGGATTCTAAGCTTTCTCACTTTATATAAGAAACTTTTATACCTGTCTCTGAAAGGCGTCAGTGATGCTTTACCAGTTTTCACTGCTTATTTCTTAGGGCAGGGCTTGGTTGGGAAGTGAGGTATTATCTGTTACTTCTGCTCCTACATATATACTTAAGGATATTTGAGCATTGTGATTGCTTGAGGGAACAAAAGAGGAAGGGGAAGCAAGGGGAAAAGACAATCTGCCTGCCTCCGTGGCTGACTTTGTGTATTTATTGGTCCTGTTCTCATGGATTTAGCTTAGGTTGGCTCTGAAAAGTATTTATCTGTGAATTTCCAAGAAGCCAGAGACTCACCTCTTCATGGAGATAACTATATAGTTCATTGGATAGGGACCTTCAGAGTTCAAGGATGTTGTTAAATGTTGAAATGTTAAATGTTAAAAAATAAAATAAAATGCCAGTAAGTTTGTTAATGACCTAAATTTCTGACTTTTAAGTTTGAATTGTCCTGAGACAGCCTCCAGACTTTAAAGCATGTGATAGGGGCAGTGAAGAAATTAAGTTCACTCAGGGCTTTTGGCCAGTACTCCACATATAGAGTTGTGTGAGGATGAAATGAGATAATATTTGTCAAGTATTTTGCAAACCTTAAAGCACTACATCAATTTCAGGGATGATGGTGATGGTCACGGTGTTTTACATCTCTATTATAGATCATCGATAGGTAGATGTGGTGGGGGATGAAATAGGCCCTAAAGCAGCAGTAGACAAAAAATATATTTATCTATACATTTACAAAAATAAAAAAATTATTATTAGTGAAAAATCAAAAGGCAGAAAAACTGGAAGCATGGAAGGTCTCTACAAAAACAATTGAACTGGATATCAGAATTTAAAGGGACCAGGGACACAATATAAAAATCATTAGCATCTAAGAAAAACATAATGAAACAACAACAAAAACGAAAACCTTAAATGCCATATTTTATGAAATTATTAAAAAAAAAACCCTATACCCAGAAATATTAGATTCAAATGGCAAAGAACCCACAAACCAGCACCAAGGAATAATTCCAGGTTTAACTTACTAGAAATGTAACTAGTACCGATACCTCCAAAAGTTCTAAGTCAAAGAGAAAATATTTCAAGGAACAGGAATTCTTTAGAAGAAGAAATAGATTACATACAGGTACAGGAACTCCAGACCACTACTCTTAATAAACAAAAATTAAAGAAAAGGCTGGAATACGCCCAATCTAAAAGTAGAGATAAAAAGGTTTTATCCAAGGATAAATTATTCTTTAAAGTTGAACATAATTATTAAGTATGTGGAAGGGAGAAGAGAATCAAGGGATGTACTTTTAATACAATTAATTACAAAAAATCTCTTTTAAGAAAACCAGATATCATGGCAGAATCCTCAAAATGCAAATACAGTGAACAAAAGTAGCTTAAGAAAGGTAAACAAATCTGAAAAGGTATCTGATGGATCTAGTGCTTACATACTGAAAGGGCAAGAAAAGACCACTGGTTCCTTGGGATACCCACCTTTTTTAAAGCATCATTTGGCGACAAGGAGGAAAAAAAATCTTTGGGCTTGGATATTAATAAAATACTCTAGAAGAGAAAGGGGTAGAGGATAGGAAAGGACATAATTTTTGAAGGTGAGCCCTATAGTTGAAGGTTAATGGATGTTTTTATCTGAACTGAATAAAGAAAGGTAAAAAACAGTATTAGTACTAGCATAATGGAAGATGAATATGCTTCCAATTGGCATTCCTGGTTGATCATTCCTGAGGCTTACTTCTGTCCCTCTGTGAATCAGGGCTAAAGGGCTTGTACTTTGAGATGATGAAGAGTCCCCTTAATAGATTCAGACCTAGAAGAGCTGATTCCACAGTGGATGTTTAAAAGAGAGTAATCCCCGCCCCCCCAAACCCCCAGCTCTCTCTTCCTTTCCAGTTACCAATCATTGTCAGAACTGTTATGATATATTTTCTTAGAAGGAGTTTGGGAGAAAGAGTGACTTGCCCTATTCTCTACCCAAGCCATCATATAGCCATGTGCACATTACATCTAAAGCACTTAAGCTGTTTAGGCCAAGTCTGAGCTTGGGTTTGGGCTGCTTCTTCTGTTTTTATTCTCTTCTGATCTTGGGTAAATAGGTGTCTACCCTAAATGGATGGGTTCAGGTTTGTAGGCAACTTTGAATGTGAGAGGTCTAGACATCCTGGGTCCCATCAGGTTGGAGCTGAATGTTTGCAAGAGAAAAGACCCTAGCAACATTTCTGGAAATCTTAATGGCCACTGATAAGAGGATTCACCCAAACCTGATTGTTTTACCAGAAAACATCTACTAGAAGTTGTTGAGACAATGTAGAGCCAAGGTGAGTTGTAAAATGCCTAATTAGCTGCAACTGCTTTATGTTCTGATGAGGTTTAAGTATTAGCATCCCAGAAGAATGTAATAATAGTTTTAAATTAAATTATTGAATCCCATTTTAACACTGATTTTGTGAAATATATAGTTGTGAGTGCTTTGTAGCATATTATATATAGAAATAAAATACTCCCCCCCCCAAATACCTTATTCATACATATTGTACACTAATCTTTCTTCTCCCTCCTTTTGAGGTAAACCCTAGATATGAACCATAAACTAAGATATAAGTAAATTATTTCTTCAGGCTGTGGAATGAGAGGGTAATGAACTGAAGAAATGAGAGTGGGAATCCTAGTTCCCTTACATATCTTCCTTTCTCCATGCCCCACCCCCCCCAAAAAAACTATCAGAGATCAAATCTTCCCCCAGGATTGTACCAAGCATGGACTGAGTGAATGTCTGGGTCCAGAGCAGAGGGTCTGGTAAAGAAGAGAGTTGTACAATACCCTGGACCTTGTCCACCCAGCAACAATTTGTCATCACAAGAGTGGTAGAAATAAAGTGAGTAGAGGCCTGGGAAAAAGTAGGAAGGGACAAACAGGGTGTTTGAATTGGAAAGCAGAGTTGGAAAAGGAATTCCCTCAAATAAACAAACAAAAGGGAGGGAAATGAAGACCAAGTTATTTGGAGCTAGAATGGGAAAGGTAAGGGAGGAGACGGGATTATTTTAAACACAACAAATTGCAGATACTTAATGTTATACACTATCTTTTCTTTTCATCTATTTCTTTTTCCTTTCTTTTTTCTCCCTCCTTCCCTAAATATGATAACGGGACTTTATGGAAAAGAAAAAAAGTACTTAAGATCATGACTGTTTGATTCAACAAGGATTTATTAAGTGCCTATATGCCTGACACAGTGAGGGGATAGAAAGATAAAAATGAAAACAATCTCTTCCTTGCCCTTAGGGAGCTTATGTCCTACTGGAAGAAAACAACTGGAGATAAATAAGTAAATGATAAATATATACAAAGTAAATAAAATATAGTTTCTGAGAGAAAAGGGAGAGCACACAAGGAGGCAGAAGTCAAGGCGAACCTTGAATGTAGCTAGGGATTCCAACAGGTGGAGATGAGGAGGACGGGTATTTTAGGCGTAGGGCCTGTATAAAAACATAGAGGCAGGCAATGAGATGTCACATAAAGAAAACAGCAAGGAGGCCAATTTTACTAGAACATAGAGCATATGAAGGAATTTTACCTGAAACCCGGAAGGAAAAAATTTATTGGAGCCAGACTGTGAAGGGCTTCAAGTTTCAAACAGAAGAGTTTGAATTTTATCCTAACTAAATACAATATGAAGCCACAGAAATTTTTGAGCAGGAAAATTTGGTCAGATCTGGGCTTTAGGAACATCAATTTGACAGCTAACAAGATAAAAACACCCACCAAACAATAGAGGGCAGCAGAAAGGATTAGAAAGCAAAAGTCAAGAATTTGTTGTATATAAGAATCTTACTTGAAACAAAGATTCATTCAGAGTTAAAACAAAGAATTGGAATGTCATTTATTAAGCTTCCACTGAATTTAAAAAAATAAAAGGAAGAGTGGCAAACATGATTTCATACGGGACAACAGTAAAGATGTATGTTCAAGAGAGACAAATATGGAAACTACATTTATGCTTAAGAGCACTTATAATAGTACTGATTATCTACCAGTATTTCCCCACAACATGAGGGAGGCATGGAGCTTTCCCATCATCACCACCACATCAGCTTTTCTTCCTTCCTGTGTCAAGGACTAGTTTTCCCTAAAAGGCAACAAAGCTATCCCTGGGATTTGATTGGCCCTTCCCTCCCTTGGCAACTTCCAGGTCACCAAAGGGCAATAATAATGATGATTATGATAACAATAACAATAATAATAATAACTCATATGGAGACACCTCTCACTTGGTGAACTTCTGAAGACCATGGAAGTCATACCCTGCCCTGATGACCCCTTCCCATAAGGTGAGGAGAGAGGCTGTGTTCAGAGAAGCTAAGTGTCCCTGTATCCTTATTAAATACCCTTCCTATGTTAGGACAAATTAAAACTCCTTTTGTTAATGGTTCAAGAGTGCCTCATCTCATCTGAACATTGAACCTGAGCTAAGGGAGTATTGGGATTAGACCTGCTTCTAACAGC
Organism: Pseudochirops corinnae; assembly: GCA_028646515.1. Lineage (NCBI taxonomy): Eukaryota > Metazoa > Chordata > Mammalia > Diprotodontia > Pseudocheiridae > Pseudochirops > Pseudochirops corinnae. The sequence continues at coordinate 172,849,987 of CM053588.1, forward strand.
ACTATAGGTAATGAAAAAAAAGCAGTTATTAAATATAAACATCAAATACCATAGTGTATAAACGGTCTTCAAAGTTCAGAAAGACCTATGTAGTCAGAGGATAATCATTAGAGACTTCAATGTTCTTCTTTCAGACTTAGACAAATTTATAGATAGATAAACAAGAATCTAAGGAGTAGAACAGAATATTAGATCCACTAGCTGTCATTGTCCTGAGGAAATTATCAAAAAGGATTTTAAGGAGCATGCCTATTTTTCCATTTTGTATAGCCCCATAAATGCAGAGAGGCAGAAATATTAAATGTACTTTTTTACAGATTATAATGCAATATAAATTACAACCATTAAGAAAATATGAACAAAGAAGACAGACTTAGAGGCTAAATAATATTAGGATTTCAGGCAGCCTACAAAAAAAAAAATTGTAGAGCATGTTTTCCTATACATTTTTCACAGCCCAATCAAAATCTTTTGGCATGCCCAAAGCATCCCCAGGGCAGCAGGTTGCGCATGCCTCTTCTAAATAATGAGTCAAGGAAGAAATTATGGAAATAATAGATAATTTGTTAAAGTAAATGATAACAATAAGGCATATTGAAACTTATGGGATACAGTTAAAGAAAAGCTTAGAGAAAAATATAATACATATATACACTAGCATAAGAAACAAAAAAAATTGGATGAATTAAATGTGCCATTTAAAAAGTAATAAACAATCACATTAAAAAGCATAAAGGTAGAAAATATGAAAATCAGATATGCAAAATTGAAAAAGAAAAGATAAGCAAAGAAAAAAAGAAAAACTAAGCTAAACAAAGAATATTTTGAAATAGCTGGTAAAAGAGATTTTAAAATATGACTAAAAAAGATGGAAAAACAAATTACCAGTTAAAAATGAGAAGAAATTCATGGCACATAGAAAGGAAATAAGGAAAAATCCCAGAAATTATGTCCAATTATATGATAACAAAATAGACAACTTATATAAAATGAATGAATATTTACAACAAAAAAATCAAATACATAAATTAACAACACAAGGAATAAAGAACCTTAAGCAATCTGATCACAGAAAGATATATTAAATGGGACATAAACCCCCATATGAAGATAAAAACAACAACCATGGTTCATATAGATTTACGAGTTAATTTTATCAAATATTTTTAAAAAATAACTCATGTCACACAAATTACAAAAAGAGAAGTACCTTCCTTTAGACAAACATGGTCTACTTTAACCAAATCAAGGAGGGAAAAAAAACTAAAACTATAGACCATTATCACCAATATCTATCTATGGGAATTCTACTTTATTTTTGCTGCCTCTTTGAATCTTTATGTAGGTCTCTAATAATTCAGAGCAGGCTTAGTAGGACAACTTCAGAGACACTCTTACTGGAAAGGAGATGGCCCTTAATTTCTCTGAGAGAAGGGATACTGGAAGTTGAATTGCCTTGAGGTCATGCTAATCTCTCCTTGGAGCATTAAAAAAAAAATACTGTTTATGTTTATGTTCTACTTCTCCTCTCATTCAGATTTCTACTTGAGAGATGAGAACAACTAAAATAATTCGCACAATGAATTACTATGAATCTTGACTTTGAGTGGACTAGTGAGTGAAGTGAACACATAATCTTCCCTAATTTTCATTAATTCATGAGTCTGAGTCAGATGAATGAACAGACTCCCCCCCACCCCCATTTTTTTTTCACAAGCAGCAGTTATTTGTGCTCAGGAAGATTTTCTTATCTGTACTGAGGGTCTGTGAGAAGCCCAGACTCAACAGAAAGAGATAGTCATAGTTAGCTTTAACAGTGTAGAGAAGTATTTTGTCTGTTTTCCTTTTCATTTTATTTTGTGTACAATAAACTGTGGGATCATATACTGAATATGTGTTGAGGGAAAAGATCTCTGAGAGTGAATTATCCCAAAGGGTTGGGGAATAGGGCCAAAATATAATTACATTCTGTGATTTAATATGTCATTTCATCCTTTAAATTGAGATCCAGGATGGCAATGGGTCTTACACCACTTTTTGAGATAGGAGAGCATGAGTTCACAGTGCACGTTTGTTGGGATCTAGGCAGGCAGGATATGTCTTGGTAAGTGGATTAATTGAAAGAGGTCTGACTTGGTAGCTCAAGTAAAGCATTACCTGGTGGGTAACTCAGATGTTGTACCTTGAGTTAATTTGAACCCTTGGCTGGATATTTACTAATATGATAACACAGATGAACTGATACTCTAGATAAAGACTACAAATGTATCTAGTGTCATATGTGGGAGTTTACTCTCTCACATGCATAATGGTCATGTGGGAGTTTACAACCATACCACTATAACACATATAAACACATCTGATGTCATTTATGTATATATACATATCATGTATGCATGTACATGCAATGTTACATAGCCTATAATAGTGTCTTCCTCACAACTACCTTATGAGGTGAGTAGTGCAGATATTACACATCCATATTATAGATGTAGAAACTAGGTCTAGATTCCAGCTGTAGCCCTGTTCCTTAAGGCTTCTTCAATTTAGTGAAATGAGCAGATATAAGAAACTGTTTAGAAATCAGAAAGATCTAGCAACAGGAAAAGTCCAGTCAACTCCCACTTACTTTTCTCCCATTTGCTTATGCTCTTATAAACCACTTTTGTTTGATTGTATTGTCTCTGGCACAGTAAGTCTATAACCCAAGGGTCATTTTAATTTGTAACCTTACAAAAATAGTGACATTTTTCTTTTTGTGTGTTCAGACACATGCCTAAAATTATGCTCTGAAAAATAACACGACTTTAATCCCTGAGTAATTCATGGCACCTTCAGCAAACTTAATTTTATGAGAAAATGGACAGCTGTTACAACAAAGCTGGTGTTGTTTGTTCAATCATGTTCTGAAGTAAAAGCTCACATGGAAAGGTCAGAAAAGTTGGGAGAGAAATTTGAACAAGCCTTCCTTCTTCTGTCAGCTCATTAATATTCAAACATTCAAATGAGGCACCATGTGCACAAACCCCTACATTGTATCTGTACTACTTCAGTGGACATACTGAGGATTTCTGACAAAATCAATTACCTGTTTCTTTCAGTTCACTCAAAGGTTAGAACCAGTTATCATTCAACTGGTTGTCTTGAACAACCATGTTCTTATTTAATTCACGTGTGGGCACAATGTGAGGATAATGCATGGAGAGAGTATTAAATAAAGAGCAATGTATCATAATTTTCTTCTCAGTCAAGCACCATGAAAGCACCAATCAATCCATCTGAATGTAGCCTTTACCTTCAGCAGCCAAAGGAGAGCAAACATTTGATATTGGCTTTCTTTAATGGAAAAATCACATTAAAGAAATAGACTCAGTTTACATGATTTAAGAAGTTAGAAATATGATTCATCAAGGATTTCTTGAACACCTATTCTCTGTTCATGTCTCTACTCTGAGAGCATATACTGGGAAGATAATAGCAGCACGTAGATAACAGAACAATATAGGACAATATGTAAGAAGAGGTAAGCTGAAGATGACAAAGTGTTGAAGTCAATAAATCAGTCCAGAAGTAGTCATTAAGGGGCAGCTAGTTGGTACAGTGAATAGAGCACCAGCCCTGGAGTCAGAAAGACCTGAGTTCAAATCCAGCCTCAGACACTTGACACACTTACTTGCCGTGTCACCTTGGGCAAGTCACTTAACTCCAATTGCCCTGCCCTCTCCCCTCAAAAAACAAACAAACAAAAAGTAGTTATTAAGTCCCAATTATGTGATAGACACTGTGTTAAGTACTGGGGATGGGAATACCTCAAGAGATTTATATTTTAATGGGTAGAAGGTTTGGTATGGACAAAAAGTGCTATGAACTCACAGCAAACTGAAGAGATCAGTATGAACTTGGTAACTCAAGGGAGGTTTGTGGCATCCACATAATTTAACAGAAAAAGCTCTGAATATGGAGGTTGAGGACCTGGATTCCAATCCTGGCACTGCCAATAGTTAGTGACATGATTTTGGCCTCAGCTTCTTCTTGGGCAAAATAAGGGGTTGGACTATGACCTCTAGCATTTCTTCCAGCTCTCAATCTGTGAATCTATCCCTGTATATCATGAAGGATGGATATTATTGGGAGAGGCAGAAAGGAACTCAGCCCTAGTATTTCTTGTGTCTGCTCTATTTCTCTTATTCTTTTCTTTAACTTTTCTAGCAGCCTCTCTTGTAATCACACACATTTCTTCCCCAAATCAAATGAAGCCATGTCATCTTAATTGATTGCTTCTTCTCATCAGTTTAGATGAGACTCTGCTTTCTTGGGCCACATTTGTATCCACGAGACAAACCTGCCTGTCAGAATCCCAATCATATGTCAATTTGCCCTGATGGTTCAGTTGGCCAGAATGAGAGAGCTGGCCCATCAGTATCCATCTCTCTTGTAGAGGCAAACACTGCCTCCCTCCCACTGCTCAAACTTGTGACATAAATGTAATTCTGTTTCCTCTTTGGTGTTTATATTTCCAGACATTTTGAGCCAGGTGTTCTATGATTCCCTCATTAATCTTCCTGAAGTCAAAGTTATGTGGATGGGATTCAGGTTAGTATGTTTTTGCTCTTTTTCTTTTGGATCCTGTTCCCCTCAGAAATCAATCTCAAAGACCACTTTCATTGAACATAACTGAATGCTCAGAAGCTTGTCTTCATCTTCCTGAAAGACTGCCAAGCCCCAAAGAGGAGATTTTAGGTGCTGTCAGCTTGTCCCAATGTCTCAGAACATCTATCTACAAAATAGAATGTCCTTTACCTGACATGATTTGTGTGCTTTTGGGTGCACTCATTGTCCTTTCAGGTAGCAAGCCAGGACCCAGTACTTTCTCCTAAACCTGAATTCTGACTATCAACACCAATCACACTGGACTAGATCAGGGGCATTACAAATGGTTTATAAATGCTTGTTCTCTTGACTTTAAGAATATCATTAAACCACATGTTAGCCTCTTCTCTAAACTAAATAATCCTAGTTACCTTTTCATTATGAATTTTTTTTTCTTTTGAGGGAGGTGTCTCATAATTGTTTTCAAGTACTTGAAAGACTTTTAAACAAGATATTTCAAAAGTTTCAGTACAGTTTAAGCTTGACTGGGACTTTTGGGACACCCTGTACAAAGGTGACATCAGGTGGTTGCTTGCTTTGCTAATTAAATGAGTGAAAAGGGATTGGCTTCTGCTAAAGCATAAGAGTAGAAGCACCTCCCCTACTTTTTGGCTTTCTTTTTTCTCTTTGCTTATATTTCCTGACATGGTCATTCTGCTTCTCTCAATTCTTTTTCTCCCCTACAACTTGCCAGCTCAAACATCCTTCCTAAATGAAGCCTATGTGAATTACACACAATCCTTTGTCTTCTTCCTTCTGGGTCCCCTCATTATCTTGGAGTTTTATCTATCTGTTTTGTACTTCAACTCAAAGAACATAGAGAAAGAGACATCAGAGATCATCTGATGCAATCTCTTAGCTTTACAGATGAGAGAACTGAGGGACAGAATGTTAAAGTGCTTTGTCCAAGATCACACAGCTTCATTTCTAATTGTTTTCAAGCCTTTACATGTGTTTACCTTCTGTCTCTCTAACTAGACTGAAAGTTCATCTATGGACAGTAACTGAGTCTCCTATTATTTTTGTCTTACTGGACTTTAGTAAAATTGCGTGACTATAATGGGTATTAAATATTGTAATAGGACAAAAGAATCAGGAGGCTCCCTCCTCTTCCTAGAATTGTTAGATCTCATCTTGTTTGGGAGATTAGATCATCTAAGGAGCCTACTAGCCTTCCCTATACTTCCATGATCTCTTGTAATATATAATATTCCCCCCCAATCACATGTAAAAACAACTTTTCAACATTTTAAAAAAAGTTTTGAGTCCTAAATTCTATCCCTCCCTCTCTCCTTCCTCTCCTCTCTCCTTGAGATGGTAAGCAATTGGACATTGGTTACATACGTGCAATCTCCTATGAATTCTTGATCTTTTTTTCTGACCACTCTGTTAACCCCTTAGATTGAGGAAGCTCATCGCTCACCAAAAGACTCAAATGTGGGTCTGTCCAATGTTCATTAATTTATAGAAGCTAAAATTATAAGTTAGGTACCATCTGAAGTATTTAGGTCTGTTGGCCAGATTTTAAGAATATGAAAACAAGAGTATTCATTTTAAAGATACATGCACACACTAAATCATTACCACATGCTATTTGCTATGTGCTAGGTGCTGAGAATACAAAGCGAAATCTGGAACTGTCCCTGCTGACATCCTACTGAAAGCAGAGGATGTAGAAAGGAGGAAAACCAAAACAATAGGTATTCTAGAAGTGATGTCATGTGAGGATCATTCATAGGAATTGGGAATGATTAGCCTGGAATAAGAGAAATCTTTAAGATATGATGACTTTTTTCAAATATTTGAAGGGCCCTCATGTAGAGATTTATTATGTGATTTTTACTAAAAAAAAATAGAACTAAGATATGGATAGAAGCAAAAAACAGTCAGGCTTCAATATAACATAGGAAAAATTTTATAACAGAGCTATCCAACAATGGAGCTATATTTGTAAACAATGACACATACATATTGAGGCAAATGAAAAGTTTGAGACATAGTTTCTAGGTAATTAATAATCAATTTATTCATTAGACTTGCAGATAATCAATAAATTGAGGTAAGTGGTTCTCTCATAACCAAAGGAGAACCAAAGCCCATCCATTGCTTAAATACCTTTGAAACAGTGGGAGTCCCAGTAGGCAGAGATCAGCTCTGATTAGTTAACAATTAATGAGAAAATTAAAATTATAATGAAAGGTCTTTTCTAATGAGCAGTTGGGCAGTGACTTTGATCAAGTCAGCCTCTTGGACAAAGAGATTCATCTCTACTCAGACCACTTAAGTTGAACCCAAACGCTCTGAATTCACCCAGATTAGAGTCTCTTTACCTTTTGACCAGAAATAAGCTGTCCCAGTCAGGTGGAGTCCCACACATCAAACCCTCCTCCCCAAGACTGAGGATTATGGCTCACTGTCAACGCTGTACTTCCAAAGGACTGGACTTTGAATGAGGAAATAAAAAGAGGGAACAAACCTATCAGTAATCAAAAAGAGTATCTTTGGGTGCTGTATATAAAATTGGTTATTAATATAATGAGAAAATAATCATTTTTCTCAGTATATATGTATGTGTGTACATACATGAGTATATGTTCTTCATAGACAATACAACCACCTTTCAAGGGTGCTCTATAGGGCATTCCTGAACTGTGGAGAAGGTGGACTAGATGTCCTCTAAAGTTCCTTCTAGCAGTATGACATTCTACGAGTGTCACAGGGTGTGTGTTTACAGAATATTGGACTCTTGCCATAAGTTTCAGTTCCATCATTTACTGTATAATTATAAGCAAGTTCCTCTATTTAGGTGAGACAAGGCAATGGACATCTATTAAGTACTTAATACAGGTCAGGCACTGTGTTTAGCACTGGGGATAAAATACAAGCAGAAAGAAAAGTAATCCCTGTGCTTGAGGAGCTTACATTCTGATGGGGGGAGACAATGTACTAGAGGGAGCTGAAAAGGAGAGAGGGGGATGATACCTGCACAGGGGCATGGTGCCATAGTGGTGAAGAACTGAGAGTCAAATGGACAGGTAGGGGAGGAATTAAGCATGGATGACTTGGGCCTGTTGTCAAAATGGAGATCCCAGGAAGAACTCATTCCTAGAAGGGGACTGGAGAGGCAGAATATTGTTCCAGGACAATAAAGTCCTAAATGCTGAGGGAAATTCCAGGGCAAGTGTAAAGCTGTGGCATGGTGGCAAAGTCCTGAGAGTTCAAAGGCAGAAAGAGGAGAATTGAGCATGGCTGCCCTGGGCTAATCCCCCAAATGGAAGCAGCAGGAGGAATTCAGCAGTGGGATAAGTGGTCTGCAAAAGTAGATGGATATTCCAGGGTGAGAAGGCCTCGAGAGCTAAGAGAAACTCCAGCACTCAGTTTGGTTATTTGCAACAGAGAGGTCATACTACTTGTACTATCCACCTTGGCTGGGTTGTTATGAGGAAAACACTGTAAATTTTTAAAACACTCATTAATGTGAGCTAACATTATGATTCTATGACTCATATAGACAAGTAAACTAACATTATGATTCTCTGATTCAAAGACAAGGCAGTTCAGAAGTCTTTCATACAAATACAAGCATCTATACCCACTTTGGATGGCTAAAATCCCAGGTCAAAAGGCAAGATCATACTCATTCCCCAATGTACATTTTTTCATGATATTCTCTCATCTTTCTCCTTTGTCCTGGTGCCATGTTTAACACACTCTATGGTTCCAGAGGATGCATAATTTCATTGTTGAGGATACTCTGTCTGATGGAGCAGATCACTCCTAATCCATGCCTGCCCAACCCGTGTGACTAACTCTTGTCCATGCTCTCCCATAAATCTGTTGGAGAAGGTCCATCCAATGTACTGGGAGCTCTACTAAATCCTACCCCAATACCTCATCATGACATAGAGATAACACTTTATTCTATAAGACTATTCCAGTGGAGTATAAGCTCTGGCCTATTCTTCCATGGTAGAGGGGCTTTGCATACAGTCCATGAAACAATCTATTGTTTCTTTCTAAGGAGCAGCCTGGATAAACATAGAGAAGCTCACCACCAATAGACTAGATGCTTGTCTATGATAACTCAAGCACTTTACTTTCTTAAAATTCCTCCACCTTAGTGACTCAATGTGCTCTAAGACAAGGGCATTATATTACCTACCCTGCCTACTCTTTTACTTTTAAAAACAGAGCCTGAGGAATTCCACAGAGTAGTATTTAAGTGGAAGATCTTAGGAGTAGCATCTAAAGAGCACTGGATTTGGAGTCAAAATGTCTGGATTCTGGTTTTGGCTCTAACATTACCCCCTGTATTCTGTTCTGTGACTCAGTTTCCTCAGCTGAACACTGAGGGTGCTCGGATTTCATCCCCAAGGTCCTTTCAAACTCTGAAATGCTGATTTCCATGATCTTAACAAGCTATCACTAATTGGAAATGAAAGAAATAGAGAGGAAATACATTATTATGATTTTTTACTTTGGAAACTGAAAACCTCATCCTAGTGTGGTGGGTAAATTATTTCCCATATAAAGTGAATCAGCCATGCTTGTGACTTATGAGGGGGAAAAGGATTAATATCTTTGTGACAGAAAGAGACAAGAGAATCCTAAAAAATGTCATCATAATTCAGGCAAAATAGGCCAAGGGGCCTCTGAGAATCAAGCATTAGGGGAAGAAAATGGAGTCTGTGTGATTTAATGAGAATATTTAAAAATTCAAGTCAATTCAAACATTTTATTAAATTGTAAAGTCCAAAGGAAAAACTAAGTCAGGGTAAATACCTGGAAATGACAAATTCCATGGAAGAGTGGGGAAGCTGAGGTTTCCAGAGAAAAGGTAAAGAGAAGGAGTGGAGTGATTAATAGAGTATCAACTTTAAGGTTTTAAGGGAACAAAAAGGGTATTACCAGATACACTACACCAAGGAATATACAGAGACAGAGTCCTATTAATAAATGAAAAAGGGAACAAAATCAATGATGACTTTAAAATGCCTGAGCATCCCAACTGTGCTTAATAATTGATCTTTAAAATAAATCAACACATTCATTTTGGCCCCTACTATGTCTAGCATCCTGTGCCTGTTTAAAAATACAGAGAAATGTCAGTATGATTGAAAGGCAATAGGATAAATCTAACTTGCCAATAAACATTTTTCAATGCTCCAAACATTTATTAGGGTAGTGGACACTGGGGATTCAAAGATGAAGAAAAGACAATCTGTGTTATAAAGGAATTTTCACTCTATGTGGGTATGTGTCAGGGGGAAGGCAGACATATATGAGGTCTGTTAAGAGGAGATCACTTACCAGCTCTCCACTGTATGAAACTGAGGAACTGGTCTCTGGAAGAGTTGTGGAATGTGGAATGGAAGAGTTTTGGAGAAACACTGAAGCATCAGGAGACATTTCGTGTAACTGATTCTGGTCTGTTAACCACTTGGTAAGAGGAGTGTGTGTGGCAGGGGAAGGTGGGAGCACGAGGTAGCAGGTGGGATAATAGGGCAGGGATGGAGTCATTGAGAAGGATTTAAAGTCAGCCTCAGACTCTTTCTCTTCATTTGACTTCTCATCAACTGACTTCTTCCTGCCAAAAGGCAAGGAGAGGCCATGCTGTAAAGGAGAGGGCTGACATCTGACCCTGTGAAAACTGTACTTTGTTCTTTGCCTCAGTGTTGGTTCTTTTGTTTTAGATGAAAGAGATTAATCTGAAGGCTTTAAACTTGTGGATTTTGAAAAGTTAGGAGAGTGAGTCATCTTGGTGGCCTGGAGTCAAGTCAATGCTAGGTTTTGCAACCATCCCAACATCAATACCACCAAGGAGTAACCCTTGGGACCCATCCCAGAGGTACCTGAGATAAGATCTTATTCCTAATCAATGCTGTTTTGAGACATGAACTTGCTAGGATAAATGCTATGTAGAAACCACATTAAATCTGTAACCACTTTCTCCAGACCCCAAGGTTGAATAGGAGAGAGTATGCCCCCAGGGTTTTTTAAAAAAATTATCTTCTAATTGTTTCAATCAGCAAAAGTCTGCCTTTTCTTCTTTCCAGCCCAATGCTACCCCTCAACTGAGAACAAAAGAAAAACAAAACCTATTACAAACATGGTTAGTCAATCAAACCAGATTTCCATATTGTTGTTTTTTGTTGTTTAGTCATTTTCAGTTGTATCCCACTCTTTGGGTCTCCCTTTGGGGTTTTCTTGGCAAACACAGTAGAGTGGTTTGCCATTTTCTTCTCCAGTTCATTTTACAGATGAGGAAACTGAGGCAAACAGGGCTAAGTGACTTGCCCAGGGTCACACAGTAAATGTCTGAGACCAAATCTGAACACAGATCTTCCTCACTCTAGGTCATTGTGCTACCTAGTTGCCCCTAAAACATTTCCACATTGGCCATGTCTAAAAAATCTTGTACATTCTTAGAATTTATTTTGCTTAGGACCAATCACTCCTTAATCTACCCTTCCTTCTAATTACCCTCTCCTCATTCTCCCCTTTTCCTTTTTCCCTATTGAGTGAAATCTATTTCTTTACCCTCCTCTTTCCACATATACATATACATTTATATATATATATATATATATATATATATATATATATATATATATATATATAAACACACACACAAATGCACATACATATCATCTGAATTGCTCAAAGGAAGTAAGAATACTCTCCTTGAGCAGGGGCCCGGATTTTCCTGGTAAGCCTGCACAACTAAGCTTCTTTACAAACCTCAAAAATTGGAAACTCTAGCTTCAAAATAGAACAGTTCAAAGAATATATGCATATTCTTACTTCCTTTGCTAAATTTAGGTTATATATGTTATATATAAGTATATATGAGACAGAAAAATATATACATATATTTATATATATGTTCTTAATTCCTTTGATCAATTCAGATGAGAATAAGGTTGAAATGACCGCTGCTTTCCTTACCCCTCTTCCTTTTTTGTATAGATATATACTTGTGTAGTCTGATTATAGAGATCCACCCTCACTCACTCCATGTATTCTTCCTTCCCTCTCTCTATTTTTCTCTTAAGATCATCAAGATATAACAGAACCACTCCCATGCGTAGTCTAATTAGATTCACACTATGACCCTTGATAATGATAGGGTTCAGTGGGGAAACATGTGTCATCTCCCTGTATTAGAATGTAAGCAACTTATTCTTGTTTAGTCCTTTTTCATTGTTCATTCGTGTTTACCTTTTTATGTTCTGATTTGCTCCTTATTGGAACTTCAAAGTTTCTATGCAGCTCTGATCATTTCATCATGAAGGCTTAGAAGTCCTCTGTTTCATTAAAGGTCTATTTTCCCTCCTGTAACATGATATTGAGTTTTTCTAGGTAAGTAATTCTTGGCTATAAGCCTATAACCTTTCCCTTCTAAACAATCAGATTCCAAGTTCTCTGCTTCTTTGTAGCGATGGCTATTAAGTAATGTCTGATCCTGACTATGACTCCTTGGTGCTTCAATTCTTTCTGGCTATTTTTAGCATTTTTTAATTTGACATGGAGACTCTGGATTTTAGCTATGATGCTTCTAGAAGTTTTCATTTTGGGGTTTCTTTCAGGTGGTGACTGCTGGATTCTTCCTATTTCCATTTTGCCTTCTGGTGGTAAGATATCTGGACAGTTTTCTTTTAAGATTTTTTCAAATAGGATATGTTGGATCTTTTTTGGTCATGGCATTCAGATATTTCATTGCTTATTAATTTTCTTCTCCTTAATCTGCCTTCCAGGTCAGCTGTTTCTGCTATGAAATACATTATATTTCCTTGTATATTTTCAGCCTTTTGACTTTGTTTTAATTTCTTGTTGCCTCATGGAGTCCTTCACTTCTATTTGGTCCATTCTAATTTTTAGGGAGTTTGTTGCCTGGGTAAGGTTCTGTATCTCTTGCGTCAAGCTGTCAATTCCCTTCTTTTTCCAATTCTTTCTTCCATAGTTCTAATTTCTTTTCTATTTTTCTCCTCCATCACTCTCATCGCATTCTTAGAAACATTAAAAACCTTATGTTAAACTCTTGATTCATCTCTTCCAGGAATTTAGTTGGGTTTTACCCAAGCTGTGCTCCCAGAGTCCTCTGATCCAAGGCAAGTTCTGATTGCTGCCCCCTTTGATCAGAGCACTTCAAATGCCTCTCATTCTGCCTCAGTATCAATCTGGTGATGCTTCAGAATGGGTCTGGTAGTGCTCCCATATGGGCCTGGCACCTCCTTTTGTCCTGGTGCACAGCTTCTCCCTAGGCACTAGAGTGTCCATGTGTGATAGGCCCCTGGCCCAACCTAGCCTCAGTGTCCCCAGACCACTCTATTTGTTTTCCTATGCCAATCTAGGTTAGACAAATAACTCACTGTGACTTTTTCTGATTTCCCCATTAGTATTTGATCTAACACATTTTCTAGATCTGTTTACAGAAGTTTCGTAGAGGGGAACTCAGTTATATTCAATGTTCCTATAACTCTCATATCTTTGCTCCACCCTACACTCATGCCCCAAAGATGTTTGAGGAAAATGTTTGTACTTGTGTTTGTGGGATATCTTTCAAGTAAGTTATCCCACTTTAGAAGCTAATTGATTGACTAAATGGAACTGGGGTATCAATTGTGGCTAACAGTGGGAGGAAACACATCAGCATTGAGGGAGAGGAGGTCAAGCCAATAGTATTAAAGAAGCTCATAGTATTAGACACTTCAACCCCTCAGTGGTACTTCTAGAACCCTGGAGGGAAGTGTAAATGGCCTGGCTCTGGGATGGCGAGTCCAGAGCATACTTGTTACAATGATGTAAGACTGTTTCTGGAGCCAAAGGACTTGGGTGTAAGTTATGCCTCTGATGCCAACTACCCTGTATGATCTTGGGTAAATCTGTACTTAGTGAGTTGGGCTAGATAGCCTCTTCGATCTCTTCTAGTTCTAGAACCTAGATCTACTTGGTCAGTGTTTGGGCCCTGATTGGCCCAAACTTGTAAACAGCAAGTGTTTCTGTTTTGGCCTGAAACTCTGAGTCTCTTCTCCTCCCAGACTGATTTTTTTTTTTTTGACTGTTTAATAGAGGCCATTCTCTGCCTTATTTCTTACCAAGCCTTAACAACTGAATGGGCACTGCCTCAGTCAAACAGAGACCTGTCAAAGACCTTAGCTTAAAAAGGCCAAGATCTCCCACTGCACCCAGGGCCCTCTCCAGTTGTACTGATCCATATCTGGCCCCTGGAACCAGATGGCTCTGGAGGAGAAAGTGAGGCTAGTGACTTTGCACAGCCCTCCCTCACTCAAATCCAATTCACTTGCAAGTCATGATATCACCTCCCTGACAAACAGCAACAGATCCTAGATCCAATTATATACAAATAACCACAGGTAACTGCCAGTTTTTTTGTACTAGGGCCAACATTATAGGATGCCTCCTCAAATCAAATTTTTTTTCTTTTGGAGGGGGGAGGGCAGGGCAGTTAGGGTTAAGTGACTTGCTCAAGGTCACATGGCTAGTAAGTGTCAAATCAACTTTTTAAGACAAAGTCATTTGGAAAGAATCAGGGAGAAATTCTGGGATAATAGAAGGCTGCTCCTGGGGAAGTTGCCAACCAGAAGACAGGAAAAAAGTGCAGAGCAGAGCATGGAGAGTTCAGAGAGGGCCTTACTAGGCTTATGACTGCTTAGAGAAGGAAGTATCTAGCTAAGGTGGCCAAATGCTGGTGATAGTTGCATCATAATATGAATTTAAAAGAGCTAAGATTCTTTCTCATCAACATGTCAAAATGATGGGGTGCCTCTGAATATTTTGGGGAGATATTTTGTGGCATAGTTGTAACTTCAGTCTTTACCATCAGTTGTGAGATCAATTTGGCTCTGTTCCCTCCCTCCCCCAGCTGTGAAGCATTAACTGTCTCTCCCCCACCCCTAGCCCCTAAGCATTAACTCTGTAGCTATGATAACAAAGGTCTTTTCAAGGCACTACTAGTAACTGGCCAAAACAAGACCTACCCTTTCCAAACTGGATAAGGTACTTCTCCTTAGGAATTTGACCTCAAATCTGGCCGCTGGCTGACCTTATGATGTTTCAGGGCTAAAACCCCGCCTTTTGCTCTCCCTCCCCTTGGAATCTCCCAATGGATTAATGGTAAAACACATGCTCAGTTGATGTGAAGGGTGCATGTCCCTTTAAGCATTAGTTACGCCCTGGCTCCTCCCAGGTTCCTCTCTAACTCCACCTTTGTATACCTCATTAGCTTAATGAACTTATGATTGACAGCTTTGTATCTTTAAAAATGCCTCTCTGTCCCTTAGAACTTTGCAGATAGGCCTTTCTAGCAGGCCATCTGTCTGCTGCAGAACGTCACACTTCCGGGCTTTCTCTGACCCCCCCCTTTTTGCACCTTGCCAGCTTTTCCTAGCCAGGTTTCCTTACCCTACCCCTTTTTGCCCTGTGAATCAATAAAACTTTTATAAATCTGCCAAAGGGCAGCTGAGCCTGTAATTCTTTTCAGACGCTAACCTAGAAAGGATTTCTCATTAGAAATCCCCCCAAAACCTATCCCTCATCAAAAAGCAGTCCTCTTCTTCCCCCTCTTCTAAACTTCCTTATCTGTGTAGGAATACCAACATTCCTCCATTCACTCTGGTTTACAGAATTTCTATCTAATTTCTTATCCCAATATTTAATCAATTTCCGAGTCCCATTTATTCTACCTCCACATTTTCTCTACCCTAAATCTCCTTCTCTCTAGCCACACAACTACCACTCAAATCTGGGCCCTCATCATTTCTTGTTTCTATTATAGCAAGAGTCTACTAGTTGTGTCCCCTGCCTCAATTCTATCTCTTCTCCAATCTGTCTTCTCCATTGCTGCCAAAATGATATTCTTAAATCGCAGATCTAGCCATGTCATTCCCCAGTTTAAAATGTTTCAGTAGCTCCTTATTATCTCTAGGATAATATCCAAACTCTTACATTTGACATTTAAATTTCTTCATGAGCTGGTTCCAAGACATATTTCCAAACTGATTTAAAGCTCCCCTCCCAACTCTCCCCTTCACATCCTACATTCCTGTCAAACTAGCTTATTTGGCAGTTCCCAGGATACATCATTCCATTTCCTATTTTCCCTTTCTTTTTCTGTTTTCAGAATTTAGCACAATGTCTTGAACATAGTAAGATCTTTATAAATGCCTGTTAACTGACTGACTCTAGTCTCTGCTTTTTCTAGGCTTTATCTCCTCCCTTCATTCACCCCACCTGAGCCTGGGATGTTGTCCCTTTTCACCTCTGCATCATGGAACACTTCTCTCCCTTTGAGACTCAAGTAAAGTACCACCTCCTACCTGAGGTCTTATCTGATCCCCCCATTATTAGTACTCATGCCCATCTCCACATGAATTTATGTTTTTGTATGTAAATTATATTGTGTATATACCTATTCATACATATATGTACATGTACACACACACACACACACACACACACATACACACACACTGTGTACTTGTAATTTTTCTATGCAGTTCTTTCCAATAAATTCCTCCCTTAATGTTGGGGGCGGGGGTAAAAGGGTTACGTAGTTTGGGTGTGGCTTAGCTAGCTTGCTGTGCCATATAAGGTAATAAATGTAATCCGAGCCTGTGATTGGATGAGGGATGGTGATAAAAGACCTGAATGCGGAAGCGTCCCTCCGTTTGAGATGTGACCTTACAAGAATAAACCACCCCTTGAATCTCGCCTTCTGTCTGACTCATTCTTCCTGTTGGAAGCCGGTGATCACCGAAGACCTGAAGGGTAAGTGAGGGTTGTAGGGCTAGTCAAACATATGTCCCTGAGCTTGTGGCAGCAGTAGAGCCCCGGACAGATCTGGCGCCCGCACAGGGGCTTGAC
>CM053588.1:172867022-172882727 GCA_028646515.1 Pseudochirops corinnae
ACCCCTTGAATCTCGCCTTCTGTCTGACTCATTCTTCCTGTTGGAAGCTGGTGATCACCGAAGACCTGAAGGGTAAGTGAGGGTTGTAGGGCTAGTCAAACATATGTCCCTGAGCTTGTGGCAGCAGTAGAGCCCCGGACACCTTAAGGGCCAGGGCAGTTTTCATCCACTTTTGCATTCCCAGTGCTTACCATACTACTTAGCACATAGCATGGATTTAATAAATGCCTTTATTCCACAGTCTCTCTCCCCAGATAGTTAAATAGTTGCCCAATCTCTCTTTGCCTTAATAACATTTCACATCTGCCTCTTTCTCTAGTCTCATATCTCTACCCCAGTTCAGGCCTTCAGCACCTGAACTTTGGTAATAGCCTAGTACATGACTTCCCCTCCTCAAGCCTCTCTCCTCCCCAGTGCATCTTCTAGATAGTTTCCAAATAACATTTTGTAAATTGCAGTTTTGACCACTGATGGAATCCTAATAAAGCTACCCTCAGCCCCAATATCCTACCCTATAATGAATATCTTCATTATAGGCCCAGACCCACTGAACAGCAGGCCTACTACACCATTCATGCCCCAAAGATGTGTGAGGCCCTCCTGTCAAAGTCTCAACTTCTTCATATATGCCTCACTGCTCACTGGAATAACAGGTGTGTCCCTGAACTCTTACTTCCCACAGAAACAGCAGATGTGTCCCTGTGATGGGAACCCAGCCACTGCCTCTACCTAGTCATTGCCCCCAGACCCATTCCCACAGAAACAGGTGTATTCTTGTATTCAGTCACAAGCGTACCATCCATCTAGCCCAAGATAGGACCACAATACCTAACTATCTCTCTTGACCAGGACCACAATAGCTAGTCAATTGGAGGGCAACATGACCAGAATGTTTAACTATCGAACCATAAATGGGACCCCTCCTTCATCATCTAATCCCTTAACAAACTTCTCCTGCCTTTTTAATATTAATATTCCTATATTCTGTGTAAATTTTGATTATGAAATCAGCATCTCTACCCTATAAAAATCCATCTTGCTTTCTTAGAAGTTGCTGATTCCTCTTGGAACTTAGCCTGCTGCATGAGAGGCGTCAATCTCAATAAATGTGTCTATTTAGATTGGAGGTGGTCTGATTGAATTCTTTGAGATGTTTCTACCACAACACATCATGAAATGCCAACAGTTTTTGTGTGGGCAGAGCCCCCACCACAAGACTCCCTCCAACCCCCACTCAATAAATTCCAAGGACTCGTTATAACCTCTAAAGTTCAGTATAAATTCCTCTAGAATTAAAAACCCTTAACAACCCAGTCCTAATCTAACTTTCTAAATGTGTTACATATTATTCTCTTCCTTAGCCTCTATGTCCAGTCAAACTTAGACACAGCATTCTACTTCTCATCTCCACAAGGTACTCCCTGCCTTCTCACTTTTGCTTCTTAGAATTCCTGGCTTCTTTCACGTCTCAGTTCAAGCACCATTTTCTGGTCCAGACCTTACTTGGTCTTTCAGGTAACTGAACTACTGGTATGTCTTACATCTGACTTGTATAGATTATTCATGTGCACACTGTCTTTAGAGTTAGAACAGAAGCTCATGGAGGGAAGGGACGGTTTTGCTTTTGTCTTTGCTTTTGTATCTAGTGACTAGCACAGTTCCTGGTCCTCTCTTACTTTTCCAGGCTTCTTATTTCTTATTCTTTACTTTTCCTCTCAGTAGTCTTTGATCCAGTGACACTGGCTTCCTTGCTGTTCCTTACACATGACACTTCTTCCAACTCCTTTCGTTTTCCCTGGCTAACTCCCATGTCTGGCATTCTCTCCCTCCTAATCTCAAGTTTCCTTCAATTCTCAGCTAAAATGCCATCTTTTGCAAGAAGCCCTTTGCTGCCTTTAACGTTAGTGCTTTTCCTCTGTTGATTATTTCCAATTTATCATGGGTTAATGTTTATTTATTATTCACACATAGGTTGATCGTAGGTAGCGAGGAGGTGCAGTGGATAGAGTTTTGGAGTTCAAATCTGGCCTCAGACACTTACCAGCTATGTGACCCTGGGCAAGTCACTTAATCCTGTTACCTCAGTTGTCCCATATGTAAAATGGTCTGGAAAAGGAGATGGCAAACCACTCCAGTATCCTTGCCAAAAAAAACACTGGTAATTTCCAAGACTTAGTCCTAGTTGTGGGATTTTTTCCTATTTATTTTTGATATCTTCATTTACAAGTTCTTGGGCTTTTAGATATTTTATATTTTTTATTATTAATTTATCACATATTATATTACTTATTATTATACACACACATCTTTCTTTGTATCTCAAGCAATTAGCACAGTGCCTGCTACATAATACATGTTGAATAAATGCTTGTCAATTGCTGAATTGAATCTTTAAAAAATGAAGAAACCCCTATTACAGAGAGGCTGGGGATATTTCTGTATAAAAGGGCACATAAATGAATCTGTTTGGCTTGGGATGAAAAAAATATACCAAATATTATGGAGAGTTATTTAGAGTCAGGGTGATTCTCCTGGATCTGAAAGATATTTAAGAAATGGGAAGCATGACAAGTAAATATGGATCTTGGTCCTCAGTAACAGCTGATATTTACACAGCACTTTAAATGTGCAAAAGAGGTTAACATTCATTATCTCCTCCGATGCTCAAAATAACCCTGTGAGGTAGGTCCTACAAGGATTATTATTTTCTTTATATAGATGAAGAAATAAAGTTCAGAGAAGGTAAGAGTCTTGCCTGTGGTCACCCAGCTTGTAAATATCAGAGGGAGGATGTGAGCCCAAGTTTTGCCTGACTCTAAGACCACTACATAGCACTGTTTTCCATACAGACTTTTAAATCCAATTTGAATTCTTCATGAAAGTAATGACTATATATTCTAAGAAGTAAAAAAAAAAATCTACTCAGTTAAAAGTTAACGGAACTTAGTAAGCTCAGGAAAGGTTTAAAAAGAACAAATCTTGCCCGATTAATGATTTTGCATGTTCAGGGCAGAATGACACAATGAAGAGATGAAAGGAATGCAGTTGGTGTAACACAAATTGAATTTTACAAAGTATTCAATAGGGTTCCATGAAATCTTCCTCTTTTAAAGCTGATCCAAATTGGAGTGTGTACAAACAGTAATGTGAACTTGTAACTTTGCCAAAAGAACAATCCTAGATGAGAATAAAACAGAGACCTTGGCATTGAGAGGACAGCTGTTTGGCTTAGGACTTCAAAGCAAGATTTTGTATCTTGTTTCATTAGCAGTAATAGAGGGTGGCTACAATGCATTAAGGCGGTCTGCAAGAATCTGTTACTGTATATAAAGATAGATGGTAAATATTTTAAAAAGAATTATACCAATAAATAATAGAATTTAATAATTAATTAATAGTAGATAAATTAATGATTAGATAAATTAATAATAATAAATATAAAATATCTAAAAGCCCAAGAACTTGTAAATGAAGATATCAGAAATACATAGGAAAAAATCCTACAACTAGGACTCAGTCTTAGAAATGACCAGTGTCCTCAAATCTTCAAAGCTCAAAACACCAAGAATTCCCAATTACCTACATAATGAAGTCCAAACTTATCAGCTTTTTATCAATGCCTTCTATTATTTACCCCCTAACCTAACTCTTTATCCCTATCTAAATAGCTTTGTGATGTTAGAAAACCCATTTTAACCTCCCTGAGCCTGTATTATCTATAAAATTATGAAGTTAGATTATGTGGTTTCTAATTTCTTCTGGCTTTAAATTTCTCCTTTGCTGCCATGCTTCAGCTGTCTTCTCTCTCTGCCCCAGTAGACCCTCTTCCCCATTGGTCAGCTCTTTCTAGAATCCCCATTCTGAGGAAAAGCTCAGACCAAACAGCCTTTGCTTTCTAGTGTTTGTTACTATGTCTATTTCTTTCCCCCTCCCCCTCCATTTTTTGTGATGTCTTTCCTCATTATAAGTTCTTTAGGGACAGGGGCTATCTTTCTTTTTGCTTCTATTTATATGCCTAGTGCTTACCAGAGTGCCTGGCATATAATAAACAATAAATGCTTCTTGATTTGCTTTGACTATGAATCTATGATTCAAAACCATGCCATGTAACAATAGGTTGAGCGAACTGGGAATATTTAGTTTGGGGAAGAAAAGGCAGAGAAAGTGTAAGTAGTGATGGCATCGTTATCTACAAATAGATATAACTTAGGTTTTAAGTTGGGAGCATTTTGCACAGTACTTGTCCAATTGGTAGAAAGAGTCTGCCCATCTCTTATAAGGGATAGAGTTTTGAGAGCTCTGGAAAGGAGAGATGTTCTTCTTTGAGATAAAGATACAGGTAAACATGGTTTCAAACTCTCCAAGGGGCTGACTCCATGGAGGAGACAAAGAGTCATGCTGACTTGGAAAGAGAAATTGGTTCTTCAACCTGTTCCTCATTTCCAACTTGCCTCCCCAGAGATGGGGAAATTTCCCTTTGGGTCAGATGGAGCCTCTATTTTGATTGGGTGAGATTATAGTTTGTTCCCATCTAAAGAGCTCAATCATTCTTGTATATTTTATGGTATATTATAATCTGTAGGATTTATTTCTCTTTGTTATGTGCTTGGATAAAAGGATTTGCTCATTATTTGTTATTCACAGTTTGTGATATTCTTTCTTGTAGTCAGTATTTAGTGAAAAGGATGCGCATCTATAACTGTAAGCTTGGTTTACTCTCTCCCTTAGGAGACAGCAACCAAGGAAATGACAGCTTTATTTCTGTATGAACCTAAAACAAATTATGTTCCTAGACCAGCAGGATTTAGGGAGAGGGAGATAAATATAATTCGATTCCACTACATCCTCCTTCATAGAAGAACAGAGACCATCCTCACAGCCCTTTCATCTTTCCTCCAGGGAGGACTCAGTCTTCCTTAAAGGTTGTTGATTGAGATTCCAGATATACTTATGTATGCCTCCCTGAAAGCTGCATTTACACAACCTGTGTGAACACATATGCCATACATGGACAGCACTCTATCTATCAATCAATCTATCACATAAGTTTAATTTACATATTTTACTAAATGTATGTGCATATAGGCATACATGTATATATGCATCATATAGACTCATGCATATGCACATGTGTATATATATGTATGTGTATACATACATACATATGTATATCTGTATATGTGTGTGTATGATTTTTCATGTGCAAGGGGGATTAGATTTGGCTTTGAAGAGCAGAACTAAGATCAGTGGGTAGAAGACACAGATTTCAGCTTAATATAAGGATCAAATCTTAATTATCCTTTCAAGTTTAGCTCAAGTTTCACCTTCAGGAAGCATTTTGGTGTGATTTATTATAGGTCACATTGAATTCTCCCTTCTCTGAACTTAAAAAAAAAGTTTTATAGATATTGTTATTTCTTTGTATCATCATCACTTCCTAATGCCCCTATCCTTCCCAAAAGTACCCTCTCTTGTAACAAAGGGCCATCAAGCAAGACATATCAATATATTGGCTTTGTCTTTATGCCTCATTCTCCACCTTTTGATTGAGGGCTCCAGAACTCCTATTTTTCCTTTATGTTTAGTCCTCAAGAAGTTTCCCTTAGGGGGTAGCTCTTGATTGGGCTCAGTAGACTTTCTAGAGAACATGATCAGATTTCTTTCTATCAGGAGGGGTTATGATCCCTGAATATGCCACTGTCCTTAAGGGACTGTCTTTCTACCTCCATCTGTAGGGGATTCCTCTATCATTGGTCACTACCCTTCTTAGGGATTTTCAAATGCATAACTCAGGGAATCTTCACATGCAAATTAGGAATAGAGGTGGTCATAAAAGATAAAAACAAAATAAAAATAAAAAAGATAAAAGACAACTTTTGTTCCATAAAATTTTTTAAAATTGCATGTACACAACTAAAAGACTAATATCTTAGCTATAAAGGGGATTGGCATATCTATCTATTTATCCATCCATCTATCTATCTATCTATCTATCTATCTATCTATCTATCTATCTATGTGTGTGTATGTGTACGTCCCAAAATGTGAACAATTTTTAGAAGAAGAAATGTAAATAACTAACAAAATTAAGCCATGCTCTAGATCAATAATAATAAAGGAAATAAAAATTAAAGCAGAGCTCTTTTGCCTCATATCAATAAAATTGGCAAAGATGATAACTGAAAGGATGAATTTTAGAGAGGTTATGGAAAGATACATATGCTGTTGCTAGAGCTGTGAACTGGTCCAAATATTCTGGAAAACAATTTGAAACTATGTGAGAAAAAAAAAAACAACCCACTAACTTGTTCATATCCTTTGACCCAAGGGTCTTTATGGGGGTCCTTTTCTTTTCTCTATAATATCTCATTTGGCAATCTCATCAGCTCTCTTGGGTTCAATTATACAGAAGATTCTCAGATCCATTTTTCCAGTCCTAACCCCTCTTTTGACTTCAACTGTCTATTGGCCATCTCAAAATGGATATCCTGTACATATCTTTAACTCAACATGTCCAAAACTCATTAATCCTCCCCTCTACCTTATCACTGTAAAAGGTAATGCCATCCTCCTCCTTACCAGGGCTAATAACTTTGGTGTTATCCTTAACTTCTCACTCACTTGCTCTGCCCCCCCCCCATCCAAAATCTGTTACCATGTCCTGTCCATTCTGCCTTCATAACATCTCTTGAATATGCCCCCTTCTCTGCTCTTATACTCTCCTCTAGACCAATTTGGGCTAGACCCCATCACTCTACACCTAGACTATCAATAATTACTAATAGCCTGCTAGTTGTTTTCTCTACCTCAAATCTCTTCCCACTCCAGTTCATCCTCTATTCAGCTGCCAAAATGATCTTCCTAAAGCATAGGTATGATCATGTCACTCCTTTAGGCAATAAATTTCAGCAGCTCTCTATTGCCTCCAGGATCAAATATAAAATCCTCTGTTTGTCTTTCAAAGTCATTCACAATCTGGTAATTTCCTAATTTCTGGTCTCCTTATACCTTTCTGCAAGAAGCTTTTCCCAGGATTAGACCCACCCTTCCTTCCTCTCTATCTCCCCCCTCCCCTTCTTGTGCTTCTCTCTGGAGATTATCTCTAGTTATTCTGTATATATCTTATGATCACATAATTTGCATATTATCTCCCTCATTGGAATATGAACTCAAGAGGGCAAGGAATGCATTTTTGCCTTTTTTTTTTGGTATCCCCAGTGCTTAGCACAATGCCTGACACATAGTAGATAGTAATAAATTTCTGTTGAGTGAGTGGTATGATCACAAAAATGTATAAGAAAACAACACTAACAATACCAGACTTCACATCAATGTGATAATTTATTTTGCCCCAGAGGACTAATGATGAAACAAGCCTCCCTTCTCTTAGTACAGGTGCAGAATGAAGTACATGTCATCAATATATCATTTTCCTTGCTTAACTATATTATAATAAAAGGTTCTAACAACATTTTAAAAAAGAAAAAAAAAGAAAAGGTTCTTAGGGGGTTGTATTAGGGAAAGAATAGAAATGTTTTTAAAAAATCCATAAAACAATTTTTAAAAAGTGCACTGTCAGCAGACCTGGGCTCAAGCTTAAGCCTCTGCCACCACCTAGGCATATGACATTGGGCAAATAAATTCCCTCGAGCTGTTTCCCTGATGCACAAGAAGTCAGAAGTGGTAGAGAAGGAATGCCAGCATCTCCTATCTGTACCTCCCAAGCCCTTTGGGTTTTCTCCAGTGTGACCTTCCTCAGAGGCTGAAGAAAAGAGACAGAAAGACTTATCCAGTATGATCCAAACTGCTTTGGCTCTTGTTTATGAAAAAGAAATGGCTTTCCTCTAGCTCTAACTTGGAGGAAGGCTCATTGTATAAATTCCTCAGCTCACTACAGAACCATTGGCATCCATGCCTGGGTGGCAGGAACCTCTGGTTACTTGGTTTCTCTGAAAGAGCTCGGCAGTTTTCTTGTGCTTATGACAATGCAGTTTGAAGTGGTGACTATCCTTCCTCTAAGGGTCTGGGGAATGGGACAGGATTGATTAGTGAGGTCAAAAATTCTCTGGATGAAATAGAGAATCCACAGGGAAACAAAGGAAGTTCCTTTGAAGCAGATCCTGTCTTTCCTACTAAGAAGGATAAACAAAGTAAGTGTGGGGCCAGTTCAGAGCAACTAAGCCTTGATAAGAGGAAAATCCTCCAGAGCAGCTGATAACAATGCTGAAGAGTCAATTAGTTCTTCAGTGTTTGAGCACCAGACTCGGATCAAACCCTTCAGTTTTCTTTCCTTGAGGGGATGGGTGCTTTGAGACTATGGATTAGCTTCCCACAAGAGGGGAAAGCGTCACTTTGATTAAGCACCTGAAGGAAAGTGAGGTAGCTGAGGCAAGGGGCATGACAAAAAGAAAAAACGAGGAAGCCTTGGTGCTAGGAGTGTGCTGGAATCAGTTCATTTCTTAAATTTTCAAGGTGAGCATTTACTCTTTGGGAATTCACAAATGCTAGAAACCAGGGCTTGATTTATTCCTTTGTTGTTTGTCTAGACTTCAGAAAGTGATGGAGGAAATGTTAATAATGCACATTAAATTTAAAAGTGTCACAGGATTTTCCCCTCCTGAATAGCTAGTTATTAAATATTTACCAGCACACCTCTGAGACTTTGCCTACCAGGAGGGAAGAGAGATCCCAGTAGAAAGCAAGCTTCATGGGGACAGGGGATGATAATGCTTTTGTCTTTGTACCACTGTGATTAACACAGTGCCTTACACATTTTAGGGGCTTAATATATATTTGAATTTGATTTGAAGAGAAAGAAAAGTGGGCATTTAACCTAGAGACTCTTACTTAAAAAAAAAAAATAAAGCCCCTCTCTTACTTGGATTGTTTTCTAGAAATTGAGGCTCCTGGGAAGGGACAGGCAGAGGTTCCCAGGTTAGGGAGCTGAGGTGAAACCATTGCTTTTGCAGACTGAAAGTGAATTTATAATATGGCTGACATGTGGTCATCCAGTGTCTGGAAGATAGCTAGTCTAAGCAAACTCTTTACCTCCCCAGGCAGCCCATTTTGGATAGCTCTACATGTATTTGTTTTTCTTTAAATCATGCTGACACACGCCTCTCTGCACCTTCTACCCAATGTACTTACTTGTATCCTCTGGGGCAGCACTTCTTCCATGTTACAACTCTTCAAATGTTCAAAGACAGCTATCATGTGCCCCATAAATCTTCTCTTCTTCAGACTAAATTGGCCAAGTTTCTTCTATCTATCCTAGTGTGGCATGATTTCTGGTTGCCTTTCTCTGAAATGTATCTAGATTGTCAATCGTCTTCCTAACTGTGATACCCAGAGCTGAATACAATACTCCCAGGCAGAGTATAGCAGGAAAATCACCTCCCTCATTCTGAGCACTTACCCCCTCTCTTTTTTCCTCTCGTTCTTCATTATTTTTATTTTTTCAATTAACAAGCATTTGTTTTCGCTCTGTCACATTCCCCCACCAAAAAACCCCCTAAATTCTTGTAACAAATAGGCATGCAGACAAATATAGAGCAAATATGTAGGCTATTTCCTAAAGTAAATAACTCAATCTGCATATTTAGTTCACCACTTCTCTGTGAGGCAGATAAAACACATTATTTCTAGTCCTCTGAAATCATGGTTGATCGTTACATCGATCAGAGTTCTTTTTTTAAATGTTGTATTGTATTTTCATTTTTTTTGTTAAACATTTCTCAGTTACATTTTAATCTGATTTGGCCCCACTAGGGAATTTTGCTGCATAAGAGTTTGGTACCTCGAGCCATCCAACTCTATTTAAAAAAAAGTTTCATTCATTTTATTCTTAATTTATGAAATAAGCATTTACATAACAGTAGAATTTTTTAAAAAGATGATTGCACATGAAACTGCAACTCTACTATGTACAATTTGCTATTCTTTTAAAATATACAATAAAGTTATTATGTAACTTTTCCCCTTTTTTTCTCCCCCCATATCTACCATTAGACACAAATATATATATGTCTAGATATATACATATATATATATTAATACATACACACACGTGTGTGTGTGCGTGAGTGTGTGTGAGTGTGAATCATTCTTATTCATACTTCTATTTATCAGGTCTTTCTCTGGATGCAGACAGCAACTTCCTTTACAGGTCCTTTGTAGTTACTTTGGGTATTTATAATGGTCAAAATGATTTAGTCGCTCAAAGTTGTTCTTAAAACAATCTTGCTGTTACTGTACACAACATTCTCTTGGTTCTGCTCATTTCATTCTTCATTATTTTGTGCCAGTCTATCGATGTTTTTCTAAAATCACAAGTTTATCACATCTTATATAGCGCAGTGGTATTCCACCACAATCATATACTACAACTTGTTCAGCCATTCCCCAACTGACCAGCATCCCGACAATTTCCAGTTCTTTGATACCACAAATATCATAGTTCTTAAGTCTTTCAAAATGGCTTAAGTCTTTCAAAATGGTTTAGTTTTACAATGTTGTCGTTACAGCACAAATTGTTTTCCTGATTCTGTTTAACTTACTTTGCCCTGGATCATACGAATCTTTCTAGGTCTCTCCAAAACCATCCCTTTCATCACTTCTTATGACAAAAGAATTCCATTACATTATATGTGATGCTTTATTTAGCCATTTCTCAATTGATGAGCACCTCTTTAATTTCTAGTTCTTTGCTAAGGGGAAAAAAGTGCTATAAATAATTTTGTACGTATATTGCCTTTTCCTCTTTCTTTGATCTCTTTGTGGGATTTAGGCCTAGAAGTGGTATTGACAGGCCAAAAATTTAATAATTTTTTTGTTCATAATTACAAATTGTTTTTTAGAATGTCTAAATTAGAAACAATTTATAGTTTTACACTTAGTACTTAAATGTGCCTCTCCTCATGGCCTCTCCAATAGTTATTTCCCCTTTTTTTTCTTCAATTTTGCCAATGTGAGGTAGAAGCTCAGAGTTGCCTTAATTTGCATTTTCCTAATTATTAGTAATTTGAAGCATTTTTTAATATGGCTAGAGATGGCTTAATTTCTTTTCTTGATAACTGACAATTCAAATCCTTTGACCATTTGCCAATTCAGAAATTATTAGAAATTGGAATCAATTCCTCACATATTTTGCAAATGAGACCTTTATCAGAGAAAGACACTTACTTGTCTCTTAGGCGTATAATAGTTCTAGCATTTTAGGCTGCCATATCATCCTGTTGACTTATGTGGAGCCTGCAGTCTACCAAAACTTCCAGATCTTTTTCACACAAATGATTGTCTTATAATAACTGACACTTAAGTATGATTTTAAATTTACAAAGTATTTTATATATGTGACAGGGCATTAGTTGATGAGGGTCTAGTTCTTAGACCATACTTGGATTTTCCCTTCCTGGTGGACTATACATAGTGTGTGTGTGTGTGTGTGTGTGTGTGTGTGTGTGTGTGTGTGTGTGTGTGTGTGTATACATATATATTTTTTTTTTTTTTTTGGCCATTTTTTTGGCCAGGTTACAATTCAATCCGTGGAACTTTGGGCAGCCACTCTGTCTATCACTCTGTGACAGAGAGGCTCATACTAATCTTATGATGAAAAAGATTCTAGTTGACTTCAGAGCCAGAAAGATTGACTCAGGACAGGCTAAGCTAGAAAACAGAATGCATACAGAAACATAGGAAGCTTTTTAGAGTGAAGATAACTTAGAACTGCTGGGTGGAAGAGGAAAGCTGATTGGTATCTTCCAACCCCAAGACCTATTCTGCCCTAAGCTCTCTGCTAACTTTCAAGCTTGCATCTCCAGCTGCCTTTTAGACACCTCAAACTGGATGTCCAATAGACATCTTAAACTCAGGATGTCTAAAATAGAATTCATTCTCTTTCTCCCTAACCCTACCTTTCTCTTTTCTTCCTTATTTCTGTGGAGGGTAACATCATTCTCCAAGTCTCTCAGGCTTTCAGCCTAGGCATCATCTCTGACTTTTCACTATCTCTTACCCTCTATCCAATCTCTTGCCAAGGCCTATCCATTTCACCTTTGCAACATGTCCCCTTCTCTTCTTTGACACTGCCACCAATCTGGCACTTCATGCCTGCCCTATTTCAATAGCCTGCTAGGGAGTTTGCCCATGTCACTTTTCTCCCTGCTCCAAACCATCCTCTATTCAGCCATTAAAGAGATTTTCCTAAAGCATGGGTTCAACCATATAATTCATTCTACTCAACAAATTCCACTTGCTCTTTATGCTTCCATGATCAAGTACAAAATCCTCTTTGGCATTCGAAGTCCTTCACAACATAGCCCCATCTTTTCTGGTCTTCTTACACATAACTTCTTGCGACACTCTCTGACCCCGTGGCACTGGCCTCTTGGCTGTTCTAGGAACAAGACACTCAGTCTTTTGGCTCCAGGCATTTTCTCTGGCTGTCCTGTCCCTATGCCTGGAAGGTTTTCCTTCCTCATCTTCACCCACTACTTTTCTTGGCTTCCTTTAAGCTCCTACTAAAATCCTTTCTTCTCCAGGATGACTTTCCCGACCTCCCTCTGTTAATTATTTCCTATTTATCGTCTATATAGCTTGTCTTGTATATGTTTGTTTGCATGTTGTCTCTCCTATTAGACTGTAAGCTCCTTGAGGGCAGGGACTTTCTTTTGTTTCTGTTTGTACCCTGAGTACTTAGCACAGTACCTGACATATGATAGGCATGTAAAAGTGTTTATTGATGGATCAATTGCTTTTGTGTCTATATCCTAGCTCATAGCATAGGACCTATCACATACTATATTGACACTTAACTTTTTTTTTTTCTAATTCACTCATGATGTCTCCAAATCCACGTCCCTGGTACATAGTGGGTGATTAAAATATGTTTATTGATTATTCATTGATATACTAATCTTCATAGATGCACACACAAGAATGAAATCTTGGGAATTTACTTCCTGGAACCTAGGGAGTTTACATTCAAACAGGAAATATCACCTATATCTATATAAGTTATTGTAGTCAGGCAGTCAACAAACATTCATTGTCTCATTGTGTGTCAGGAACTGTGATAAGCACTGGTGATAGAAAAAAGGCAAAGACAGTCCCTGCCCTCAAAAAGCTCACAATCTAATAGAGACAATAAAAACAACATGAGTACAAAGTGGCACAGGGTGGGAGGAGACTGACGGCTGGGATGGGCTAGTAGGGCTGCATGGGCACATTTACGTTGCATTTTGCAAAGTGCTTTCTCCCTGCTATCTTACTTCATCCTCACAACAACCTAGTAAGGTTTTACAGATGAGGACATGAGGCAGAGAGAGGTTAAGTGACTTGCTCAGAATCACACAGCTGGTTGGTATCTGAGGTAGGATTTGAATTCTGGGCTTCCTGTCTCCAAGTCCAGCACTCTGTATACTACGCCATCTATCTGCAGGGGCATCACAAAAGTCTTCTTGTAGAAGGTAATAGGGAAGTTAGGCCCTGGAGATGACACTGAACCTGGATGACTGGAAGGATGGTAGTGTGCTTCATGGTAACAGGGACACTCAGAAGAAGGCTTGGTTCTAGGGAAAGTCACTAAGCTCTGCTTTGAATTTGTTAAGTTTGATTTGTCTATGGGATATCCAGTTGACAGTGTCCAATAGGCAGATTGTGATCTGGGAATGGAGTTTAGGAGAGACCTAGGCTGTTGCCAATCCTATCATTTCTACCTTTAAGCCCTTTTCCAACTAAATGTTATTCTCTCCTCTGATAGACTAGCCACCCTGCTGCAGTCCCACATTACCTTACAACTGGATTATTGCAGTAGCCAACATTTGGTCTCCCTGCTTCTAGCATCTCTCTGCTCTAGCCCATGGTCTCCTTCAGCTGTCAAAGTGACCTTCCTGAAGCACAGGTATGATTGTGTCACTGTCCTATTCAATGCACTCCAATTGATTACCTCCTCACAGGGTGGAATATGAAATTCTCTTTTTGGCTTTTAAAGCCTTTCACAACCTGGCCTTGCCCTACTTTTCCATTTTGCTTGCTCTTTGTTCCCCCCTTCCCCCACATACTGTGTGATCCAATACTGGGACTTTTTTTTTTTTTTTTGCTATTCTTTAAACATCATACTCTGTCTCAACTTCATTCCATTTCACTAGCCATCCTTTTCTGGGGAATGCTCTCTTTCCTCACTACTGCTTTCAGGCTTCCTTTGAGACTCAGCTCAGATCCTACCTTTTGCAATAGGCCTTTCCTGGTAAAGTCCTCTACCTTACCTACTCCCCGACTTCTAATTCCTTTCCACTGAGATTATCTCTAGTTTACCCTGTACATATCTTGTATGTATATAGTTGCATGTTTTCCCCTTCATTTGACCATGAGGGAGCTCCTTGAGGCTTCCTTGATCACATTATATACATGTATACATACATATACATATACACACATATATATGTATATAGGTATATATATATGTATGTATGTATATGCATAGGTCTTTCTTTGTATCTCCAGTGCTTAGGATAATGTATGCACATAGTTAGTTCTTAATAAATGCCTGTTGAATGATTGATTGGCCTGTCAAGGTTTCATCTGAATGAAAATGAAAATAAATCCCTGGGAGCCAATGAGATCATCAAGTGAGAGAGCATAGGGGAAAAAGAGAAAGGCCAGCCCAGAGACAGGGATGACAATCAAGCAAACGAAACTGAAAAGGAGCAGACAGACAGACACACAGGAGGAGAAAATAAGGAAGAGCAGCGATGTGGAACCCTAGAACTGAGCAGCCAAGAAATGAAGGTGGTTAATGATGTCAAAAGTTGTAGAGAAGTTGTCAGGAAGTCAAAGACTGAGAAAAGATGGTCAGATTTGTCAATTAGGAGATCACTGGTAACATGGGAGAGAGCAGTTGTAGTTGAGTGATGAGGTCAGGAGTCAGACCGCTGAGTGTTTAGAAGAGAGTAAGAGGAAAGGAAGCGAGAGCATTGAATATAGATGACTTTTTTTCCCAAGGAATTTAGCTGATAAAGGAAGGAGATATAGAGAAGTATTATGGAAGGTAAGATCTAGAAGGGTTTTAAATTTGCCTTCCTGTCTCCATTTTCTACCTTCCCCAATCTAATCTACTCACCCACCACACAGTTGCAAAATTGATATTTCTAAAGTATGGGGTCTGATCATGTAACTCCCCTGCTCAATAGACTCCAATGACTCCCCATGGCCTCTAAGATAAAATACTAACTCCTTTATTGGTCATTTAAAGCCCTTCATAATAAGGTTTCTTCTTTCCTTCCTTCCTTCCTTCCTTCCTTCCTTCCTTCCTTCCTTCCTTCCTTCTTTCCTTCTTTCCTTCCTTCCTTCTTTCTTTCTTTAAACAGTCAGGGTCACACAGCTAGTAAGTATCTGAAGCTAGATTTGAATTCAGGCAGTACTGACTTCAGGGCTGGTGCTCTATTCACTGCGCCGCCTAGCCACCCCAGATTATTCTCTTGCAAGCATTACTTGCTAGGCCTTATATATAAGGCCTTATATTTCTGTTCCTGCTCTTGTGATTTTATATAAGTTATTCCCTCTAGCCCTGCACGTCTGACCCTTGGGAATCTTGACTCCTTTCAAGATTCAGTAAGTGCCACTTATCTGTCCAGATCTTTCCCTCTCTCTCTCTCTCTCCCTCTCTCTCTCTCTCTCCCCCTCTCTCTCTCTCTCCCTCTCTCTCCC
>CM053588.1:172883227-172906739 GCA_028646515.1 Pseudochirops corinnae
AGAAAGTAGCCAAACTGCCACCATGCAGCCTGACACTAGACTGGTGACCCTATTAATTCCATCGCTAGGTTCAAAGGTAATCAAGCCCTAGATCCTAACTAGTGCTCTCCTACTTCTACCTCTCACCCTCTCTGTCCCATCTGTTTTGTTTTTTTTCTTGTTTCTACCTTTGCAACATCTCTTATTTACATGTTTCCTCCACTGATCTAGGCACGACCTACTTCAAGGCCCTCATTGCCTCTCAGCTGGACCACTGAAGGGGTTAGAAAAGGTGGCCTCAAAGTTGTCTGCTTACCCCATACTGGCCTGATTACTGTGGCAGGTGGAAATCCTAGCCTGTCATTGAAATACAAAATAAATGTGCAGAAACTTTTGCAAAGATGATTCCACTCACTATTGCTACATGGAATGTATGGGCACTTATGGACAACAGAAAATCCAGGAGACCTGAAAGACAACTCTTATTGTACAAAATCTCAGCAGGTATTGCATTCAGAAACGGAAACAGTCACTTACTGCTAAAGACTTACTGCTAAAGGTTTCATGACCTTCTCATCACCAACACTGTCCATTTACCTAAATGCAATAATATTTCATGGATGCACCCTCGCAGCAAACATTGGCATTTAGTAGACTGTTGTTGGTTGGTTGTTGTCCATCATTCTCAGGAAGAACCAAAATGACATCTCGATGCTTGAGTCAAGGCCCAGGAATAGTCGATAGGGTGTTTGCTGCCCGACAACTCCAGGAGAAATGCCAGGAGCAGAACAGAGGTCTGTACACAATGTTTGTAGATCTGACCAAAGCCTTTGATAGTCCATCATGAGGGCTTATGGAAAATTCTAGCACAATTTGGTTGTCCAGAGAAGTTCATCAGTACGGTACATCAATTTCATGACAGCATGTTTGCCTGGGTTCTGGATAATGCACAATGCTCTTGTGTTTTCCCAGTCACCGATGGAGTGAAGCAAGACTGTGTACTCACTTCCATGCTTTTTAGAATGGTATCTTAGTAATGTTTCAGACACCTTCAAAGAGGATGAACGTCAAGGTTACATACCACACTGATGGTAAATTCTTCAGCTTGAAAAGGGTATGAGCCAAGACAAAAGCATAAGGAGTGTTGGTGCATGATTTTCTGTTTGCAAATGATTGTGTGCTCAGTGCAGCCTCTGAAGCTGAGATGCAACAAAGTAAGCTTGGTTCTCTGCTCCTTGTGCTAATTTTGGCCTGATAATTTAACACTGAGAAAGCAGAAGATCTCCACCAGCCAGCACTACACCATCCTTACATAGAACCTCAATTATAGCAAATGGAGAAATTTTGTATACGAGGGATGAGTTCACTTACCTTGGCAGTATACTTTCCAGAGATGTACATAAAGATGATGAGGTTGATACACTCATTGCCAGAGCTAGCTCAGTGTTGGGGAGGCTCCAAAGAAAAGTGTGGGAGAGCAGAGGTATTAGGCTGACTACCAAGCTGAAGGTCTACGGAGCTGTTGTGCTGACCTCATTGTTGCATGCCTGTGAAACCCAGAGTCTACCAGCATGATGACAGGAAATTGAATCACTTCCATTTGAATTCTTAGGAAGATTCTGAAGATCACCTGGCAGGATAAGGTACCAGACTCTGAAGTTTTCAAGCTAAACTCCCCAGTATTCAAATTGTACTACAGAGAGCCTAGCTCTAATGGACTGGGCACATCAGTTGAACACCAAACAGGTGTTTGCCTAAAAGACTATTTTATGGGGAACTCACACAAGGCAGGTGCCCACACGGAGGTCAGAAGAAGTGACACAAGGACACTCTCAAGGTCACTCTGAAGAACTTTGGTATCTTTAGTTGTGAGACATGGGAGACTGGCACAGGACCACCCAGCATGGTGTGCCCACATCACAGAAGGCTCTGTGCTCTACAAGCAAAGCAGAATTGCAGTAGCTCAAAAGAAATGTGAGATGTACCAATTTAGAGACATCTCCACTCCAAATATTCACTTGGACTGTTTATGCCCAGCCTGTGGTAAAGCCTTCGAGCTCATCCTAGTCTGATTAGCCATGGTAGGACACACTGTATCTTGACCCTGACATAGCAATATTATTTTGGTCATCGTTGAGAAGAAGGACAACCATCAAACCTACTGCCATTTGGTTGGCCATTCCCCAACTGATGGTTATCCCCTCAATTCCTAATTCTTTGCCACCACAAAAAGGAGCTATTATAAACATTTTTGTATTTATAAGCCCTTTCCCATTTCCTTTGATCTCTTTGGGATACAGATCTAGTGGTGGCATTGCTGGGTCCAAAGGTATGCACAGTTTTATAGCCCTTTGGCACAGTTCTGAATTATTCTGCATAATTTTCTGTTTCATCAGTGTACCTATTTTTCCTTCATGTCCTCTAGCACTTGTCATTTCTGATAGGTCTGAGATGGTACCACAGAGTTGCTTCAATTTGCATTTCTTAATCAATAGTGATTTAGGGAGTTTTTTATAAGGCTATAGATAGATTTGATTTTTTTCTGCTGAAAGCTGCCTTTGGCCATTTATCAATTGGGAAATGACTTATAAATTTGACTCAGTTCTCTATATCTTTGGGAAATGAGACCTTTATCTGAGCAACATTATAATATATTAATATAATATAATGAATATAATCTTATTTATAGTATTATTTTTTATATGTATACATTATAAATTTTTTTTTACATTTTCCTTCTTTCCTTTTAATCTTGACTACATTGGTTTTGTTTGTGCAACAGCTTTTAAGTTTAATCAAGATTATCCATTTTACATTCCATAATGCTCTCTGTGTCTTGTTTGGTCACAAATTCTTCCTTTATCCTTAGATCTGACAAGTGAAATTTTTGTGCTCTCATAATTTGCTTAGAATAGCAGTCTTTATGTCTAAATCATCAACATACAAGTCTGGAATCCAAGCCACTAGAGTACAGGTCCACTGTCGTGTGATGTTTAAAAAAGTTCCCGAGACATACTTTCTGGGTAATGTAATCATTTTATTAACAAGGTCAGCATGTTTATTAATAAAAGGATGGTTATTTGGCTGTCTCTCTTAACACCAAAGACCACTCATGGTGGGGGGCTCACATTTTATGAGCCTGAAGGAGACTTAGGTGTGCCTGAGGGTGGCAGTCAAGTCTGATTGACTAACAGTTAATGAGCAAATGACTACTGCAATGAGTGGGTGGGTTATATTGTAATGATGGTCTTGGGTCACTCAAATCTTGATCAAAGAGACTTATCTCTTTCCATGCCATTTGTCTGACCAAAGGGAGGATCCACATCTTCCAGACCCACATAAACAATGAACAGGAATGTACATGTGAGCCTAAACTTAGAATTTCTTTTACCGTCTTAGATCTTGGCCTGGGTAAATCCCTGCCTAAGATTTCCTACACTGCTTGGTTTCTGAATGCAGAAGTAGAAAAGAGGGGAAACCTGGGTTTAGATTCAATGATCAGTGATTAACACAAGAGAGAATTAACCATTTCTCACAATTCTTACTGGTGTTCCACTTGGCCTGGGGTCACCTACACAAAGGGGTAGCTACCTCTGGTGTTTTGGGGAAATGTAGCTTTTCACACACACAGACACACAGACGCACACACACACACACACACTTGGGTAGGAGTTGGGGGAGACAGAGACAGACAAGGATATTCAATTTTCTCTCATTTATAGGTTTTTAATAGGTGGAACTAGGGTCCATAAGCCCCTTATCAGTTGCAAGTACATTGCAGGCCAAGAGCATCTTTGGTCTTTTCTTCCAGTGGGGGAGAGGGAAAAGAAGCATCTCCCCAATACTGAGGAACCTACATGGAGAGGAGGGTGAGAAAGAAGGGATCTGGTCACCTAGGGCCTTCAAGAGGACTAATCTGTGGGCCTGGATGTAGGAGGTAGTACATGGGATGAAAGGCTGGTGTCTGAGCCTTAGAGACTAAAGGGGATGGAAACATGGCCTACTGGGTACATGATCGTGACACTCATTACCTTAACTCAGGATCCTGCCATGGAGTCTTTGACAGAGGTCATGGCTCTTGGGTGTGAGCTAGGGTAGATTGGAAGGATTGAGAGAAAGATGAGTGCTGGAGTTAGGTCATTGAGTCCTTAGAGAGGATGGGATTAGGAACATTCTGTTCTCTAGGGGAGATAAAAATTTGGAGAGAGATAATTTGGTCCCAGAAACAAGTGAGGATTGAAGAGAAGGGGTGCCTAGATCTCTAGGAGGCATGGGGGAGGGGTGATACTCAGGACCTTGAGGAAACAAGGGATAGAAGGCTTGTCACTTGGGATTTTTCTTACTTGGAGACCAGAATCTGATCCCAGAATGTCTGTTGGGTGAGCCCTAGAGCCTTTGGGTAGAAAGCTCCCCAATACAGGGAGGAAAGAGCCTCCTCTGGCATATTGGACAAGCTGGACCTTGATGAGGTGTGCCTTCAAGTCCTTGGTAAGCTGGTCAGGTGAGGTCTTGGTAGTTGGATGGAATGAGAATTTCTTGAAGCATTTGGAGAAGGCTTTGGTAAAGAGGTAGAAAACAGATTTCTTGGAGTATTTGGGCAAGGCTTTGATGGATGGGTAGGGTGAAGCTTCCACTGAGTGACTGGTAGAGTCTGGAGGGCACAAGGAAGGGGAGATAGCAGTAGACATAATGGACTGATCAGAGAGTGAGCTGCCTGAGGCCTTGACAGCCTTGTCAGTAGAGGCCTTTGCGGCCTAGTCAGTCACGGCCTTGGAGTCCTTGGCAGGTAAGGCCTTGATGGGGTGAGCCTTTGAGTCTTTGGGAAGCTGGTCAACTGAGGCCTTAATGGCCTTGTCAGCCCACGGCTTGGCTGTCTGGTCAGCTGAGGCCTTGATGGGGTGTGCCTTTGAGTCCTTGTTAAGCTGTTCAGGTAAAGCTGTGATGGGGTGTCTATTTGAGTCATTTCGTAAGCTGGTCAGGTGAGGCCTTGACGGCCTTGTGAGCCTAGTCCTTGGCTGCCTGGTTAGCCAAGGCGTTTTCAGCCGAGGCCTTGGCAGCCTGGTCAGGGGAGGCATTGATGGGGTGTGCCTTTGAGTCCTTGGTAAGCTCGTCAGGTGAGGCCTTGGAGGCCTTGTGAGCCGAGGCCTTAGCAGCATTGTGAACCGAGGCCGTGGTTGCCTTGTAAGCAGAGGCCTTCTTAGCCTTGATGGAGTGTGCCTTCGAGTCCTTGCTAAGCTGGTCAGGTGAACCCTTCATGGGGAATGCCTTTGAGTCCTTGGTAAGCTGGTCAGATGAGGCCTTTATGGTCCTGTTAGCTGAGGCCTTAATAAGGCATGCCGTCCAGTTTTTTGTAAGCTGGTAAGGTGAAGCCTTGACAGCTTTGTCAGTCGAGGGCTTGGGAGCCTTGTGATCTGAAGGCTTGGTGTCCTGGTCAGTTGAGGCCGTGACGGGGTGTGCCTTCTAATTCTTGGTAAGGTGGTGAGATGAGGCCTTGCTGGGGTTTGCCATTGAGTCCTTGGTAAGCTAGCCAGGTGAAGGGTTGATGGGGTGTGCTTTTTAATCCTTGATAAGCTGGTCTGGTGGGGCCTTGACGGCCTTTGCAAGGAAAGCCATGGGGGCTTTTCAGCCAAGGACTTGGAGGTATTGTCAGCCGAGGCCTTGGTAGCCATTTCAGGTGAGGCCTTGATGGAGTGTGCCTTGGAGTCCTTGATAAGCTGGTCAGGTGAAGCTTTGATGGGGTGGGCCTTGTGAATCCTTGTTAAGCTAGTCAGCAGAAGCCTTGACCTGGTGTGTCTTCGAGTCATTGGTAAGCTGGTCAGGTGAAGCTTTGATGGGGTGTGCCTTTGAGTCCTCAGCAAGCTGGTCAGGTGAAGCCTTTACGGCCTTGTTAGCTAAGGCCTTGATCGGGTGTACCTTTGATTCCTTGGTAAGCTGGTCATCTGAGGCCTTGATGGCCTTGTCAGCCCAGGGCTTGGAGGCCTGGTCAGCTGAGGCCTTGATGGGATTTGCCTTCAAGTCCTTGGTAAGCTGGTTAGGTGAGGCCTTGATGGGGTGTGCTTTTGAGTCCTTGGTAAGGTTGTCAGGTGAAACTTTGATGAGGTGTGCCTTTGAGTCCTTGCTAAGCTGCTCAGGTGCAGCCTTTACAGCCTTGTTAGCTGAGTCCTTGATGGGGTGTGCCATCCAGTAATTTGTAAGCTGTTGAGGTGAGGCTTTGACAGCTTTGTTGGACGAGGGATTGGCAGCCTTGTTGCCGAAGGCACGGTGGCCTGGTCAGCCGAAGTCTTGGTGGCCTTGTCAGCCGAGGCCTTGGAGGTCTTGTCAGCTGAGGCCTTGTCAGCAGAGGCCTTGGAGGGCTGGTCAGCTGAGGCCTTGAAGGGGTGTGCCTTTGAGTCCTTGGTAAGCTGGTCATCTGAGGCATTGATGGCCTTGTTCACCCAGGGCTTGGCTGCCTGGTCAGCTGAGGCCTTGATGGGGTGTGCCTTTAAGTCCTTGGTAAACTGGTCAGGTGAAGCCTTGATGGGGTGTGCCTTTGAGTCCTTGGTAAGTTGGTCAGGTGAAGCCTTGACCACCTTGTCAGGCAGGGTCTTGTCAGCATTGTCAGCCGAGGCCTTAGAGGCCTTGTCAGCTAAGGCCTTGATGGGGTGTGCCTTTGAGTCCTTGGTAAGCTGTTCATCTGAGTCTTTGATGGTTTTGTCAGCCCAGGCCTTGGCAGCCTTGTGAGCTGAGGCCTTGGCGGCCTTGTGAGTCGAGGCCTTGGCGGCCTTCACAGAGGAGGCCTTCTTGGCCTTGATGGAGTGTGCCTTCAAGTCCTTGGTAAGTTCATCAGGTGAAGTCTTGATGGGGTGTGCCTTTGGGTCCTTGGTAAGCTGGTCAAGTGAAGCCTTAACCACCTTGTCAGTCCGGGTCTTGTTGGCATTGTCAGCTGAGGCCTTAGAGGCCTTGTCAGCTAAGGCCTTGATGGGGTGTGCCTTTGAGTCCTTGGTAAGCTGTTCATCTGAGTCCTTGATGGTTTTGTCAGCCCAGGGCTTGGCAGCCTGGTCAGCTGAGGCCTTGATGGGGTGTGCCTTCGAGTCCTTGGTAAGCTGGTCAGATGAGGCCTCTGGTAGTTGGATGGAATGAGGATTCCTCTTGGTGTTTGGAGGAAGCTTTGGTAAAGAGGTAGAATACAGATTTCTTGGAGTGTTTGGGCAAGGCCCTGGTGGATGGGTAGGGTGAAGGTTCTGTTGAGTGACTGGTAAAGTCTGGAGTGTACAATGAAAATGAGACTGCTGTAGATGTAAGGGACTGCTCAGAGGGTGAGGTGCCAGAGGCATTTGCGGCTTTGTGAGCCAAGGCCTTATCGTCCTGGTCAGTAGAGGCCTTGGTGGCCTTGTCAACTGAGGGCTTGGCGGCCTGGTCTGCTGAGCCCTTGAAGGGGTGTGTGTTTGAGTACTTGGCAAGCTGGTCAGGTGAAGCTTGATGGGGTTTGCCTTTGAATCCTTGGTAAGCTGGTCATCTGAGGCCTTGATGACCTTGTCAGTCGAGGCCTTGGTGGCCTTGTGAGCCAAGGCCTTGGTGGCTTTGTCAGGTGAGGCCTTGATGGAGTTTGCTTCGAGTCCTAAGTAAGTTGGTCAGGGGAAGCCTTGATGGAGTGTGCCTTTGAGTCCTTGGTAAGATGGTCAGGTGAAGCATTGATTGGGTGTGCCTTTGAGTCCTTGGTAAGCTGGTCATTTGAGACCTTGATGGCTTTGTCAGCCGAGGCCTTGGCGGCCTTGTGATCAGAAGCCTTGGTGGCCTTGTCAGTCGAGGCCTAGATAGGGTGTGGCTCCCAATCCTTGGTAAACTGGTCAGGTGACACCTTGACGTCCTTTTCAGATGAGGCCTTGATGGGGTATGCTTTTGAGTCCTTGGCAAGCTGTTCAGGTGAAGCTGTGATGGTGTGTGCCTTTGAATCCTTGGGAAGCTGGTCAGGGTAGGCCTTGAAGGCCTTGTCAGGAGAGGCCTTGGTGGCATGGTCAGGTGAGGCATTGATGGCGTGTGCCTTTGAATCCTTGGTAAGTTGGTCATGTGAAGCCTTGATGGTGTGTGTCTTTGGGTCCTTGCTAAGCTGATCAAGTGAAGCCTTGATGGGGTGTGCCTTCAAATGCTTGGTAGCTGGTCAGGTGAGGCCTTAGAGGCATTATGAGGCGAGGCCTTGGAGGTCTTGTCAGCGGAGGCCTTGGTGACCTGGTCAGCTGAGGCCTTGATGTGGTGTGCCTTCAAGTCCTTGGTTAGCTGGTCAGGTTAAGCCTTGATGCAGTATGCCTTTAAGTCCTTGGTAAACTGGTCAGGTGACACATTGACATCCTTTTCAGCTGAGGCCTAGATGGGGTATGCCTTGGAGTCCTTGGCAAGCTGTTCATGTGAAGCTATAATGGTGTGTGCCTTTGAATCCTTGGGAAGCTGGTCAGGATAGGTCTTGAAGGCCTTGTCAGATGAGGCCTTGGTGGCATGGTCAGGTGAGGCATTGATGGGGTGTGTCTTTGAGTCCTTGCTAAGCTGAGCCGGTGAACCCTTAATGTGGTGTGTCTTCAAGTCCTTGGTAAGCTGGTCAGGTGAGGCCTTGGTAGTTGGATGGGATGGGCATTTCTTGGGGCGTTTAGAGGAAGCTTTGGTAAAGAAGTAGAATACAGATATCTTGGGGTTTTTGGGGATCGCCTTGGTGGATGCATAGGGTGAAGTGACTGGTAGAGTCTGTTGTGTACAATGACAGTGAGACTGCACTGGACGCAAGGGACTGATCAGAGAGTGAGGTGTCTTAGGCATTTGTGGCCTTGTAAGCCGAGGCATTATCAGCCTGGTCAGGCGAGGCCTTGTTGGCCTTGTCAGCCGAGGGCTTCGCGGCCTGGTCAGCTGAGGCCTTTATGGAGTGTGTCTTTGAGTCCTTGAAAAGCTGGTCAGGTGAAGACTTGATGGGGAATGCCTTTGAGTCCTTGGTAAGCTTGTCTGGTGAGGCCTTTGCAGTTGGATGGAATTAAGATTCCTTGGGGTGTTTGCAAGAAGCATTGGTAAAGAGGTAGAATAGAGAGTTCTTGGAATGTCTGGGCAAGTCATTGGTGGATTGGTAGGGTAAAGCTTCCGTTGAGTCACTTGTAGAGTCTGCAGTGTACAATGAAAGTGAGACAGCCGTGGACGTAAGGGAGTGACCAAAGAGTGAGCTGCCTGCGACCTTGGCGGCCTAGTCAGCCGAGGCCTTAGCGGCCATTTCCGCTGAGGCCTTGATGGGGTGTGCCTTTGAGTGCTTGGTAAGCTGGTCAGGTGAAGCTTTGATGGGGTGTGCCTTTGAGTCCTTGGTAAGCTGGTCATCTGAGGCCTTGATGGCCTTGTTAGCCTAGGCCTCGGCAGCTTAGTCAGCTAGGGCCTTGATGGGGTGTTCCTTTTAGTCTTTGGTAAGCTATTCAGGTGAAGCCCTAATTGGGTGTGCCTTTGAGTCCTTAGTAAGGTGGTCAGGTGGAGCACTGACCATCTTATCAGGCGGGGCCTTGTCGGCCTTGTCAGGCAATGCCTTGGAGCCCTTGTCAGCTGAGGCCTTGATGGAGTGTGCCTTTGAGTCCTTAGTAAGCTGGTCCTCTGAGGCCTTGATGGCCTTGTCCACCTAGGGCTTGGCTGCCTGGTCAGCAGAGGCCTTGACGGGATGTGCCTTCGAGTCCTTGGTAAGCTGGTCAGATGAGGCCTCTGATCGTTGGATGGAATGAGGATTCCTCATGTTGTTTGGAGGAAGCTTTGGTAAAGAGGTAGAATACAGATTTCTTGGAGTGTTTGGGCAAGACCCTGGTGGATGGGTAGGGTGAAGATTCTGTTGAGTGACTGGTAAAGTCTGGAGTGTACAATGAAAGTGAGACTGCTGTAGATGTAAGAGATTTCTCAGAGGGTGAAGTGCCTGAGGCGTTTGCGGCCTTGTGAGCCAAGGCCTTATTGGCCTGGTCATTAGAGGCCTTGGTGGCCTTGTCAGTCGAGGGCTTGGCGGCCTGGTCAGTTGAGGCCTTGATGGGGTGTGCGTTTGAGTACTTGGCAAGTTGGTCAGGTGAAGCCTTGATGGGGTTTGCCTTTGAGTCCTTGGTAAGCTGGTCATCTGAGGCCTTGATGACCTTGTCAGTCAAGGCCTTGGTGGCCTTGTGAGCTGAGGCCTTGGCGGCTTTGTCAGGTGAGGCCTTGATGGGGTGTGCTCGCGAGTCCTTGGTAAGTTGGTCAGGTGAAGCATTGATTGGGTGTGCCTTTGAGTCCTTGGTAAGCTGGTCATTTGAGACCTTGATGGCTTTTTCAGCTGCGGCCTTGGCGGCCTTGTGATCAGAGGCCTTGGTGGCCTTGTCAGTAGAAGCCTAGATAGGGTGTGGCTTCCAATCTTTGGTAAACTGGTCAGGTGACACCTTGACGTCCTTTTCAGATGAGGCCTTGAGGGGGTATGCCTTTGCGTCCTTGGCAAGCTGCTCAGGTGAAGCTGTGATGGTGTGTGCCTTTGAATCCTTGGGAAGCTGGTCAGGGTAGGCCTTGAAGGCCTTGTCAGGTGAGGCCTTGGTGGCATGGTCAGGTGAGGCATTGATGGCGTGTGCCTTTGAATCCTTGGTAAGTTGGTCATGTGAAGCCTTGATGGTGTGTGCCTTTGAGTCCTTGCTAAGCTGATCAAGTGAAGCCTTGATGGGGTGTGCCTTCAAATCCTTGGTAAGCTGGTCAGGTGAGGCCTTGGAGGCATTGTGAGGCGAGGCCTTGGCAGCCTTGTGAACCGAGGCCTTGGCGGCCTTGTGAGCCAAGGCCTTGGAAGTCTTGTCAGCTGAGGCCTTGGTGACCTGGTCAGCCGAGGCGTTGATGGGGTGTGCATTTGAGTCCTTGGTAAGCTGGTCATCTTAGGCCTTGATGGCCTAGTGAGTCAAGGCCTTGGCTGGTTTGTCAGCTGAAGCCTTGATGGGGTGTGCCTTGGCATTTTGGTAAGCTGGTCAGGTGAGGCCTTGGAGGCATTATGACCCGAAGCATTGGCAGCCTTGTGAATCGAGGCCTTGGCGGCCTTGTGAGCCAAGGACTTGGAGGTCTTGTCAGCCATGACCTTGGTGACCTGGCCAGCTGAGGCCTTGATGGAGTGTGCCTTTGAGTCCTTGGTTAGCTGGTCAGGTCAAGCCTTGATGCTGTATGCCTTTGAGTCCTGGGTAAATTGGTCAGGTGACACCTTGACGTCCTTTTCAGCTGAGTCCTAGATGAGCTATGCCTTTAAGTCCTTGGCAAGCTGTTCATGAGAAGTTATGATGGTGTGTGCCTTTGAATCCTTGGTAAGTTGGTCAGGGTAGGCCTTGAAGGCCTTGTCAGCCGAAGCCTTGGTGGCTTTGTCAGCTGAGGCCTTGATGGGGTGTTTCTTTGAATCCTTGTTAAGTTGGTCATGTGAAGCCTTGATGGGGTGTGCCTTTGAGTCCTTGCTAAGCTGAGCAGGTAAAGCCTTGATGGGGTGTGCCTTTGAATCCTTGGTAAGCTGGTCAGGTGAGGCCTTGGAGGCATTGTGAGCTGAGGCCTTGGCAGCCTTGTGAACCGAGGCCTTGGCAGTCTTGTGAGCTGAGGCCTTGGCAGCCTTGTGAGCCGAGACCTTGGTGGCTTTGTCAGGTGAGGCCTTGATGGGGTGTGCCTTCGATTCCTTGATAAGTTCATGAGGTGAAGCCTTGATAGGGTGTGCCTTTCAGTCAATGGTAAGTTCGTCATCTGAGGCCTTGATGGCCTTGTCCACCCAGGGCTTGGCTGCCTGGTCAGCAGAGGCCTTGACAGGATGTGCCTTCGAGTCCTTGGTAAGCTGGTCATCTGAGGCCTTGATGGCCTTGTCAGTCAAGGCCTTGGCGGCCTTGTCAGCTGAAGCCTTGATGGCATATGCCTTCCAATCATTTGGACGTTGGTCATGTGAAGCCTTGATAGGGTGTTCCTTTGAGTCCTTGATAAGCTGGTCAGGTGAAACCTTGATGGGGTGTTCCTTTGAGTCCTTGTTAAGCTGTTCAGGTGAAGCCTTGACTACATGGTTAGGTGAGGCCTTGACACCCTCATCAGCCCAGGCTTTGGAGGCCTCGTCAGCTCAGGCCTTGATAGAGTGTGCCTTTGAGTCCTTGGTAAGCTGGTCATCTTAGGCCTTGATGGCCTTGTCAGTCTTGTCAGTCACAAGTGGCCTTGTGAGCCGAGGCCTTGGTGGCTTTGTCAGCTGAGGCCTTGATAGGGTATGCCTTCGAG
The DNA here is from genome assembly GCA_028646515.1 of Pseudochirops corinnae. NCBI lineage: Eukaryota > Metazoa > Chordata > Mammalia > Diprotodontia > Pseudocheiridae > Pseudochirops > Pseudochirops corinnae. Next base: position 172,895,417 of record CM053588.1, read on the forward strand.
TCCTTGGCAAGCTGTTCAGGTGAAGCTGTGAGTGTGTGCCTTTTAATCCTTGGTAAGCTGGTCAGGGTAGGCCTTGAAGGCCTTGTCAGGTGAGGCCTTGGTGGCTTGGTCAGGTGAGGCATTGATGGGGTGTGCCTTTGAATCCTTGGTAAGTTGGTCATGTGAAGGCTTGATGGTGTGTGCCTTTGAGTCCTTGCTAAGCTGATGAAGTGAAGCCTTGATGGGGTGTGTCTTCAAATCCTTGGTAAGCTGGTCAGGTGAGGTCTTGGAGGCATTGTGAGGTGAGGCCCTGGCAGCCTTTTGAACCGAGGCCTTGGCGGCCTTGTGAGCCGAGGCCTTGGAGGTCTTGTCAGCCGAGGCCTTGGTGACCTGGTCAGCCGAGGCCTTGATGCGGTGTGCCTTCGAGTCCTTGGTAAACTGGTCAGGTGACACCTTGACATCCTTTTCAGCTGAGGCCTAGATGCGGTATGCCTTCGAGTCCTTGGCAAGCTGTTCATGTGAAGCTATGATGGTGTGTGCCTTTGAATCCTTGGTAAGCTGGTCAGGATAGGCCTTTAAGGCCTTATCAGCCAAGGGTTTGGCGGCCTCTTCAGCTGAGGCCTTGACAGGGTGTGCATTACAGTCCTTGGTAAGTTGGTCAGGTGAAGCCTTGATAGGGTGTGCCTTCGAGTCTTTGGTAAGCTGGTCAGGTGAGGCCTTGGTAGTTGGATGGAATGAGCATTTCTAGGGGCATTTAGAGGAAGTTTTGGTAAAAAAGTAGAATACAGATGTCTTGGAGTTTTTGGGGATTGCCTTGGTGGATGCATCAGGTGAAGTTACTGGTAGAGTCTGGAGTGTACAATGACAGTGAGACTGCACTGGACGCAAGGGACTGATCAGAGAGTGAGGTGTCTTAGGCATTTGTGGCCTTGTAAGCTGAGGCATTATCAGCCTGGTCAGCCAAGGCCTTGTTGGCCTTGTCAGCCGAGGGCTTCGCGGCCAGGTCAGCTGAGGCCTTGATGGAGTGTGCCTTTGAGTGCTTGGTGAGCTGGTCAGGTGAAGCTTTGATGGGGTGTGCCTTTGAGTCCTTGGTAAACTGGTCATCTGAGGCCTTGATGGCCTTGGTAGCCTAGGCCTCTGCGGCTTGTTCAGCTAAGACCTTGATGGGGTGTTCCTTTTAGTCCTTGGTAAGCTATTCAGGTGAAGCCCTGATTGGGTGTGCCTTTGAGTCCTCGTTAAGCTGTTCAAATGGAGCATTGACCACCTTGTCAAACGTGGCCTTGTCTGCCTTGTCAGGCAATGCCTTGGAGCCCTTGTCAGCTGAGGACGTGATGGAGTGTGCCTCTGAGTCCTTGGTAAGCTGGTCAGGTGAAGCCTTGATAGAGTGTGCCTTTGAGTCCTTGGTAAGCTGGTCATTTTAGGCCTTGATGGCCTTGTCAGCCGAGGCCTTGGTCGCCTTGTCAGCCAAGGCCTTGGCGGCTTTGTCAGCTGAGGCCTTGATGGGGTGTGCCTTCGAGTCCTTGGTAAGCTGGTCAGGTGAGGCCTTGGAGGCATTGAGAGCCGAGGCCTTGGCAGCCTTGTGAACCGAGGCCTTGGCAGCCTTGTGAGCTGAGGCCTTGGGGCCTTGTGAGCCGAGGCCTTGGAGGTTTTGTCAACCGAGGCGTTGGTGACCTGGTCAGCTGAGGCCTTGATGCGGTGTGTCTTCGAGTCCTTGGTTACCTGGTCAGGTCAAGCCTTGATGCGGTATGCCTTTGAGTCCTTGGTAAACTCGTCAGGTGACAACTTGACGCCCTTTTCAGCTGAGGCCTAGATGGGGTATGCCTTTGAGTCTTTGTCAAGCTGTTCATGTGAATCTATGATGGTGTATGCCTTTGAATCCTTGGTAAGCTGGTCAGGATAGGCATTGAAGGCCTTCTCAGCCAAGGCTTTGGTGGCATGGTCAGCTGAGGCCTTGATGGGGTGTGTGTTTGAGTCCTTGGTAAGCTGGTCAGGTGAAGCCTTGATAGGGTGTGCCTTTCAGTCCTTGGTAAGTTCGTCATCTGAGACCTTGATGGCCTTGTCCACCCAGGGCTTGGCTACCTGGTCAGCAGAGGCCTTGACAGAATGTGCCTTCAAGTCCTTGGTAAGCTGGTCATCTGAGGCCTTGATGGCCTTGTCAGTCGAGGCCTTGGCGGCCTTGTCAGCTGAAGCCTTGATGGCATATGCCTTCCAATGATTTGGAAGTTGGTCATGTGAAGCCTTGATAGGGTGTTCCTTTGAGTCCTTGATAAGCTGTTCAGGTGAAGCCTTGACCACATGGTTAGGTGAGACCTTGACAGCCTCATCAGCCCAGGCTTTGGAGGCCTCGTCAGCTGAGGCCTTGACGGGGTGGCATTTGAGTCCTTGGTATGCTGGTCAGGTGAAGCCTTGATAGGGTGTGCCTTTGAATCCTTGGCAAGCTGGTGATCTTAGGCCTTGATGGCCTTGTCAGCCGAGGCCTTGGTGGCCTTGTGAGCCGAGGAGTTGGTGGCTTTGTCAGCTGAGGCCTTGATGGGGTGTGGCTTTGCATCCTTGGTAAACTGGTCAGGTGAGGCCTTGGCGGCACTGTGAGCCGAGGCCTTGGCAGCCTTGTGAACTGAGGCCTTGGCGGCCTTGTGAGCTGAGGCCTTGGAGGTCTTGTCAACCGAGGCCTTTGTGACCTGGTCAGCTGAGGCCTTGATGGGGTGTGCCTTCGCGTCCTTGCTAAGCTGGTCAGGTGAGGCCTTGGGGGCATTGTGAGCCAAGGCCTTGGCAGCCTTGTGAACTGAGGCCTTGGCGGCCTTGTGAGCTGAGGCCTTGGTGGCCCTGTGAGCCAAGGCCTTGGCGGCCTTGACAGCCAAGGCCTTCTTGGCCCTGATCGAGTGTGCCTTCGAGTCCTTGGTAAGTTCATCAGGTGAAGCTTTGATGGGGTGTGCCTTTCAATCCTTGGTAAGCTGGTCAGGTGAAGCCTTGACCACCTTGTCAGGCAGGTTCTTGTCGGCATTGTCAGCTGAGGCCTTAGAGGCCTTGTCAGCTAAGGCCTTGATGGGGTGCGCCTTCGAGTCCTTGGTAAGCTGGTCAGGTGAGGCCTCTGGTCGTTGGATGGAATGAGGATTCCTCATGTTGTTTGGAGGAAGCTTTGGTAAAGAGGTAGAATACAGATTTCTTGAAGTGTTTGGGCAAGGCCCTGGTGGATGGGTAGGGTGAAGATTCTGTTGAGTGACTGGTAAAGTCTGGAGTGTACAATGAAAGTGAGACTGCATTAGATGTAAGTGACTGCTCAGAGGGTGAGGTGCCTCAGGCATTTGCGGCCTTGTGAGCCAAGGCCTTATTGGCGTGGTCAGTAGAGGCCTTGGTGTCCTTGTCAGCCGATGGCTTGGTGGCCTGGTCAGCTGAAGACTTGAAGGGGTGTGCATTTGAGTACTTGGCAAGCTGATCAGGTGAAGCCCTGATGGGGTTTGCCTTTCAGTCCTTGGTAAGCTGGTCATCGGAGACCTTGATGGCCTTGTCAGTTGAGGCCTTGGTGGCCTTGTGAGCTGAGGCCTTAGTGGCTTTGTCAGGTGAGGCCTTGATGGGGTGTGCCTACGAGTCCTTGGTAAGATGGTCAGGTGAAGCATTGATTGGGTGTGCCTTTGAGTCCTTGGTAAGCTGGTCATTTGAGACCTTGATGGCTTTTTCAGCTGCGGCCTTGGTGGCCTTGTGATCAGAGGCCTTGGTGGCCTTGTCAGTAGAGGCCTAGATAGGGTGTGGTTCTCAATCCTTGGTACACTGGTCAGGTGATGCCTTCACATTCTTTTCAGCTGAGGCATTGATGGGGTATGCCTTTGAATCCTGGGCAAGCTGTTCAGGTGAATCTGTGATGGTGTGTGCCTTTGAATCCTTGGGAAGCTGGTCAGGGTAGGCCTTGAAGGCCTTGTCAGGCGAGGCCTTGGTGGCTTGGTCAGGTGAAGCATTGATGGTGTGTGCCTTTGAATCCTTGGTAAGTTGGTCATGTGAAGGCTTGATGGTGTGTGCCCTTGAGTCCTTGCTAAGCTGATCAAGTGAAGCCTTGATGGGGTGTGCCTTCAAATCCTTGGTAAACTGGTCAGGTGAAGTCTTGGAGGAATTGTGAGGTGAGGCCTTGGCAGCCTTTTGAACCAAGGCCTTGGTGGCCTTGTGAGCTGAGGCCTTGGAAGTCTTGTCAGCTGAGGCCTTGGTGACCTGGTCAGCCGAGGCCTTGATGCGGTGTGCCTTCGAGTCCTTGGCTAGCTGGTCAGGTCAAGCCTTGATGCAGTATGCCTTCGAGTCCTTGGTAAACTGGTCAGTTGAGGTCTTGGAGGCATTTTGAGGCGAGGCCTTGGCAGCCTTTTGAACCGAGGCCTTGGCGGCCTTGTGAGCCAAGGCCTTGGCGGCCTTGTAAGCCAAGGTCTTGGCCGCTTTGTCATCTGAGGCCTTGATGGGGTGTGCCTTGGCATCCTTGGTAAGCTAGTCAGGTGAGGCCTTGGAGGCATTATGACCCGAAGCCTTGGAAGCCTTGTGAACCGAGGCCTTGGCGGCCTTGTGAGCTGAGGCCTTGGCAGCGGTGGCAGCCGAAGACTTGGAGGCCTTGTCAACTTAGTCCTTGATGGGGTTTGCCTTTGAGTCCTTGGTAAGATGGTCAGGTGAAGCCCTGATTGAGTGTACCTTCGAGTCCTTGGTAAATTTGTCAGCTGAAGCCTTGATGGAGCGTGCCTTTGTGTCCTTGGTAAGATGGTCATCTGAGGCTTTGATGGTCTTATCAGCCAAAGTGTAGGTGGCTCATCCAGCTGAAGCCTTGATGGCGTGTCCATTCAAGTCCTTGGTAAGCTGGTGAGGTGAAGCCTTTATGGGGTGTTCCTTCGAGTCCTTGAAAAGTTGGTCAGCTGAGGCCTTGATGCGGTGTTCCTTTGAGTCCTTGGTAAGCTGGTCATCTGAGTTGTTGATGTACTTGTCAGCCAAGGCCTTGGCCGGCTTGTGAGCCGAGGTGTTGGTGGCCTGGTCAGCTGAAGCCTTGATGGGACGTGTCTTCGAGTCCTTGGTAAGCTGGTCAGGTGAGGCCTTGATGGCCTTGTTAGCCTAGGCCTTGGCGGCTTGGTCAGCTAAAGCCTTGATGGGGTTGTTTCTTTTAGTCCTTGGTAAGCTATTCAGGTGAAGCCCTGATTGGCTGTGTCTTTGAGTCCTTAGTAAGGTGGTCAGGTAGAGCATTGACCACCTTGTCAAATGGGGCCTTGTCAGCCTTGTCAGGCAATGCCTTGGAGGCCTTGTCAGCTGAGGCCTTGATGGAGTGTGCCTTTGAGTAACTTGGTAAGCTGGTCATCTGAGGCCTTCATGGCCTTTTCCACCCAAGGCTTGGCTGCCTGGTCAGCAGAGGCCTTGACAGGATGTGCCTTCGAGTCCTTGGTAAGCTGGTCAGGTGAGGCCTCTGGAAGTTGGATGGAATGAGGATTCCTCATGGTGTTTGGAGGAAGCTTTGGTAAATAGGTAGAATACAGATTTCTTGGAGTGTTTGCACAAGGCCCTGGTGGATGGGTAGGGTAAAGACTCTGTTGAGTGACTGGTAAAGTCTGGAGCGTACAATGAAAGTGAGACTGCATTAGATGTAAGGGCCTGATCAGAGGGTGAGGTGACTGAGGCATTTGCGGCCTTGTGAGCCAAGGCCTTATCAGCCTCATCAGTCGAGGCCTTGGTGGCCTTGTCAGCTGAGGACTTGGCTGCCTGGTCAGCTGAGGCCTTGATGGGAGTGTGCGTTTGAGTACTTGGCAAGCTGGTCAGGCGAAGCCTTGATGGGGTTTGCCTTTGAGTCCTTGGTAAGCTGGTCATCTGGGGCCTTGATGGCCTTGTCAGCTGAGGCCTTGGTGGCCTTGTGAGCCAAGGCCTTGGCGGCTTTGTCAGCTGAGGCCTTGATGGGGTATACCTTCGAGTCCTTGGTAAGTTGGTCAGGTGAAGCTTTCATTGGGTGCACCTTTGAGTCCTTCGTAAGCTTGTCATTTGAAGGGCTGTGCCTTTGAGTCCTTGGTAAGCTGGTCAGGTGAAGCCTTGATTTGGTGTGCCTTTGAGTCCTAGGTAAGCTGGTCAGGTGAGACCCTGGCGGCCTTGTGAGCCAAGGCTTTGGCGGAGGTGTGAGGTCAAGCCTTGGCAGCCTTGGCAGCTGAGGACTTGATGGCCTTCTCAGTCGAAGCCTTGTTGGCCCTGATGCGGTGTACCTTCAAGTCCTTGGTAAGCTTGTCAGGTGAAGCCTTGATGGAGTGTGCCTTAGAGTCCTTGGTAAGCTGGTGATCTTAGGCTTTGACGGCCCTGTTAACCGAGGCCTTGGCTGCCTGGTCAGCTGAAGCCTTGTCATCTGAGGCCTTGGCAGGCTGGTCAGCTGAAGCCTTGATCGGATGTTCCTTTGAGTCCTTCGTAATCTTGTCAGATGAAGCTGTGATGGGGTGTGCCTTTGAGTCCTTGGTAAGCTGTTCAGATGAGGCCCTGGCGGCCTTGTGAGCCAAGGCTTTGGCGGTGTTATGAGTTGAAACCTAGGCAGCCTTGGCAGCTGAGACCTTGATAGCCTTGTCAGTCGAAGACTTGTTGGCCCTGATGGGGTGTACCTTCGAGTCCTTGGTAAGCTTGTCAGGTGAAGCCTTGATAGGGTGTGCCTTTGAGTCCTTTGGTAAGCTGGTCAGGTGAGGCCCTGATGGCCTTGTGAGCTGAGGCTTTGGCAGCGTTATGAGTTCAAACCTTGGCAGCCTTGGCAGCTGAGGCCTTGTCAGGGTGTGTCTTCGAGTCCTTGGTAAGCTGGTGGGGTGAAGCCATGATAGGGTGTGCCTTCGAATCCTTGGTAAGCTTGTCAGGTGAAGCCTTGATGGGGTGTGTCTTTGAGTCCTTGGTAAGCTGGTCATCTTAGGCTTTGACAGCCATGTCAACCGCGGCCTTGGCTGCCTGGTCAGCCGAAGCCTTGTCATCTGAGGCCTTGGCAGCCTGGTCAGCCGAAGCCTTCATGGGAAGTGCCTTTGAGTCCTTGGTAAGCTGATCAGGTGAGGCTTTGATGGGGTGAACCTTTGAGTCCTTGGTAAGCTGGTCAGGTGAAGCTTTGATGGGGTATCCCTTTGAGTCCTTGGTAAGCTGGTCAGGTGAGGTCCTGGCAGCCTTGTGAGCCAAGGCTTTGGCGGCATTGTGAGGTGAAGCCTTGGCAACCATGGCAGCCTTGGCAGCTGAGGACTTTATGGCCTTCTCAGTTGAAGCCTTTTTGGCCCTGATGGGGTATACCTTCGAGTCCTTGGTAAGCTTGTCAGGTGAAGCCTTGATGGGGTGTGCCTTTGAGTCCTTGGTAAGCTGGTCAAGTGAGGCCTTGATGTCCTTGTCAGCTGAGGCCTTTATGTGGTTAGCCACAGGATTCTTAATAAGCTTGTCAGATGAGACCTTGATGGCCTTGTCAGCTGAGGGCTCCGCTGGCTTATGAGCTAAGGCCTTCTCTTCCTAGTCAACCGAAGCCTTGGTCACCATGTCATCCAAGGGTTTGGGGGCCTGGTCTGCTGAGGCCTTGATGGGATGTGCTTTTGAGTGCTTTGTAACCTGGTCAGGTAAAGCCATGATGGGATGTGCCCTTGAGTCCTTGGTGAGCTGGTCAGGTGAGGCCTTGATGGCCTTTGTCAGCTGAGGCCTTGGTGGCATGGTCAGCCAAGGCCTTAGTGTGGTGTGCCTTCGAGTCCTTGGTAAGCTGATCAGTTGAGGCCTTTGGGAGTTTGATGGAATTAGAATTCCTCGGGGTGTTTGGAGGAAGCTTTGGTAAAGAGATAGAATACAGATCTCTTGGAGGTTTTGGGCAAGGCCTTGGTAGATGGGTAGGGTGAAGCTTCCGTTGCGTGACTTGTAGAGTCTGGAGTGTACAAAGACAGTGAGACAGCAGTGGATGTATGGGACTGCCCAGAGAGGCAGCTGCCTGAGGCCTTATTGGCTTCATCAGCGGAGGCTTTCGTAGCGTTGTCAGATGAAGCCTTGGGGGCCTGGTCAGCTGAATCCTGGATGGGGTGTGCCTTTGAGTCCTTGGTAAGCTGGCCATCTGAGGCCTTGACTGCCATATCAGTCTAGGACTCGGCTGCTTGGTCTGCTGAGGCCTTGAGGGATGTGGCTTCAGGTACTTGGTAAGTTGTTAAGGAGAGGCCTTGGAGGCCTTGTCAGCCAAGGCCTTCTTGGCCATGATTGCCTGTTTCATTGAATCCTTGCAAAGCTGGTCAGATGAAGGCTTGATGGGGTATGCCTTTGAGTCCTTGGTAAGCTGGTAAGGTGAGGCCTTGATGAGGTATGCCTTTGAGTCCTTGGGAAGCTGGTCAGGTGAAGCTTTGATGCGGTGTGCCTTTGAGTCCTTGGTAAGCTGGTCGGGTGAGGCCCTCGTGGCCTTGTGATTCAAGGCTTTTGTGGGGTTTTGAGGTAAAGCCTTGGCAGCCTTGGCAGCTGAGGACTTGATGGCCTTCTCAGTCGAAGCCTTGTTGGCCCTGACTGGGTGTACCTTTGAGTCCTTGGTAAGCTTGTGAGGTGAAGCCTTGATGGGGGTGCCTTTGAGTCCTTGGTAAGCTGGTCATCTTAGGCTTTGATGGCCCTGTCAACCCAGGCCTTGGCAGCCTGCTCAGGTGAAGCCTTAATGGGGTGTGCCTTTGAGTCCTTGTTAAGCTCATCATCTTAGGCTTTGACAGCCCTGTCACCTGAGGGGTTGGCTTCCTGGCAAGCAGAAGCCTTTTCATGTAAGGCCTTGGCAGCCTCCTCAGATGAAGCCTTGATGGGCTGTACCTTCGAGTCCTTGGTAAGCTTGTCAGGTGAAGCCTTGATGAGGTTTGCCTTTGAGTCCTTGGTAAGCTGCTCAGATGAAGCTTTGATGGGGTGTGCCTTTGAATCCTTGGTTATCTGGTCAGGTGAGGTCCTGGCAGCCTTGTGAGCGAAGATTTTGGTGGCGTTATGAGGTGAAGCTTTGGCAGCCTTGGCAACGGAGGCCTTGACGGCCTTCTCAGTCTAAACCATGCTGGCCCTGATGGGGTGCACCTTCGAGTCCTTGGTAACCTTGTCAGGTGAAGCCTTGTTGGGGTGTGCCTTTGAGTCCTTGGGAAGCTGGTCAGGTGAAGCTTTCATGGGGTGTGCCTTTGAGTCCTTAGTAAGCTAGTCTGGTGAGGGGCTGGAGGCCTTGTGAACCAAGGCTTTGGCGGCATTATGAGTTGAAGCCTTGGTAGCCTTGGCAGCTGAGGCCTTTACGGCCTTGTAAGTCGAAGCATTGTTGGCCTTGATGGGGTGTACCTTCGAGTCCTTGGTAACCTGGTCAAGTGAAGCCTTTATGGGGTGTGCCTTTGAAACCATGGTAAGATGGTAAGGTGAAGCTTTGATGGGGTTTGCCTTTGAGTATTTGGTAAGCTGGTCAGGTGAGGACTTGATGAGGTGTCCCTTCGAGTCCTTGGTAAGCTGGTTAAGTGAAGCCTTTGTGGGGTGTCCCTTTGAATCCTTGGTAAGCTGGTCAAGTGAAACCTTGATGGGGTATGCCTTTGAGTCCTTGGTCAGCTGGTCAAGTGAGACCTTGAATTCCTTGTCAGCTGAGGCGTTCATGGGGTATGCCTTCAGGTCCTTGGTAAGCTGGTCAGGTGAAGCCATGATGGGGTGTGCCTTTGAGTCCTTGGTAAGATCGTCAGGTGAATCAGTGATAGGGCGAGCTTTTGAGTCCTTGGCAAGCTGGTCAGGTGAAGCCTTGACCACCTTGACAGGCAAGGCCTATGTGGCATTGTCAGCCAAGTCATTGGAGGCCTTGTCAGCTGAGGCCATGATGGGGTGTGCATTTGAGTCTTTGGTAAGCTATTCGTCTGAGCCCTTCATGGCCTTGTCAGCCATGGGCTTGGCGGCCTAGTCACCTGGGGCCTTAACGGTGTGTGCCTTTGAGTCCTTGGTAAGCTGGTCAGGTGAAGCCTTGGTGGGGTATGTTTTTGAGTGCTTGGCAAGCTGGTTAGGTGAAGTCTTGGCAGCCTTTTCAGCCAAGGCCTTGGAGGTATTGTCAGCCAAGCCTTTGGAGGTCTTGTCAGTTGAGGCTTTGTCAGCTGAGGCCTTGATGGCATTGTTCAGCTGAGGCCTTGATGGGGTGTGCCTTTGAGTCCTTGGTCAGCTCGTCAAGTCAGGACTTGAAGTCGTTGTCAGCTTAGGCCTTGATGGGATGAGCCTTTGAGTCCTTGGTAAGCTAGTCAGGTGAAGCCTTGAAGGCCTTTTCAGCTTAGGCCTTGTCAGGGTGTTCCTTCGAGGCCTTGGTAAGCTGGTCAAGTGAAGCCTTTATGGGGTGTCCCTTTGAATCCTTGGTAAGCAGATGAAGTGAAGCCTTGATGGGGTATGCTTTTGAGTCCTTGGTAAGTTGGTTAGGTGAAGCTTTGATGGGGTGTGCCTTTGAGTCCTCGGTAAGCTGGTTAGGTGAAGCTTTGATGGGGTGTGCCTTTGAGTCTTTGGTGGCCTTGTGAGCCTAGGTCTCAGAGGCTTGGTCAGCCTAGGCTTTGATGGGGCTTGCCTTCAAATTCTTTGTAAGCTGATCTGGTGAAGGCTTGAAGGCCTTGTCAGTTGAGGCCTTGTCATGGTGTGCCTTGGAGTCCTTGGTAATCTGGTCAAGTGAAGCTTTTATGAGGTGTACCAATGGGTCCTTGGTAAGCTTGTCAGGTGTAGCCTTGATGGGGTGTGCCTTTGAGTGCTTGGTAAACTGGTAAGGTGAAGCTTTGATGGGGTGTGCCTTTGAGTCCTTGGTAAGCTGGTCGGGTGAGGCCCTCGTGGCCTTGTGATTCAAGGCTTTTGTGGGGTTGTGAGGTAAAGCCTTGGCAGCCTTGGCAGCTGAGGACTTGATGGCCTTCTCAGTCGAAGTCTTGTTGGCCCTGACTGGGTGTACCTTTGAGTCCTTCGTAAGCTTGTCAGGAGAAGCCTTGATGGGGGGTGCCTTTGAGTCCTTGGTAAGCTGGTCATCTTAGGCTTTGATGGCCCTGTCAACCCAGGCCTTGGCAGCCTGCTCAGGTGAAGCCTTAATGGGGTGTGCCTTTGAGTCCTTGTTAAGCTCATCATCTCAGGCTTTGACAGCCCTGTCACCTGAGGGGTTGGCTGCCTGGCAAGCAGAAGCCTTGTCATGTAAGGCCTTGGCAGCCTCCTCAGATGAAGCCTTGATGGGGTGTGCCTTTGAGTCCTTGGTAATCTTGTCGGGGAAGCTTTGATGGGGTGTGCCTTTTAGTCCTTGGTAACCTGGTCTGGTGAGGCCCTGGCAGCCTTGTGAGCCAAGGTTTCGGCAGCGTTATGAGTTGAAGCCTTGGTAGCCTTGGCAGCTGAGGCCTTGACGGCCTTGTAAGTCGAAGCCTTGTTGGCCTTAATGGGGTGTACC
>CM053588.1:172907239-172971783 GCA_028646515.1 Pseudochirops corinnae
AAAACGAACCTAGAAATCATCCTTCAAGAAATTCTCAAGGGAAACTGCCCTGATATTTTAGAACCAGAGGGCAAAATAGAAATTGAAAGAATTTATAGATCACTTCTTGAAAAAGATCCCAAAAAGAAAACTCCTAGGAATATTATAGCCAGGTTCCAGAGTTCCCAGATCAAGGAGAAAATATTGCAGCAGCCAAGAAGAAACAATCTGAATATCATAGAAACACAATCAGGATAACACAGGATCTAGCAGCTTCTATATTAAGGGATCAAAGGGCTTGGAATATGATATTCTGGACGTCAAAGGAGCTAGGATTAAAACCAAGAATCACCTACCCAGCAAAACTGAGTATAATGTTTCAGGGGGAAATATGGTCATTCAATGAGGTGGAGGACTTTCAAGCCTTCTTGATGAAAAACCAGAGTTGAATAGAAAATTTGACATTCAAATACAAAAAGCAAGAGAAGCATGAGAAGGTAAACAGGGAAAAGAAATCATAAGGAACTTATCAAAGTTGAACTATTTAGATGCCTACATGGAAGAACAATAATTGTAACTTATGAAACTCTTCTTAGTGTGATAGATGAAGGGAATATAAATGTGTGTACATATGTGTACGTATACATACATATATGTCTATATAACAGGGTATATGTGCATATGAATACATATATGAGTGTGTATATATATGTGTACAGGTAGACAGAGGGCACAGAATAGGAAGTGATGATATTTAAGGAGTATAATTGAGAGGTGAGAGAGGAATATAATGAGAGGAGATAGGGAGGGACAAAATAGGGTAAATTATCTCATATAAAAGAGGTAAGGGAAAATTGTTACAATGGAAGGTTAGAACAAGAAAGCAAAAGGCAATGGGTCAACCTTACTCTCATAGAATTTGGCTTAAGGAGGGAATAACATACATACTAAATTGGGTATCTTACCCTACAGGAAAGTAGCAAGGAATGGAAAAAGAGGGGGGATGATAGAAGGGAGGGCAGATTGGGGGGGAGGGTAGTTAGAAGCACACACTTTTGAAAAGGGACAGGATCAAAGTAGAAAATAGAACAAGTGGAGGGCAGGATAGGAGAGAGGGAAATATAGTCAGTCTTTCACAATATATCCACTATGGAAATGTTTTGCGTAACTACACATGTACAAGCTATATTGAATTTCTTAAGGGTGGGTGATGAGGGAAGAAGAGAAAGAATCCGGAATTCAAAGTTTTAAAATCAAATGTTTAAAAAAAAATTATTATTATTATTATTATTATTATTATTATTATTATTTTACATACAACTGGGAAATAAGATATACATGCAATGGGGAATGGAGAACCATCTTACCCTACCGAAAGTAGAAAGGGGAATGGGGGAGAATATAGGAGAAAGCAGATTGGGGGAGGGGGTATTCAGTGGGACCACTGTTCTGGGGTGGTGGGGAGGGGAAAGATGGGGAGAAAATTTATAACTCAAAATCTTGTGGAAATTAATGTTGTTAACTAAAAATAAATATAAAATTTAATTAAGAAAAAAAGAAAAAAATTAACAAGTGCAAAAAGAAATAAATGCCACTTTTGGCAGGAAGCATTTCCCAGTCCCCCCTCCCCTCCCAAAAAAAAAAAGAAAAGCATGAACTCTATGAAATCACTGTACAATTTTCCATATATAATTCAGCTCTCTTGCTCTTATTCAACTCTGAGTCTAGCTCACTGTCCCTCATCAATGCTTGTATGCAGAGATGGACTAACTTAATGAGATGCCAGTCTAACTGCATGTAATAATCTGAAAAATATCCTTTCTTTATCTCCTTGGCTTTTCCTCTGTAGATTCCTAGGTAGACCACTTTTGGATGGGTATGCATCTTACTGAAGAGGCCTTCAAGTACTCTAGGACTTCACATTTTTAGAGCTAGAAGAGGCTTCAGAGATTATCTAGTCCAACCTCTTTATTTTATATATGAGCAAACAGACTCTGAGAGGTCAAGGGACTTGACCAAAGTCACACAGACTGAAGAGCTGCAACCTGAACCCAGTTCTTTTAAATCCAAATCCGGAGCTCCTTTCATTGCCCTCTGCTGCTTCTATGGAATTCACAAGTACATTCAAAGTCTAGTTGTACTGAATGAAACTAGTGTGTCTAGAAGAAACTGGAAGCTTGAAGGGACCTAATTAGTTGAATTAGCTAGTGAAAGGTGAGAAAAATAGCCTTAACTCAGAAATTTTAACTCTACTTTGGAGAACTAGATGGACAAATAGTTTGGAAACATTATTATTTGTAAGTATCTCTTTACCCATTTGATATGCTTAGTTTTATAACATTCCCATAAAACTTCACAACACATACACACATTCTTATTATTTAGAATCATAAAAAAATTGTACTAAAAAAATACTTGATTCCCTTCCCCTGCCCTCATCTCTGGTTCTCATTATTTCTGCTTTCACTCTTTCTGGTTCCCAGCTCTTCATACCTTCTAAACATCAATTTATGCTTACATAGGGAGACCACTTTGCTGAATCTGTTAAAAATATATAATTTTATAACTGAAAATAATAAAATGAAGCCAAACAATGGATGATTATACCATCCAGTTCTGGCCCTAGAGAAGAGATAAGGAAATATATCTCATTCCCTTTATTGGAGAGATGGGAGATTATGTCTGTACTTATCTGTTTATATGCTGAACGCTCCCAAGAGAATGTAAGCTTGATGTCAGGGACTATTTTTCATTCATTTTTGCATTCCTAGCACCTAGTGCGGTGTCTTTGTATATAGTGGGTGCTTAAAAATAGTTTTGGATTAGAACACTTTTTACTATCCTCTCCTGGGCTCACTTTCATATTGAAGTCACCACATTTCCAGGTTCATGTTGACCTAAGTTGAAGGATCTTACCAAGCTTTTTTTCGAATATTTATTTTGTTATCCTTTCAACAGATATTGTTGCATATGCTACAGTTATCTTCATGGTGGCCTTTTTAATTACTTAAGTTGACATGACCAAGCGATCCATGAAAGTGTGGTTTTTTTTGCCTTTGGGCACATGATGAAACCAACTTTACCAATGCCATTTTATTCACTTTCCTAAGGAGACCTTGTGAGCTATCTTTCCATTAAGCTGCACCTTTGTTACCTTTTTGTTTCATTTTATTGGGAGAAGTTCAGCATTGTTGTAATTACCTCATCTAGTAGTTTCTTAACTCATTAGTTATTGGACAGATACCTAACATTTGGAGTAACAGAAATTAAACTGACGTGTGTAGATGGTAAAAAAACAAAAACAAAAACAAAATCACCCCCCCCCCCCGAAAAAAAACAACCCTATTTGATTCTTAGGACTTCTTATTTTCTCCATATTCAAACAGAGACTGTAGAAATGGTACAGGGTTGTCCAGGACTGAGGACCATTCTGTATTTTTAATCTGTTTAATGGTCCACCACAGTCAAAAGATTCAAAACCAAGTGGTCAACCTGCGGGTCACAGGACAGACATAGTTAGTCACTAGGTCCATACTTGCATACCAATGAGATTAAAATTATCTCCTGATCTTCCCCTGCAAGAAAGCAAGGGGCGTAAGAAGGGGATAGAGGGGAGGGCAGATTGGGGGAACAGGTATTCAGTATGCTTGCTATCTTGGGGTAGGGGTGAGGGAGAGACGGGGACAAAATTTATAACTCAAAACCTTGTGGAAATGAATGTTGAAAACTAATAAGTAAATAAATAACCCCCCTCCCCATAAAAAAAATATCTCCTGAGGTGAATGGAATCATTCCAGCTCTAAAGTTCTATGGTTCCGTGTATGGCTCTGGATTCTTTCAGGAAATTAACCCTGAAACATCATTTAGTAAAGGATACAAGCTGCCCCAAGACTAGGTGTCTATAATAGGATTTTTCCCCTCGGTTCTGCCCTCTTCTTTTTTCTCCCATAGCACCTTGATGAAGTTGGCAACCAAATCTTGATATTCCCCCCGGACCTCTCACAAGCTCCAAACTGTTACTTCTAGTTGCGAACAAAATATTTTTGCTTGAATGTCTCACCAGCAATTTAAACTCAATATGTTCAAATTCAAGCTTTCCCTCCAAACATGGCCCCTCTACTGACTTTACTATTTTTGAAGTGCCAGTCAACTACCACACACAGTGCAGACAAACCAGTCAAGCTGGAGCATTAAGGCACCCTGAGGGAGAAAGAGAAGGTAGCATGGACAAGGTGAGTCTAATTACCACAAGCTTGATTGTTATTTTCCCTTAGACCCTAATGGAAACAACCCAGGACCCTGAGCCCAAGAGCCTTGGGAATAGTAGTGCCAACCTCACCTAAAACACCGGACCTGAAGCCATCATAGGGGAGAAATCACTGGGGAGAAAGTGTCCACCTTTTTTTTTTTTTATCATTGCCAGCAACAACTACTGACCAATTGCCACCAACAGTCAGAGAGGCACAGGCCATTGGTCCTGCCTCCAGCCCCATCCTCACAACTATTATCCAGGGAAGAGATCTCTTGGAGAAGGGGCCAGCTATCTCCACTGACTGCCAATCAGCTGCCACACACAGGTCAGGTTAGCCAGACTAGCTGAAGCAGCAAGGCATCCTGAGGGAGAGGAAGGAGGCATTGCCAGCTAAGTCAGAATACCACCATTACCTCTACTACCATATCTTTCCTCAGAGCCTGATGGAGACAGCCCAGGATCTTGAACCCAAGAGCCTTGAGGACAGAAATCTTTCTAGCCCAGTGCCTTCAGCCATCATCCCGGGAAGATGCAGCCTGACAACTGCTTCTGCAGCTCATAAGGATATAACAATTGAAACCCCAGAAAAGAATGAGATTTTTTTTTTTTCACCAAAGTTTGGCAATGTCAAATGGTTTAGCATCAGAAACAGTTACTGTGTGACAGGAAATAAGAGGCATCAACCTCTCTGCCTTGCTACAGCACCCTCAGGACCATGAGACTTTTCCATTCAAATTGCAGCTGAAACCTTCCATATGTGTTGTCTCTCCATTAGAATGTGAGCTCTTTGGGAACAGGGACTGTTTTATTCTTCGATTTGTATCTTGGGTGTTTAGCACCATGCTGAGCATAAGAGTAAACTCTTAATACAGGCTTCACTCATTCATTTATTCAAAGTGATGCCAACATTCATCCAGTCACTCATCTTATAAATGTTGGTGTTGTCATTTACTCTTTCCTTGCCCTTTATCCAATTGGTTACCAAGTTCTATTATTTCTATGTCCATAATATTCCAATGCCAAAGAAAACTTACTTTAGGAATCTGAAACACTATACAATTTGAAGGAAATATATAATATGAATAGACATTGAACAAAACAATAATATTTTTAAAATACATATTTCGGCAGCAGAATACCTTCATGAAGAAAAAGAACATATCTACTTATAAAAGAATAAATCTTACATAGTATCTAATCTTTTACTAAATCCAGCTTTATCTATAGTTGAGACAATGATTTCTTATTTCAACCGTTTGCACACCTCAATTCTGCTGGCTTAAACAGGTAAATGAGTTTGTTGCACTGGAGAGAAATCAAAGGAATATATACAGTGCAAAGAAAATGTTCAGGGTTTTGTGCTGACTTATTTGTGTTGATAATTAATGATCTTAAAACGTATAGTTGCTGAAGGGAAATGAAATTTGTAAATACTCTCAAACAACTTTGACTATTCACACACTAATGATGCCCCTAAGAGAACTCTCCTTCATGGCAATGTTTATGAACATTTGTTTGCCAACTCATTTAACAATAATCTCAGTAATGACCCTAAATAAGCCCTGATAATGTGCATTCTTTTTTGTTTCTTCAAAAAGAACACCAATAAACTCTACGTACCACATCTCTCTAGGCTGCTTTACCCTTACTATTCATATAAACTTACCTTGGAGTATGTGACCTAATGATCACAAATTCCACGAGCAGCATGATATAGTGGAAAGACTGATGTACCTGGAGGCTTAGGTCTAAATCCTACCTGACATTAATTAGCTGTATAACCATGAGAAAGCCACTTAATACCCAAAAACCTCAGTTTTTCCTTCTGTAAAATGGAGATAATAACACCTGTATGAAGTACCTACTTCATAGGGTTGTTTGAGGATCACATGAAATAATATGCATATAGCAAACTGCAAGCCTTCCACTGCTATATAAATGTCAATTGCTGTTCTTGTTATTATAGCAAAACTGCCATCTGGTTGGTGACATTTATTTTCCTACTCTTTTGTGGGACCAGCATCTAGCACCTCCTATGTAGTTCCTTACATTTTCTGACCACAGTTATAGATCCACAAAAGAGAAAGGGATGAGATGGTCATAGTTCCAGTAAGGCATATGACCTGGGATACGGGTAGAGCCAAAGAATACGCTAGATAAAAGACAGCTCCAGGACAGGGACCAGAAAGCACAGCTTGTCCTAGTGGACAGAGGGCCAGACTCTAAGCCTGGAAGAGCTGGGTTCTAGCCTGTCTCAGAGATATCCTGGCTATCCATCTCTAAATTCAGTCGTGTCCAACTATCTGTGGTCCCATCTTGGTGTTTTCTTGGCAAAAATACTGGAGTGGTTTACCATTTGCTTTTCCAGCTGTCAATTAACTTCTCAGTGTGCCAGGAAACTTCTAAGGCTTAAAGGCACAGAGATGTCAAAGCTACATTGCTAAGGAGTTTCCTCAGTTGGAAAAACACATATTTTGATAAAATCACAGGTCCAATACTAATCCATATGCTATTCTGAATGACAAAAAGTGGGACATGAGAAAAGGCAAAGTCACCAACTTTGATCAGAACCGTTTCCTGCAAAATCTAATAAATTTAAAGCAAGTCCCAAAACCAGAAGACCAAAAAAAGCACAAAGTTGCTCCTTAGCCAGTAAATGGGCAGCTAGGTAGCATAGTGGATAGAAACGGAACACTAGGCTTCATGAGTTCAAATCTGGCCTCAGAAACTTACAAGCTGGGCAAGTCACTTAACCCTGTTTGCCTCAGTTCCTCGCAGGTGAAATGAGCTGATGAAGGAAATGGCAAACCACTCCAGTAACTCTGCCAAGAAAACCTTGAATAGAATCCTCAAGGATAGGACATGACTGATGATGACTGAATAACAACAGCCTGCTGGTGATTCTATTTTTCTCCATGTTGTTGACTCTGTCAATTTGTCTTTTTCTGTTTTTATTAATATAAAACCTCTTATTACAACCATTAGATCTTCCTTTACTAAAATCAGATCTTCTTTCATTTCTTTTAACATGTTTTTTTTAATAAAATTTGAAGTCTTGTGCTAATTCCAGCTTTGTTTTTGTGGAAACTATTGGGGTTATTATTTTTTTTCCTTTTGTTAAATTCTCCCTGGGATCTCTTAATCCAAAATATTTGTTCATCACACTACAAGGCCTTTTTTCTCTTTCTAATGCTTTCTCATTTCCTCATCCTTTTGTTATCTAAGAGGCAATTCTTTTTGGAGGCTCTTGGGGGAATTTATTCCTTCCCCTTTTTGCTTATCAGGGATGTGAGTGAAGATGTAACTGAAGAGCTCGCTCAGCTCCATTGTGACTTCTCACTATGCCACCTTCCAGAAACTCCCAAAGAACACTTACTTAAAGATTAATTTAGAAGAAGGGCAAAAAACAGGGCACAGGGCACAACAAGCAGGCATTTATAAAGGTTATTTTGTGTAGCAGACTACATATTAAGGGTTAAGAGGTATAGAAAATGCAAAATCCAATTATGTTTACTATAAGCTGACTATAAAAGATCATACAGGTTTCCTTGACAGACGTTATACAGAAGCATTTTAAAAACCTCTTTTTTAGTTTGACTGAAAATATTTTAAAAACTTTTTTTCCAGCTTAACTTTCTTTCCCTTTAGGAAAATGTGGAAGATGTCAAGAACAAAGGCTAAGGTAGAAAAAGAAATATTCCTTCTATAGGTGAGATTATCACCTTCCCCCATTCCATGAAAAGACTGATGCTATGACTGATCCTCATTTCAGAAAGGATTGAGATATTATTTTGAGAAAGCCATCCTTGAGGGCAGTGGCCCAGGATGGAACTCAGTGGTTTTAGCTGAACAGCAGGTGATTATTATTTTCTAACATTAACCTAAAATTTTATTTGAACATATTATGATCTTTCCCTTGTTCAAGATGCTTATAAATGCTACCTCAGATTGTGATGGGGGCTGAGAGACGTCCAAGGGCATGGAGGAAGGAGGGGAAAGACAGTATGTCAGTTTGGACATTTCTCTATTTCTAAGCTAGGTGGCACAGTGGATAGAGTGCTGGACTTGGAATCAGGAAGACTCATCTTCAAGAGTTCAAATCCTGCTTCAGACACTTACTAGCTATGTGACCCTGGGAGAGTCAACTAACCCTGTTCACCTTGGTTCTCATCTATAAAAAGAGCTGGAAAAGCAAATGGCAAAACCACTTAAGTATCTTTGCCAAGAAAACACCAAAATTGGATCACTGAGAGTAGAACACTATTGAAACAATTGAACAATACTTGGAATTAGAATAACATTAAGTTAATAAAGATTGTTTCTGGCAGTCTTGTGCCAAAAATGCAGGGTATGGTATTAATTTTTTTCTTTGACAACATGATCAAAGAGATAACTTTGTTCAACGATCCTCAATCATCCATAATCCTCAAGAAGACCTTTGCTTACAAAGGAGTTCACCACTGTCTTGGGCAAAATCCTGCAGAGTCCAAATGAAAAAAAGATTTCCCATAGGATGTTGAGGTCCTCCAAATGTTAATTAATCAAGTAATTTAAGACTAATTTCTTCCTCAACAACACACAAAGATCAGAAAAAATTAGCAACGTAGAAAATATTTACCACTCAATCAAATCTACAGAACTGATATGTGAATTTGAGTAGCTGGTAGATATTTGGTAACAATATTAGCAAATGTTTATTTTGCTAAAATTATTGCTCAAAGTTGTCCTTATTTCTACTAGATTTTCAGTGGTGGAATTTTGTAGATGTCCTCATCCCTTTCCAACTATGATTTAAGGTCACCTGCTACTCCCAAGCATGTCACACCTTCCAAGTCAAACAATTCTTTTTGATCCCTCTGACTCCTGCAAAACCTGAAGAATCGAGTCTTTTTTACACAATGAAGAGAGAAACAAAAACAGGAGGAAATCAGGAGCAGACATATAAAGATGTATAAACATACTTGTTGACAATCACAAGATCTATTCTAAGCCAACCTATTCTTAACTCTACTTTCATGCTTGCCAAATTTATTCTTGTTCTCATTAATCTAAAATTCAAGAATTCTGAATCACTTCTACCTTGTACATTCCATAAAATCTTTCAAGCTAAATACAACTTTCACTTACTTCAAGCTCCTACCACTTTCAAGATGTCTTTCTAAATTTCTTTAGTTGCTTTTTGGAGGGGGGAAGGCAAGGTAATTGGGGTTAAGTGACTTGCCCAAAGTCACACGCTAGTATGTGTTAAGTGTCTGAGGTCATATTTGAACTCAGGTCCTCCTGCCTCCAGGACCGGTGCTCTATTCACTGTGCCACTTAGCCACACCCTGTCTTTCTAAATTTAACAAAAACCCTAATTTTCTGATATAAAGCAATAAAAATACCTGATTCAGAGTCATCTTAGGTATTCCCCTCAGAGAAACAAGTATATCTTATTGGAATTTTTTTCAGAATGTCAATTAGTCAAAAAATGTTTGAGTGTCTGACATATGTTTGATACCGGGCTAATGAAGGTAGATATTAGAAAAAAATATACAAGGTTGTTGTACTCAAGAAGTTTACAGTATAAATGAGGAGATATATATACATATACTGTTAACATATACCGTTAATTACAACTATGTATATGCATAACAATACAAAGCAATATAATGATAAACAATAGAGAGATAGACAAGCACTTGCAAGTACTCATTATGTACCAGTCACTGTACTAAGTGCTAAAGCTATAAATACAAGCAAGCAAGAAAGTCTCTACCCTCAAGGAGCCTATATTATAATGGAGGAAGATGACATGTGGGGGGAGGTAGTCATACGATGTGGAGATGGTTAGGGAGTGGCTTTGAGGTCTAGATTCTGGCCATATACAGCAAAGATTCACTTATCAAAGCCATAATACAAAGCAACAAAATGGTAAAAATTATCATGGTATCAGAAAGGCAAAACAACCTACTTGTGGAGGAGAAATTTTTGCAAATATTTCTAAGGTTTCTCTCTCTTGCAGAGCACATTGGCTTGAAGGAAAGAAAAGTCAGAGAACTGGCATAGGCATGCAGCCTTGGGAAATCTGGTGAGTTGGGTGGATTTCCCTAAATGCTTGTAGTTGAATGCACTTGAATTGTGCACATTCCTACTAAATTCTAGCACACTGAGGCGGTGGTGCTTAGAAGCAGGTACAGAAAATATTGATTTGATTCAATAAATATTTACTTATCATATATGTACATATACATATATGTATATTCAAAAGCCTCCTTGAAGCAGTCAATAAGCACTCCAAAGAATTTGGCCTAAATATCCATACAAGAACAACCAAATGGATGAAAAACATCAATTGCCTAGATTATGAGTGTGTCAGAAGGTGTTAGATGGACAATTATCTATGGCTGTCAGAAGCTGCATGATATAGTGGATAGAAAGCCCAACTTAAGAGTCACAAAAACCTGGGTACAAATCCTTACTTCTGACACATACTGATTTCTCGACCCTGGATGAGTGATTTAACCTCAGTGCTCCAATCAATCCTTTAAGACTATAAGTTGCAGAACAGTTGCTGATCTACCTCAGCGGATAGTTTTCTCCCCAGGGAACTCTGTATAACAATGAAATCATAAGTCTGGACGTGTATACGTCTATATACAAACACACACACAAATACATATGTATATATGAATGACATGAGGTACAAAAGGACAAGTTGGGTCTAGAATTATAATGGCAGTACAATGGTCTGGATTGCCTTTAGGAAACTGCAAAGCTCCGTTAGTGATCTCAAAATCTCTGTTAGTGATCTCCAACTTCTATCAGAAATAAAGGCTCATCTTTCTAATACCAATATTCAATATTATTCCAGTTACGCAACTCTATAATCTCTGAAGAACTAAAAATAAGTAACACATAGAAGGCCATGGAGAGGGACATGGTGGTTATGAGAGATCGGCAGTATACAATAAATAAAGAGCTGCGGAGAGGAATCTAAGTAAAAGGTGTTATCTGGGAAATTTATGCTCAAAAAGAAGATTGGTTGGTCACCTGGCCAGAGAAAGAGATAACAGGTAGATAGTCCATATGATCCACTGGGTATCCTCTTGATGACAGAAGAAAGCAAGAAAGACCCCCAACAAACCAGGTAGATACCCTGCAGCAAACTTATGGGAAGTTATGGACAAGAATCACACAGGATGAGGAGGCATGAATATATTATGTCATTGATGAGATCAAAGATCTATAATCTAGCATGTATAAACAAGGTACGAGACAAAAAATGAAACAGTTATGTGCTTTAAGGCACTTGTACCATACTGAGTAAAATACAAGTACAGAGAAAGTAACTAGAAGGTAATTTGAAGAGAGAAGGAACACTAAGAAAAACTGGAGGGATTACGGAAGTTTATGAAAGGTAGCTCCATAGGGGTGGCTAGGTGGCGCAGTGAATAGAGTACCCGCACTGGAGTTAGGAGGACCTGAGTTCAAATCCAGCCTCAGACACTTGACACACTTACTAGCCATGTGACCTTGGGCAAGTCACTTAACCCCATGCCCTCCCAAAAAAGGCAAAAAAAAAAAATGAAAGCCACATCTGAGTTAAGCCTTCACTCAAAACAGAGACTACAAAAAATGGTAATGAGGAAGGAGTGGAATCCTGGCAAAGGGCACACGTAGCTTATGTGAATGCATTGAGGTAGGAGACTGCAATGTTGAGTTTGGAGATGGGATGGAATGGTGAGGTGTGTGAAGAAACACCTCCTTGGAGATAACTAAGAGAATGTCAATGTTCCCTCTGACTCTCTGGGCCAGATGTCAGCAAACCTCTTTCCCCTTTAATTCAAATGACACTCAGCTGGGTTAAAAAGCTTTCCTAAGGAATTAAGTGGGAAAGCAAAATAAAACAAAAATAATGAAGTATAGAATCACTGAATTACAAAGGCATAATGGAAATCTTCAGTTTAACCCTACCTGGGGAACAGCAAAGCGATATCTCAATGCCCAAAGCAAAGTTTGAAAATTGTATCCCCAGAGGGTTACCATGAATAGGAGGCTTTGAAGACTTCACAATAGTACATACAATCTCCTTGTCATAGAAAATGCAATTTTCTGGGATTAAAATATATTTTAAAAATATTTTAAATGTGTCTACTCATGCACTCTCCTGCACATTATACTCATTTACCTACATCTTGCTAGCTACTTTTACTACTCCTAGATCTATCTTTGCTAGGTAATTCTTCTCATTCTCCAACCCATCTTTGGGGCTTACTCTAACATATGTAAGTATAAACCAGACTGATTCTTCCCTTCAATTAAACCTCTAACCAACATCTTGAACTAACCTAGTCTAAGTTTATGTGGCTTTAGATATCTGGTTGCCCTTATTTTAAAGCCCAGAAGACCATTCTCTACACATAGTTGTCTCTTCAGAGTTCAAAATAGTTGCTTATCCTTTCTAATTTTAAAATTAGCTCTGTTTGCTACACCTCCCACTATGTTATAGCTGTTGGCCAGGGGTGCTTCAGTATTCATTAATTCTCAATTCATTTGCAGAATTGAAAAGACTGACACCCATGTGGTCTAATTTATATTTCAAACCTTTGCCTGACCCAGCTACTGGAATCACCAACTGCCCTAGATTCACAAGCTGATGAGTCAATTGATAATTGGTTCTTGACCCCCAGTGACATGGCCCTTTCAGAGAATTCCATCTTATAGTTTCAGGGAATTCCAATACCTTAAACATACAGTCTTAATGCAGACAATTTCTTCCTAGAATAAGAGAAATGTTGTTTTATAACAAGATTGTGCTTTTCTCAGAATTACTTTAGATAAGTTAACTGGAAATAAAGGTGGAAGAGGCCGCATCCAGAGCACAGGATTTGGGGTAAAAGAACTTGGGTTCAAATCCCAACTCTTCTCTGTAATATCTGGGGGACCTTGGGCAAGTCATTTTACTTTCTGGAGCTCAGTTTCCTTGTGTGTAAAATGAGATAGACTAGACAAGCACTCCATGGGGGTAAGGAGGGTAATGACTCCTATTGTTTGTGAGAACAGACCCCAAATCTGAAACAGTTTTAGAAAGAAATCTATTAGGTCATTAGGAGAGCTTGCCAAAAAAGGAGGTGTAGCTCCCTCCAGTCCAGCTCCTGAAGGTTTACTTATAGAGGATTTAGACAAGGGTCCCCTCACAACCACACAGGAAAGCAATTCTGCTCAGGGGGCAACCTGACTGAAACACAAGACAACCTAAAACACAAGCTTGGGCGGATCATCACAAGTCCTGGGTATGGTAACCCAAAACAAGAATATTTTTGGTGCATCTAGGATCTGAGGGAACCCAAATACCTTGTAGCCATCTTCAGCATTGCTGGAGCCAAGAGACATCCTGGACAAGCTTCAATCACATAAGGCTGGGTTTAAGCAGTATAATTTTTCCTAAACAGTATAACATATCACTTTTTCCACATTCCCAATAACCAAGAGCTGTAACTTTGCCCTTTGGCCACATGTATGCTCTTTGTTTGAATCAATTCTCTCCAGGGCCATTATATAAGGGCAGTATGCATCTCCATAATTCTGGGTATGTTTCTGTAACAACTGTCTCTGCTATAACTGCTCAGTAAACACCCTGCCTAAAAGCAAATTAGGGTTGGCCAATGGGAAGCACACTGTTAGGGCTCATATATGGTAGCACTTCTGGGTTATCCCTAGAGCCCTGGGTAAAGTAACAGTAGTAGCCACCTTGTGAGGACCCCAGACTGCAAGGGTGAATTAGGAGGAGTGAGGTCAGGGGGACTGCCACACTTTAAAATGCACCACATTTCCCCCCAAAGAATGTAAGCTACTGGAGGGCAGGAGCTGTTTAATTTCTGTCACTGTATCTCTGGTACCTAACACACAGCCTGGCTTAAAATGCTTCCCGATAGACTGAAGCAGTGTGATAAAGTGAAAAAAAACATAATAAACTTGGAGCTGCTTGGCGGGAGTTCAGTGCTACTCTGCCAGCTCTGCTTCTGGTTCCTACGTGACCTTGGATGAGTCCCCTCTCTTCTTCTTGGGGCCTGCTGCAAAATAAGGAGCTTGGACTAAATAAACTCTTAAGGTTCCCTTCTAGTTCTAAATGCATTACCCCACAATTTTCATGCCATCACTCCTTTAGTCTTAATAAAATGCAGATAAAACAGGCTGGAACTCAAGAATTCCTGATTACAGACTGATTAGCTTGAAACATCAACAAATTTCTATTGGCGACCTAAGACCAGCAGCAAGACTGATGTAGTGGTGAACTAGATACACCTTGGGGCCCACTGATTCCACAGCAAGCCAATCAGGGTTAGAATTTTAGCAGCAGCCCTGTCAGGTAGTGGTTAAATCCCCCTTAGCTAGGGAAAATACTGGTATCACCGCATGGAGCTAGTTTGAATCTAGATGTAGAAATTAAGTGTTCCTTGCTTCCAAAGCTAAAGAAATACAAGTTCTAGGTCATTCTAACTTAATTTAGTCAATATCCACAAATCTGGTCCCTTTAAAAAATGAGTTGTGAATATAAAAGTGTATTTTTCATCTAAGGTCCTTTGAATGCATCAAGTGTTTGGGTGACAAACATCTGTTTGTTTTATACTATGATTAGGGCCTAAAAAGAAAAAAAAAAGACAAAGAATGGTCAATGGTGTCTCTAAAGTCAGTCACACAAAGATAAAAGAAGGCCAGCTGGTTAAAAAAAAAAAGAAGTAAAAGATTCTATCATAACAAGTCTTTCAAATGTTTATCTTTTCAAAAGAACATCTCAAGGTTAATAGTGTTTTAAAAATCATTGATAATAAACTCCTGTTTAATAATTTATGAAATAGGTATACTGTGTGTACCTCACAATGTAGGCATTATGAGTCTGGATTACTCAGAAATCAGAGATTCTTAAATTTAATTATTATGTACCAATGAAGCTTAATCATTAAACTGTTTTACCCCCTTTTTGGACCTGTGATTTTCTTGGTGCAGACAGATCCCAATGAGAAATCCCCCTCTAACAAGGCAGACCAGAAACCATTCTACAATTGATAATCCAAAAGAGCTGCCTGAGGCACTGAGAAGCTCAGTGACTTGCCCAGGCTTAAACAGTTAGTATGTGGCAGAGGCAATAACACAGGATCTAGGTCTTCTTCACTCTGAGGTTCGTTCCCCATCTAACGACCACAGACATTTATACAGCATTTTAGGGTGACATGAGCTCTAATTTGATCCTCACAAGTTCTCAAGAAGTATGCATTGCCAAGTAGTATTATCCCAGTACTGTTAAAGGAACAATTTAAGTAATTACACTTCTACTAAATGACAGTTAGGATTCAAAGCCTGAACAAGTATTCTTCATTCCCTTTCATCACACTCTAAGATTAAAAATTTGATGTTTCAATTCCACTTATTCTCTACTGTTCTGGCCAGAAACTCTAAGGATTTCCTCCTCCCAGACTGACTCTTTGAGAAGGCACAGGAGGCCATCTTTTGCCTCAATTTTTACCTAACCTTTAATTACTGAATGGGTGTTTCGTCTGACAAACTGAGACCAGGGAAAGACCTGAGCTTCAAAAGACCACGTCTCCTTCTGTATCCGGGCCATCACCAGTCATCTTGATCTGTGTCTTGCCACTAGACTCTGATGACTGGAGGAGGGAGTGAGGCTGGTGACTGTGCACAGCTCTGCCTCACTTAAAAATCCAATTCACTTACGAATCAAGCCATCACACTCCTAACTCATTGGTTCTCTCAGAGAACAAAGGGAAAACAACTAGACTCCGTGCATAGAGCTCATAATCTCATCTCTTACTTTAACCCTCTCCTAATCTTCCAGCCCACCCCCCACCCCAATACACATATACACAGAAGTGCAGACTATATTTCTTATACTTACGGAAGACCAAGTAATGAGCTATTGGGTTAAAAAACTCATTGAAAGGAAACAAACATTGCAGAGTTATCTTAACACCTGCTCCTTCTGGCTCTTACATGAGCTCATGACTAGAAACTAGCTAAAGCTGTATCAATTCTACAGCTGTTAAACTTTTCCCATCAGACCTCAATCACTTTCTTTTCTTTATATGGATCCTAAATGCCATATTTCCTGTGGTGAGCTAGAAATGTTTTATTGTCAAAGTTCCTTCTTTTCCACCTTCAAGTGCAAATAGTCATCAGAATAAACTGGAACTTCTAACTAAAGAAAGAACAGCTGGATTAAAAAGAACTCTCCCCACCACACACAAAAAAAACCCAGAAACAAAAAACCAAAAACAAAACTCCCAACTATAAAAGTTTACTGAGGAACACATTCATTCTAAGAGAACTTCTTCATAAGTGAATGTCATTAATAATCACTTTTTAAAAGGTACAAATGTCATTTGTTTGTGTACCAGTCTTAGAGAAAAATGTCAATGGAACTCCTTTTTCTTCTCTGCTTAAACTGCGCTGCTGACAAGAATACTCAGGAGCTATTCCATTACAAACTTTAAGAACCTAGTGAAGGCAAAACTCCACTGACCTAAAAGCAGTGGGCTGATAATTACACCACCAGAGGTAGTTAACTTTTTAAATTTCTATATAGTATTATATTATATTACATTATATCATATTATATAAAAATCATTATTTTTTTCTTTGCGTCAAGGGAGATAGTAATATGGCAAGTGTTTAAGATCCATGGGAACCAATTGTTCATTTGTCAAATTAAGTAAAATAATGTTACAGTAATATAATATATTAGTGAGACTATTAATGAGATACATTTTTAAAGGACATTCTGTTGTAGTCTTCATCTTTTGCCAACAGTAAGTAGACTAGTTTAAGGGCATAAATTGACACTAGAAAATTATCGGATGTAGACATAAAAGCCCTTTCACTATAAGTTAGCCTGTTTACTGACAGAACCCTCAACCCCAAAGGCCTCTGTGGCATGCACAGTCGTACTGTTACTATCTTGATCTCATGAAACTTAGTAACAACACCCAGAAGATAAATTTGAAGCTTATCTATTTTCACACATTTTGTTCTGCCCCAACTAACATACATGTGATAACAGTACATTAGGCTAATGAATTAATGGCAAACACTTCAATTCTCTTAGGGCAATAGTTTCCAACCTTTCTGAGTATGAAGGCCTGTCTTTTTCTTTCATTTTAAAATTAACAAGCATGTATTTTCCCCTACCCCAGCTGCTACCAATTTAAAAGAAAAGAAAAAAAAGAACAAAACACTTGTAACAAATATGCGGTCAGGCAAAACAAATTCCCTGAACCTATTACACCATGATAAACTCATAAACCATACACTTATATTTTGTTCAGTAATTTCTTAATTAATGAGTATTCTTTTAGTTTTCAGTACTTTGCCACCTCAAAGAGAGCTGCTATAAATATTTTTGTCCATACAGAACGTTTTCATTTTTCTTTCATCTTTTTGGGGAATACGCCTAGTAATGATATCACTGAGTCAAAGTGTACAAACTATGCATAGATTAGTGACTTGTGGGGCATAGTTCCAAATTGCTTTCCAAAATTACTGTCCAAGAACAATTCAAGAATATGCCTATTTTTCACACAGCCCCTACAACAACTATCATATTACTTTTCTAACTTTGACAATCTGTGGACTGAATAAGGTGGGACCTCAGAGTTGCAGTTCTCTAAATATCAGTGATTTGGAGGGGTTTGTTTTTCCACAAGGCTGTTGATAGCTCAGATATCTTCCTTTGAGAACTGCTTGTTCATATCCTTTGACCATTTATTAATTAGGAAATGGAAGAGCATCTTTGAAACATTAAAAACATTATGGACTCCTACATACTATTTGCTGCTGTTGATTAAGAAAATATTTCACGAGAAAAAACTACTATGAATTCAGTTACTTTTAAATGAAATTTTACTTTATTCATCTCATTCTCTTCTGCAAAGATTTGAAAGGCAATAAATCATAGTGAATGAAATGTTGACCTCAAAGTCAGGAAGATTTGTGTTTAAATTCCACCTGACACTACCAGAGAAACCATGGTTAACTCTCATAATCTAGTGCAAAATAAAAATCAAAATAACAATATTTAGTGTACATATGGATTTGTGTACTCCATCTGATAAGTGAATCCTTCCCCTTCTCCCTATCCACTGATGTTTTTGACCCAGAGTGGGACACAATGTTTTGGAACATATAACCATATTACTAAATCTAAGGACTGGGTTTTTTTTTAAGTTTTACTGTAACAGCAACATGGTACAATGATCACCTATGACTGACTTACCTCTTCTCAGCAATACAAAGAACCAAGACAATTTCAAAAGACGCATCATGGAAAATGCTATCCATATCTGGAGAAAGAATTGCTGGAGTCTGAATGCAGATTGAAGCATACTATTTTCACTTTCTTCACTTTTTTTGGTAGTTTTTCCCCATTCTGTTCTTTTTGCTTTCACAAAATGAATAACATGGAAATGTTTTACATGACTGCACATATAAAATATATCAAATTGCTTACCAGTCTTAGGGAGGAGGGAGGGAATCTCAAAATTTTATTAAAAAAAGAATATTAAAAATTGTCTTTATATGTAATTGGAAAAAATAAAAAACTATTTAAAAGAAAAAAAAGTTTTACCAGTGTCTTTTGCTTTTAAAATATATTAATTTTCTGAATTAATTTATTTTAATTAATTAATTTTCTATTGATCACAGAAGTGAGAGGAAGACCCATATATACAAAAATATTTATTGCAGCTCTCTTTGTGGTGGCAAAAAACTGGAAATTAAGGGGATGCCCATCAATTGGGGAATGGCTAAACAAGTTGTGGTATATGAATGTAATGGAATACTATTGTGCTATAAGAAATGGGGAGGACAAAGTCTTCATATTCATCTGGACAGGCTTATACAAACTGATGCTAAGTGAGAACAGCAGAACCAGGAAAAATTTGTGCACAAATTGTGCACAGACACATCATATGTGTGATGACCAACTTTGATAAAATAGACTCTTCTCAGCAACGCACAGTTATAAGACAACTCTACAAGTGTCAGGATGGAAGGAGATATCTACATTCAGAGAAAGATCTAGAAAGAACAGAGTTTAAATGGAGACTGAAGCAATCTACATGCTATCATTCTTTTTCATGTTTGGTTTTCCTTCTTTTTCCCCACTGTTCACTCCATTGGTTACAACCCTTCTATATAACCAGACTAATGTCCAATGTGAAAGTATTTGCAGATCCTATACCTGATTGCATGCCGCCATTCGGGGAGAGGGGGAAATTTGAAACTCAAGGGATTGTGGAACTGAATCTTGTAAACTAAAAGTAAATAAACAAATCAATTAAAACAAAAAAAAATGAATATGCCTCTATTTCCCTCCTTTCCCCATTGAGTCTTCCCTAGTAACAAAGATTACAGACACAGACACACAGACACACACACACACACACACACACACACACACACAAACACACACAAAACACCTTGAGGATGTCTAACAGTATATGCAACATTCCAAATGAGGTGATGTTCTGGAAAAACAATGACAATTTTTTTTTTTGGTAGATCATGAGACTGGCACAGTTCTACAGCATTTGATAGGAAAATAAAGTATTAAATAAGGTATAAAATAAAAGTATTAAATGGCATGTTCCTTGGGAAGTAGCACAGTAACTTGGTAGTAGTAATATGTAATACTACCAAGTTACTGTGCTACTACCCAAGGTTACAGAGAGAAAAAAATTGATTTATTTAAATGAATGGAAGGTAACAAAGAAGACTGACTTAAGTAGTCAGCTCGCTTTAAAATGCCCTGGTGTATTTTTCATTGTTTGGTAGAATCCCCGTTGGAAGTAAGGGTATTGGGAAGAGAAGAGGAAGCCGTATACTTTCACAAGACAAAAGGCAAATAGACTGAATCCTTCCTACGTGCAAAGGGAAAGACATATCTGACTTAAAAGGGTATTGAGGCCTGTTCTACCTTTCAATGTCTAAAGGCATTTGATAAAAATACCACATTTCCAAAAGTCTGCATGGCTTAAAACACATTTCTTCCAAATTTACATTCACAACAGAAAGACTACATGTTTTAGGAACACAGGAAAAGAGGCTGTATATGGGAGAATAATAAAGATCGTGGAATCACCTAGTTGCTTGTTGTTGATTAAACTAAACAATAAAACAATTTTGGCACCCGGAGTACTTCAAAATGAATTGGCAAAATTGGAGGAAAGTGTTTTAAGCCTGTCTGCAGTAGCGAATCATGATAAATGAGCAAAGACAGATAGTGGTCAAGACAGGATTCATTTTGATGCTTCAGCATCAGAGTTGAACAATGGGGGTACACAGATTTATCGAAATGGTAAGAAACTAGAACTTGGAAGGTACATAAATAACAATTTCATCCACTTTCCTAAAAAGTGTCACATGTAGTCAAATGCTTTAAGTAATAAATGAAAATGTGAAGTTTGCTTCATTTCTTTCTAAAAGACTTACCCATATCCCAATTATCCCTCCCATTTAATTGATAGCATATTCTGACAAAGATTAAGAATATTTTTAATTTCATCCCAACTCACCTAAAAAAAAAGTTTCTATAAACTTGTAAAATTTGTTCTGAAACATTTTCTTTTTCTTGAGTTTGGACTCAAAACTGAAATTAATTGGTTTCTTCCTTAATATTTTCTTTATTGGTGGCCTTCATCCCATAACACATTTCTATATATATTTCTCCTTTAAAATCATACAACAGCAATAAACAATATCCCTCTAATTTTCCTCCATCATAGGAATAATACATCTAGACCCGGAAGGGACCTTGGAGGTCATCTAATTCAAACTCCTCTTTTTTACAGATGAGGATACAAACCTAAAAGGTTCCTTGTAAACGACAAGAAGATCACTCAGAAGGTCCTCTGACACCAACTTCAGTGTTTCATCTACTGTACCATGAATACTCCTGTTTTTTCTTATTAAAAAAATTATTTATATACACACACGAGAGTACCCATGGAAGAATAAATGGCTCAATTAGGTTAATTCATTTTTTCAAGCTACTAAAATATTATCTATTGCCTGAAAGAGGAAAAGGTGAGATTATACAAATACTCTTCCTCTCATAAGCTTCCCATTTCTGTTTAATAACAAATTGTTCATGAAGACTCATGTTCTGTTCTCTATTTCTCATCAAGTAAATGGCCTATGTCTATATAGACAAAATGATGGAAACGACTGAATCAACATAAATGAAACAAAGGAAAATAAATCAACCAACCAACAAGTATTTGCCAAGCATCTACTAAGAGCTCTGTGGCCTAGTTTGGGGAATACAAGAGAAATAAAAGGCATGTTCTCTACTCAGTAAGTTTACAAGCCTTATGAAAGAAACAACAGTATAGATGGCAAATACTTCCAAGTCTCATGACTTCAATAGCATGGATGTTCCTTCCCCCATGCAAATAGTTCACGTTAAAAGATTTTTTTTGAATTACAGGGGTAAAAAATGCATCACCTGGCAGCCAACCTTCTGCTAAGATGCCTCTCCACCCTAATTTAGGCTAGCCTCAGACAAGAATCAATATGGGATCCATATAAAAGACTTTTCATCTGGCAGAATTTATCAGAGTTTTGTTTTAATCTGTAACCCCAAGAAGTCTGAAGTGACTGCCCCACTAGAGTAGGATTTTAGTCCAAGGTGTGCTGGAGCAGACAAATTTCCAGTGTGAGTATCTATACCTGGAAATTAGCACATCTACATAACGGAGTTTAAATCATTATTTTGGTGATTGCCTAGACTTAAGTGATAAAGAAAATGTTAATAGACAGGTTAAATTAAAAGCATGTCTTGTGTGTACATTTTGTGTCGTCGAGACCTTGGTTATTTATCAGTGCATCCCTAGCTTTAATAGAGTAATCATTAAATAATTAAGTGCTAAGTGATATGGTACAGCCTGAAAATTCACTGGGAGTTTGAGTTTCATGGAATTAGAGAAGGCTTAAAAGCAGGATATAATTGGGAAAGGGGGAATTTAAACATTAATGAACACAGGCAGGACTAAGTACAGTTTGAATCACAAAACCATATAATTTCAAATTATTGAGGATTGTATAATTCAACACTCATTTTACTGAGAAGACTAACTTGATATGGGTTTAAGTTGTTTGAGTTGTATCTGACTCTTCCATGACTCCATCTGGGGTTTGCTTGGCAAAGATACTGGAATACCTTTCTCCTTCTCTGGCTCATTTTACAGATGAGGAAACTGAGGCAAACAGGGTTGAGTGACTTGTCCATGGTCACACAGCTACTAAGAGTCTGAGACTGGATTTGAACTTGGGTCTTCCTAACATCAGGCCTGATGCTCAGTCCCCTGTGTATTTGCTGATTTAGGTTGGCCAGGGGAAAGAGGATGGGATTTATGTTGAGTTTGAGACCCCGGGTTCGAATTCCAGCTCTGCCACTCTGTACTACTGAGCTACCTTGGACAAGTCCCTTCACCTCTTTGGGCATCATCTGTAAAATGAGGGGCTTGGATTTAACACGACTAGTAGATACTTCCAGCACTAAATCTATGGACCCAAGTTTTCCTGACATTATTTCCCCCACTGCATCGCATAGCCTCTAGGATGATGCAGGATCTGGGAAATACTGTAAAACAGACCTCATTCTGTACTAAGGAAGAAAGTAACCTGGGGGGAGATCACAGAGGTCCGGAACAGCAGTCCTCCCAACAGGGGTCCTCCCAGCGGGAGGGGGTGTTCCTGGGAGGGAGGGAGAGCTCCCAGCTCTCCCAGCGGGGGGGGCCTCCTGGTCACATCAGTAAACACCCGGAAGTAGGAGAATCGCATCACAACTTTACGTCCTGGCACGACTAGCCCAACTTACACCAGAAATGAGAAGTCTAGAAGGTCGTCTCAGGGAAAAACTACAAGTGACTGAAAAGTAAAATACTTGAAGGGAGGGAGCCTTGGAAACATTTTAATTGGATGTATGCGCCTGGTGACAAATTATGTCGGTGTCAAAACAGCCTTTGGGAAGAGTAGTTTCACTTTCCGTGCAGAGCGCAGGAGTGAAATGAAAACTCTCTGGAGGTGAAGGGCATCGGGGCACAACTCTTACCTTGGAGGCTTCATGATTTAAGGGCGCACAGCTCCGGCAGTTAATTCTGACAAGTTAGACAGAGCGGGTGCAAAACCCGCTCGGAATGAGCTCACGCTTCCCCCCAGCCCCAGGAGAGGAGGCTGCTCAAGTGAAGCAGAGCCCCGCCCCTTCACAGGCCCCTCCCCCGCAACCTCCCAGGTATTGGTCAGGCTGTCTTCCAGGAGGCGGGCTTTATCGAGGTTCTTCAATCGTGGGATGAGGCGAAAACACCTTCTGGGCCCTGACTGACTGTGGGAAGGGTTGGATGTAGCACCTTGCGTTAGCCTTTCTTGACATGTGACATTCACCTTGACTGTCTCCTTTAGGGCCCTGTCATGTGCAAGCCCAAAACCCCGGTCCCGTTTTTTCCTTTCTGCGTCCTCACTCGGGCTTCATCCTTAGCGTTCTCCCCACCTCCTTCCTCCATACACCTGTTTCTTTTAGGGCTCCGTCTCTTCCTTCCCCCGCCCTAATACAACTTTGTCTCCTTTCGGGCTCCGTCCACCTCATTTGCTCTCGGTTCCGCTCGCCAGCCGCTGGCGCGCTGCTCGCTTCCCCCCTCCACGGCTCGGGCGGGACCCTGCTCGGTTTGGGGAGGAGGCTCTCCTAGCGCTTGAGGCTAGTGGAGGGCCCCGCTCGGATCTGGATCCTTGGGGCGACTCCCTAGGCTGCTGCTCTCCCTGCCTTTTGAATCACAGCCCCTGCTCGGGGGCCCTTCACGGCCCCCTGCGGGGTTAGCCCGAGGCCATTCTGTTCCTCTGCTCTGCAGTCAGTCAGTCAACAAGCATTTTGTTAAGCGCCTACTTTGTGCTAATCTCTGGGGATTGGTAGAAAGGCCAAAGGCAGCTCCTGCCCTTAAGGAGCTTACAGTCTAAAGGGAGACACAGCATGCAAACCACTAAGTACAACGGAGCACCCTACAGGAATAAGTGGAGATGTCATCTGGAATTAAGGGGAATGGGAAGAGGCTTCCTCTAGACTGTGGGGTTGTAGCTGGGACTTGGGAGAAATCCAGGTGCTGCTGCTGTGACTGTCCTGAAGGCAGACCACAAGCACTTATTAAGCATTTACTATGAGCCTGGCGTTGTACTGAGAGATGAGGATACAAAGAAAATCAAAAAAAAGAACCGTTCCCCAAGGAGCTTACATTCTCATGGGGGAAAGATACAACATAAAAGAAGGCTGAAGGGGAGGTCTAGAAAGAAGGTACTCATGCAGAGCCATGGTAGCAGCCCATCCTCAGGAAGATGATGTCTGTGACTTGCAATTGAATTGGATTTAAGTGAGAGAGGGATGCACAAAGTCACCAGTCTCACTTTCTCCTCCAGAGCCATCTGAGTCCAGTGGCCAGATAGAGATCAGGACAACTGGAGATGGCTCAGGATATGGTGGGAGACCTTGGCTCTTTTCAGGTTAAAGTCTTTCTGAGTTCTCACTTTGAGACAACACCCATTCAATGAATAGGCTTGTTAAAGAAGTCAAGGAATATCCCCTTTAATAAAAAAAAAATCAAGCTGGGAGGGGAAGACCCTCAGGGTTGCTGAAGAAAAGAAAAACAATTACTATTTGCATTCACTCTGAGCCGAGAGCAGCACCCCACCCCCACTCCCCAAAAAACTTCCCAAAACAAACAACAAGAAAACACTAAGTGGAGCTTGGGCAGGGACCTTTTGGTGGCCTATTCATGAGAGCCAGAGTGAATTGGGTTTAAAGTGTAGTCTTCAAGAAAGAAATCTAACCAGTAAACCCCAAGATAACTAAGTTTCAGCCATCAAAATTTACCTTCCTTTAGGCAGAACATCCTCAGGTAAGGGCATGACACAACTGATGGAGTCAAACATAGTCCAGTGGGAAATGAAGTACCCCCAAAATGAAGGCCCTGGAAGGAACTCCCCAATAGAAGAAGGCATGGAGGAGGGTGTATCAGCAAGCACCCTAGCATACCCAGGGTGGCTGTTAGCACAGGTTCTTAGAACTGCTTTTCTAAAGGAAAGCAACTCAAAAAGGGTTAACAATCTTACTTTAATCAATCAAACAAGTATCATTTACCTAGTTCAGGGGAAAAAGTCAGCACCCTGAACTTCAGAAAATGCAAACACAAGTTACAAGCAGACAAAGAAACAGTTTGGCAGACAGGCTTCCAATCATCTGACCATTACATCCATACCTATTCAGTTACCAGAGAGGGAAGCACCAACATCTAGGTTTTTCAAAGCCGGAGAGCTCAACCGCTTCCCAGAGTCTCATCTGGCCAAATCACACAACTCTTCTCAAAGTGAGCCCCAAAGCAAAACCTCACATCAGGGCGTACATATAGCATTCTCCTGACTCAGCCCTCTTGACCCACTGCCCAATCACAAAGTAATAATTCATGGGCATTCCTGAAGAATAAGCTTCCTGCCACAGGCTCCATGTGACCACATTCAGCCTATTAGGGGACAGAGTATACTTTCAAATCTGGGAAGGTTCTCAGAGTCACTTAAACCACTTAAGCAAAGGGCCTAGGGGCAGGGAAGATCTTCAGATTCCCATAACAGAGGGGTGTTCCAGGGTGAGAAGTTCCCAAGAACTGAGCAAGGGTATGTATGTGTGTCTGATGAGCACAATCTTGTTCTTTTGGATGTGGTTGGATGTCAGTGTGGGTAAATGTGATTACATACTGTGACACAGTACACATTTGTGGGTGAGGAATACTCAAACAAGAAGCCATTATTAAAGGCTACTATGTGCCAGATACTGTGCTTGCTAAATGCCAGAGGTACAAAGAAAAACAAAAACTATAGCCTCATCCTCCAGAAGCATACATTCTTATGAGGGGAGACAATATGTACATATATAAGTAGAGGGAAATAGGTCCTGATTCTGTCATTTCATTTGTATAAAAAATGGCACCTTCCTCTTTGCCAATGCAGTATGGCACATTCTCTAAAAATTATAGTCTTATATATATAGCACTAAGAGATTAAGTGATTTACTCAGGGTCACGCAGCTAGTATGTAACAGAAGTGGCTCTTGAATCCAAGTTTTCCTGACTTTGAAGACAACTGTCTATTCACCACACTACACCATGTCTCTGTAGCCCCAATACAATATTCACAGCACCAACTGTTGACTATGAATATGCCAGCATAGTTCTGAATTACAAAATATAACAGACTCTCCACATAGAAGACAGAAGCAAAACACTTATTCAAACACCAGAAAGCCAAATGCCAACGCCAGAAAGTTGATTCCATCATAACAACAAAGAAATCTATACACAATGACACTGTAGAGAGCAACACCATCCTAAAGCCTTCCCAAAAATACTCACAAGCCTAGCTTTCTCCTTACCTGTGTCTTCTCTCTTTCCTCTGTTCTAACTGCTCTGACTCCCAGCTTCCTCTCAGCTCTGTTCCATCCATTCAGCAAGCTCCTCCCACCACAGTCTCCATGTGATTAAGGGGCAGGGAAGAACTTCTAATTGCCATTACCATTACAGTCTCTTTCCCCCTTTCTCTCCCTCCCTCCCTCTCTCCCTCGCTCCCTCTCTCTCTCTCTCTGTCTTTTAATATTTTATTTTCCCCAATTACATGTAAAAACAATTTTTAACATTTTAACATTCATTTTTAATAATTTTTTAGTCCCAAATTGTCTCTCCCCACTCCTCCACAGAGAATGAAAGCAATTTGATATAGGTTATACATGTGCATTTATGTGAAATATATTTCAGAATCATGTTGTGAAAGAAAACTGAAAAAAAAAGAAAAATTAAGAAAGTAAAGCAAATGTTGTATTCAAACTTCATCAGTTCTTTCTCTGGAATGGATAGGATTTTTCATTATAAATCCTTCAGAATTGTCTTAGATCTCTGTATTGCTAAGAATGGCTAAGTCATAACTGATCATCATACAATATTGCTGTTACTGTGTACAATATTCTCCTGGTTCTACTTATCTCACTTCCCACTAGTTCATGTAAATCTTTCTAGGTTTTTCTGAGAACATCCTGCTCATCATTTCTTATAGCACAATAGGATTCCATCACAATCATATCCAATAACTAGTTCAGTCACTCCCCAATTGATGTACATCCCCTCAATTTCCAGTTGTTGTATTATCTTTTTGGGTACAGACCTACTAGTTGTATTGCTTGATCAAAGAGTATTCATGGTTTTATAGCCCTTAGGGCATAGTTCCAAATTGTTCTACAGAATGGTTGAATCAGTATACAACTTTACTAACAGGCCATCAGTTAATTTTCCCACATCTCTTCCAATATTTGTCACTTTTCTTTTCTGTCACATTAACCAATCTGACAGGTGTAGGGTGGTATCACAGAGTTGTTTTAATTTGTATTTCTCTAATCAATAGTGCTTTACAGCATTTTTCATATGACTATAGAGAGAGCTTTGATTACTTCATCTGAAAACTGCCTGTTCATATCCTTTAACCATTTATCAACTAAGAAATGGCTGTTATTTCTATAAATTTTGTCCCAGTTCTCTATATATTTAAGAAATGAGGTCTTTATGAGAGAAATTTGCTATAAAATTTTTTCCACAGTTATGATTGCTATGTATTTCCTATTTCCTCCTGTTTTTATCCTTCCTTCCTTCCTCTCTCTCTCTCTCTATCTCTCTCTCTGTCTCTCTCTCTCTCTCTCTCTCTCTCTCTCTCTCTCTCTCCCCTCTTTCACTCTGTCCATTCTCAGAAGTTTTTTGCTTCTAACTTTTTCCCCTTCCAATTCACCCTCCCTTCTATCAGTACCCCCACCTCATATTCCTTTCCTCTCCTACTTTCTTGTAGCATTAAATAGATCTCTATATGCAACTGAGTGTGTATATTATTTCCTCTTTGAGTCAATTCTGATGAGAGTAAGGTTCACATACTACCCCCTACATCCCCCATCTTCCCTTCCACTGTAAAAACTTTCACACCTCTTTTATGTCAGATAATTTATCCCATTCTACCCCTCAATTTCCCCTTCTCTCAGGGCATTCCTCTTTCCCATCCCTTAATTTTATTTTTTAAGATACTCATCCCATCCTACCTGTGCCAACTGTCTATGTAAACTCCTGACTACCTTAATAATGATAAGTTCTTAGGAATTACAAGTATCATCTTCCCATGTAGGAACATAAAGAGTTAACTGTTGAATCCCTTGTGATTTCTCTTTCTTTTTTACCTTTTTATTTTGAGTCTTCTTTTTGAAAGTGAGATTTTCTATTCAGGTATAGCCTTTTCATCAGGAGTGCTTGAAAGTCTTCTATTTCATTAAAAGTCTGTTTTTCTCCCTCAAGGTTTATATTCAGTTTTGCTGGATAGATGATTCTTGGTTGTAATCTTAGCTGCTTTGTCCTCCAGAATATCACATTCCAAAGCCTCTGATCCTTCAATATAAAAGCTGCTGAGTCTTGTTTTTCTGACTGTGGCTCCACAATATTTTAATTGTTTCTTTCTTGTTGTTTGTAATATTTTCTTCTTGACCTGAGAGCTCTGGCATTTGACTATAATGTTCCTGAGAGTTTTGATAACCTCTTTTAGGAGGATTCTTTCAATTTCTGTTTAGCTCTCTGATTCCAGAATACCAGGGTAGTTTTCCTGATCAATTTCTTGAAAGATAATCTCTAGGCTCTTTTTTTTTTTTGATCATGGCATTCAAGTAGTCCCATAATTCTTTAATTATCTCTCTTGCATCTATTTTCTGGCTTAGTTGTTTTCCTAATGAGATATTTCACATTTTTTTCCTATATGTTAATTGTTTTGATTTC
Organism: Pseudochirops corinnae; assembly: GCA_028646515.1. Taxonomy (NCBI): domain Eukaryota; kingdom Metazoa; phylum Chordata; class Mammalia; order Diprotodontia; family Pseudocheiridae; genus Pseudochirops; species Pseudochirops corinnae. The sequence goes on from CM053588.1 coordinate 172,936,352, forward strand.
TTTTTATTGTTTCTTGATGTCTCATAAAGTCATTAGCTTCCACTTGCCCAATTCTAATTTTTAAACAATTGTTTTCTTCAATGGGCTTATGTGCTTCTTTTTACATTTGGCCAGTTCAATTTTTTAGAGTTGTTTTCTTCAGTGAACTTTTGTATATCTTTTTCCATTTGACTAATTCTGGTTTTCATGACATTCTTTTCTTCATTGGATTTTTGTCCTTCATTTACCATTTGGTATATTCTGTTTCTTTTGTTTGTTTGTTTTGTTTTGTTGTTTTGCTTTTTAGCAGGAGGAAGGCTGGACAATTGGGGTTAAGTGACTTGCCCAAGGTCACACGGCTCATAAGTGTTAAGTGTCTGAGGCCAGATTTGAACTCAGCTCCTTCTGACTCCAGGGCTGGTGCTCTATTCACTGTGCCACCCAGCCACCCCTATATTCTGTTTCTTGATAGTGTTATTTCCATAATTATTTTTTTGTGTGCCTTCTTTACCAAGATGTTGACTCTTTTTCATAATTTTCTTGCATCACTCTCATTTCTTTGTCCAATTTCTCCCCATCTCTCTTATCTGATTTTAAAAATCTTTTTAAAACTCTTCCATAGCCTGAGACTAATTCACATTTCCTTTGAGACTTTGGATGTAGGAGTTTTGATTTAGTTTTCTTCTTCAGAGTTTGTGTTTTATTCTTCACTGTCACCATAACTTTCTATAGTCAAGATCTTTTTCTGCTGTTTGCTCATTTTTCCAACCTATTTCTTGACATATAAAGCTAAGCTAAAGTCGAGCTCTGCTTCTGGAGTGAATGGGGCACTGTCACAAGCTTCAGGTTTTTTGTGCAGCTATTTACAGAGATAATTCTGGGGCCTTACAAGTTTTCAGTTCTTCCAAGGTGTCATGATTTAGGGAATGATGTGTTTACTTCTCTTCTGGCCTGTGCTCTAGTCTGTGAGTGACCATAGATACTCTTTTCTACCCTGGAACTGTGACTGGGTCCCAATTCCCCTGTAGCCATAAGCTCTAGTGTTCCTCTGGGACTGAGACCCAGGACTGTGATCCAGATCTAAGTATCTGCAATACAACAGAGTCCTGTCCCCAGTGCCAGTCAATAGACTGCATTCCATTCTTATCCCCGTGCAACAGACTTTTTCTGTCCACCTTGTAAATTGTCTTAGACTAAAAAATTCTCACCCCACCATTTTGTGGGTTCTTCCACTCCAGAATTTGTTTTGGGACATTATTTAAAGGTGTTTGTAGGGGTTTTGGGGAGAGCTCAGGCAAGTTCCTGTCTTTTCTCCACCATTGTGGCTCTGCCTCCCTGAAAGGATCTCACATTGTCTCTTATACACATAAATAAGTACTTAATAAATTCTTCACTTTTCTGTTTCATATCATCAGTTTGCTTTTATATCTAGATTAAAAGCCTCTTTTAATTAAGTAAAATTAATATATTATAAAATATTATAGATATTATTACATAATGCTTTATAATATATCATAAAAGCTACTGATGGAGTGCTTGGGCCCCAGCCCTAAGATCATGTCTCTGGAAGCCTCTCAATTTCTCAGTAGGCCTCTGTCCTATGAGAAAATTTTCTCTTGTTGCAGAACACATTCTCTTATCAGAACAGAAGGGTGCCTGGCCCAAGGATTTTTGTCCCTGGCTAGCCCAAGCACTCTTCCTCCCACCAGATCCCAAAGGTCCATGTCTCTGACAACTACCTTAGTGTCTGGTATACTTCTTACACTTTCCTAACCATAACTCCCAAAGACACTTGGAGCCCTTAATTACCTAATTAGTATCCTTGACATTCCTTTCCCATGCCTCTTTTCCATATAAACCCCAGTCTCTTGAAGGTTCCCTTAATGACCTATGCCACTTTTGCTAAAGTGTAACAATATTTTTGCCACTTGATGAAGAAAAGGCTTAAGTCTGTGAATTCATTCCAGGAGCCCCTATCTTGGCATTCTCTTCTTGGAGTCCCAGTGCCCCAAAACCTCATCACTACTATACTATGAAATTAATGTACTAATTTATAAGTAAGTAAAAATATTCATTTACTTCTATAACACATAGCACAGAGCTAGTCATGGTGCTGTGTGACCTCTGGTAAACCACTTCCCTTCTCTGGGCCTCTTCTTTAAAACTTCTATCTAAAACTGAACTCTCCTAATAGAAGAGCCGCTACAAGTTAGAGGCAGGTTGGTGTCATAATGGATAGATTACATTTCTCATCTATAAAATGGAGATTATAATAATATTTACATCTCCGAATTGTGAAGATAAAATGAGGTAAACCTTAAAATGTAATATAAAACCCAGCAATTTTTATTATCCTTGTGATCTAGTGGCACATAAGCTGGCTTTTAAGGCAAAGAACCTATGTTCAACTCCCACCCTGTCCCATTTTTTGCCTGATCACTCTTGTATAAGTTACTTCTCTAAGCTCTCATTTGTTGTTTTTCATAAGTAAAACGGTGAGATTTTGAACCTTCTTCCAGCCCTAAATCTATTATCCTGTGATCCTGATTACCAGATTGCTCTTCCCCAATTTGCCCCTTAAGTATGAACATCCCCAAAGGGCTTTGTCCTCAGACCTCTTTTCTTTTCTTTGGCATTCTCATCCAGTCTTATTTCTTAAGTGATAATTTCTATGAAAATGACTCCCAGATTTGCATCATTAGCCCAGACTTCACTGTGATTTCTAGTCTTATTTTCTTTTTTAATATAATTTTTATTTTTTTGTTATTCTGAACTTGACAATTACCAATTGGCATGCACTGTATTCCACATCAGTTAATATAAGTGTCTTAAATTTCTTTGAATTCATTACTTTCTTTGAATTGATTACTTAGATCATTTTTTCAGGACAATAATTACAGCTATATAAGAAAAATAGTTTATCCATTCCCTAATTGATTGATATCCTTTTATTTTCCAGTTTTGTATTACACCAAAAGTGTTGCTATAAATATTTTTGTATTTATGAGCCCTTCTCCTTTGTCTTTGATATCTTTGGGTATAAACCTAGTAGTGCATTGCTATGTCAAAGGGTTTGTTGATGTTTTGGACAGAGTTTCAAATTACTTTTCAGAATGGCCATACCAATTCACAGCTCCACCATGCCAACATCTCTTTCAATAGCTGTCACTTCCTTTTTTTTTATAATGTTTGACAATTTGATGGCTATGATATAAAACTTCAGAGTTGTTCTACTTTGCATTATTCTGTGAGAGGTAGTGTGAAATATTAGACACAAGGCTGGCCTTAAAACCAAGATGACCTGGCTTTGAATTCTACCTCTGGTCTATACTAGTTGTATGACCCTAGATAAGTCACTTATTCTCTTGCTACTCTTTTTTAGGCAGCTCTGTAAAACTACCAGTTACAGAGTTGGAGTCAACTTACATCAAAGATCTTTCAGCTTAAAGTTACCTGTAGCAATGAAATCACAAGTCTAGTCCCTGTCTCTTGTTAATTGCCTGCCTTTTATTTGTGAACTGCCTTGGTCATACCCCTTGGTCATTTTTCTCTTGATTGGTAAATGGTCTGGCACAATATTTTCAACTACAGGGGCATTCTTTGACACTGCTCTTTCTGGTTCACTGCTGGGCCATCTCTAGTTATTGTGATCAATATCTGGCTACTGGACCCAGATAGCTCTGGAGGAGAAAGTGAGACTGGTGACTTTGCACAGCCCTCTCTTCCCCCTTCAGTCACATTCAATCACAAGTCATGTCTTCATCTCCCTGATGTCATGGTCCTCTTTGAGAATGAAGGACAAACCATAATCTGGTTCACTAGGGGAACATATGTTGGAAGTAGAGTCAGAGGACCTGGGTTTAAGTTTTGACTGTGAAGCTTCCTTATCTGTTAAATGAGGGGATTGGATTAGATGACCTAGATGACCTTAGATGACCTTCCAGCTCTTAATCTATGGTATTATGGTCTCTTAAAACCTGACTCTTCTCTCATTTACCTATTTATAAATGCTACAAACCTTCAAGTTAGATTTTATTCTTCCCTAGCCCTCAATTCCCTTATCTAATTAATTGCCAAATTCTCTTTCTTCTATGCAATTTCCGTCATGTTAATCCTTTCCTTTCCATTCCTATGACCACTAACTTAATTCAGAATCTCATAACTTCACAACTAATCTTCTGATGATATCATATCACTCACTATTAAAAAAAAAGATTCCATGATGGCTCACTGTCTATAGGATAAAATACAAAATCAATAGTCTGGTATTGAAGTCCTAGTGCTTCTTAAATTGTGGTTCAGGCTCCACAGTTTAAGAAACACTGAAGGGGTAACAAGTAGAAAAAGCTTAAGCAATCCTTTTTGATCAGTTGACATATCCAGGTAGTTCATACTTCATGTAAGAACTGGCATTTATGTGTAGTACTAGAAAGTCTGCAAAGCATTTTACCGACATTGTATTGTTTGAGTCTCACAACAACCCTGCGTGGCAAGTGTTATAGGTATTATTATTTCTGTTTTTACGGAGGAGTACACTGAGACTGAGAAAGATTAAGTGGCCTGCCTTGGTGGACTTCAGTGATAAGTGTCTGACATGGGATTTGAATACAAGTCATCCTGTCTCAAATTAAATAACATATGGAAAGAACTTTGTGAACCTCAAATCCCTGTTGTTGTTGTGGTTGTTGCTGTTGTCATTATTATTACTCTTTCTATCTACTATGTCATACTATTTCTCATGCTCCAACTAGAAAGAATTAACTACCATTTCCAGATTTTATCCTTCCGTGTCTAGCCTCTCTGCATTTGCACACACAGATGTTCTTCTTTGGAACAGCCACATTATAGCATCTTGAAATCTAGGTTCAGCTCATAAAGCTCTCAGCACATTGCCTTACACATAGCAATTGCATAATAAATATCTATTGAACTTTAAGGTCCTTATAAGTTCTAAAATTCCAAAATAATATATAATAATTTACACGGTAGTGCCTGTGTTTGTGTAAGTGACAAGACTAAATCTAGTAATGTCTGGGGCTTGGCAAGTGATTCATTCACCGCCATTCTTCTCCAGGCCAGTTTGGGAGAAACAACAACCAACCTCTGATACCACCACCCATTCTCTTCTCTCTGTTTGCTTTGCTCATATTCAGTTCACTCTTTCTTTTCTCCTTTCTTATTCAAATCATTCTATGTCTAAACTTCATTTTCTTCATCTATAAAATGAAAAGATTAGACTACTAGATCATTCCATAGGTCAGAGGTGAGGAACCTGTGGCCTCTAGGCCACTTAGGCCATAGGTCTTTCTAATTTTAACATTCTGTGATTTTCCCTTATGCTATGTTTTCATTTTTCTTTGCTCCTCTATTCTCCTTGCTTTCATTTCTCTTCTGATCTTTCTCCTCACTTTCCCCTCCCCTCTTTCATCCAAAACTTTTCAGTTCATCCTTTTGTTTTTACTCCAGGGGAAACCTTTCATACCAATAAGTGGAAGCCAGAGTGAGTTGTTAGTTTACAAAAATTTGAAAATCACTGCTTTGGTAAAAATAACTAAATCAAATTCTGGATAAGTCAATTTAACTCTGGGTTCTTTTGGTCAAAGGAGCTCTAATTCTAAAAGCGAATTGGAATTTATAGCTCTTTACAGGTTAAACATCATTAATTTTGCACCAGAATTTATGATTTGGCTAGGGCCTAGACTAAAATTTAACTCTGTACTGAATGTGAGGGAAAAAAGTTTATTGAGAAAAACAAGTATTAAGCAAGAAGAATAGGGAGAATGTTTAAGATAAATAAGAGAATAAACTTTTCAAGCACCCTCAAATATTTTAAAAACAAGCATCTTAAATACTGCTAGTCATATAACATTTGTATATAAAGCATTTTCTATTAATAGCATCATTCTTTTATTATAGTTTTAGTTTCTATTCATACCTTAAGTGAAGAAAAAAATTAAGAATATTTTGTAATCCAGACATTTCAGTAATCCTTACTTGCCTTTTCCTTGATTCAAATTACTGTGGTTAGAAAGAAAAATATTTTCTATTATTAGCTCCACAATGAAATCTGATTCACAATTTCAAATGATTATATTATACTTAGAATTTAAAAAAAAAATTTTTTTATAAAATCTCTGTTAAATATTTAAGCAAAGGATAGCTTAGAAGACTATATTCTAGTTTAAAATATTTTTTCCCTTTCCTGGTTATTTTAATAATTCAGAATAGTGTTCTTTTACTCACATTCACACTTCAAAGCTCAAGATAGCAACTGGTTACCTGAAAATAGAAGCCTTGATAAAATATTTAAGATTCCACTTATTTTCATTTTCTCCATAAAAAAAAAAATTCTGGCGTTCCACTTTCCGTCTTCAGCAGCACTAAGCATATACAAAATGCAATAGAAACGTTCATAGATTATTAAATGCAGCAATAAGTGAGCTTTTGCTAGAGCAAAGGCCAAAGTGGGGCTACTTTAGTGCTGTAACAAAATATTTTTTCCTCAAAGATATAGACTATGCACGAAAAAAAAAATATCAAAATCTTGTATTCCAGAATCACAAAGGAATGGGCAGATTTCACTTTACTATAGAAGAGACATTATAATTAAAAATAGTTCAATAAATGACAATAAAATTGTGCCTTACATTGGCAACCAACCCCTCCCCCACCAAATTAACTTAGACTTAAAATTTTCGTAAATGGAGACTAAACACTGCCTGTTTGCCAAAGGAAGAGGCTTGCCTTTGACTACAGGATGCTAATTATAGTTCTCATTATTGCTTTAAAAAAAAACAAGTTTTTATTGATGTCTTTTATTTTTTAAATCACCATAATTTTCTGCCATATTCTTCCTCTTTCCTCATCCACAAAGCCATCTCCTGTAACCAATAGCGTTTTTTGAATACAAAAAAATAAAATAAAGATTAAAAAAATTAGTGTAACTAGTCAATGCATCAAAAAAGTCTGAAAATATGTGCAATGTGCAGCACTTTTTCTCAGTTCTCTTCTTTGGAGTCATGCTTGTTCTTTATAATGTACAACATTCACTTTTGATGTGTGTGTGTTTGTGTCTATGTCTGTGAGTCTGTGTATGTGTGTGTGTCTTTCTATTTACCTTGTAGTTGTGTATAGTCTCTTCTTGATTCTACTTACTTAATTCTGCCTCAGTTCATGTAAATCTTCCCACGCTTCTCTTTCTTCATCAGTACAGTAATATTTCATTACATTTATGTACCATAATTGTTTAGCCATTCCCCGATCAATGAGAATCTATTTTGTTTCCATTTTTTTGCTCTAACTAAATGAACTAAACTTTTACTGTAACTAAAAAGAACTAAACTAAACGTATAAATATTTTGGTGTATATGGGGACTTTGTTGTTATCAATGACTTCTTTGGGGTTATATAATGGCTTATATATAAAACAAATAAATAATGTGGAATAAAATAATAAATAAGCTTATAATGGCTTATAGCTCCAGTAATAGGAGTCAAATTTTATAGATGTTTTATTCACTTGAATCACATAATTACAAATTGCTTTCCAAAATGGTTGTACCAATGCATAGCTCCACCAGCATAGTACTAGTGTGCCTATATTCCTACAACTCCACCAACATTGATTCTACAATTTGTCATCATCGTGTGAGGTGAAACCTCACGGTTGTTTTGATTTGTATTTGTCTTATTATTAGTTATTTGGAGCATTCTTTCATGTGGTTATGAATACTTTACAAAATTCTTCTCTTGTGACCTATTGACTCATATCTTTTGATCACAATTTTATTAGGTATATTGGCTTTTGGTCTTAAACATATACAAGTCTATCTTCAACATTTTCACCTTTAACTTTCACAACTTGAAGCATTTGCTAATTTTATTAGTAACCTCTTTCACTTTCACACCACACAGTTGAGGCTATGTACAGTCAAGAAAAAAATTAAAGGCATGATATGTGCAAGTTTGTGGAGCACTTGGTATCTTACTTCACCCATCTTGTTTACCCTACGGTTTTAGAGTAAAGAGTTCCCCATGCTTTTGTTGAATATTTTCATTATTTGCCTTAAAACCCAAGTTTTATCTTGCAATTATGTACCCAAAGCACAGTGCAAATCCTTTGGTCTCTAATCGCAAGCATGCAAAGTCAGTGATGCAGCTTAGTAAGAAAATAAAGGTGCTAGAAAAACTTCCTACCATAACGTTTGTAGCTGTTATCCACTAGGAGTTTGGTTTTAAAGAATCGGTGATTGGTTATATCCACAAAAAAGTAGGAAAGTATTCATAAAAGTGTTCATGAGCTTGCTCTAGAAAGTGCCAAAGTGCTCTCAAGTGTTCAGTGAGGGAACAATCTCCTCACACCACCATCTGACACAGTAGAAGGCAAGATTCAAGTTAAAAAATGTTTTAGTTTCAAGAATTTTATTTGGGATGCAGTGTTTATGATCCTATAGACTCCATTTGTTATGAAAAGTGAAAATTGTCTGAAATAAATTTTTTAAAAATTGAGATACTAGCACGAAAGGTCACAAAATTCTAGATAATTACTAGCTAGGAAAAATATTTTGTGCACTACATTTTGTAGGTTATTTCATGGTTTCTGTGTTAGGAAAAGTACATATTATTAGAATTAATATTTCATTGTAATGAATTATATGTAGAAAAGTATATTTTTAGCAGTCTCTAGTGAAAGATGATAGTTTTTGGTGGTTGCAGGAGCCTAATGCTCTATTTCCCATAGGGTCAATGTATCAACATTTGTGTTTTTTGTTTTTCACTTTTGCACCATTTTCTATCCCTGAAAAATTTGAGGAGTATCTTTATATCTGTTTATTTTTATTTTTAAATTCAATTTTATTTTCAGTTCCAAATTTTCTTCCTCCTCCCATACCCTCCCACACTCATTGAGAAAGCAAGAAATAGAAAATCCGTTACAAATACTAAGTCAAAACATATATGATATGCACAAATGCACATATATACATGTATATACATATAAAATACATTTACATATATATTCGTTAATTTTTTATATATCTTGTATACCAAACACTTACCAGAGAAATATGATGACAACATTTTTTCTTATTTGATTGCTTCCATTTTTATCCTTTGTGTATTTATTTTATTGGTGCCGAAACTTTTGTTGTTGTTATCGTTCAGTTGATCAGTCATGTCTGTATCTTTGTGATCCCATGGAAAATGGTTTGTTGGGTTGTTTTTTTTTTTTGGCGGAAAAGATACTGGACCGATTTGCCATTTCTTTTTCCAGTGGATCCAGTGCAGAAACTTTTAGGCCTCATGTAATCAGAGTTATCCATTTTGTTGGTTTTAGCCTTTGATTAAGAATATATCTCTTATTCATAGCTGTGAGAGGCATATGATTTGCTTCTAATTTACTTATATTATTTATATATTATATTTCTTATGGTATGCCTTTAATCTTAATATTTAATATCAAGATCATATATCCATTTAGAATGTATTGTGGAATATGGTAAAAGATGTTAGTCTAAGCCTAATTTCTTCCAGATTGGCCTGGTTGGGGGGGAGAGGGGTGGTGTTGGGCACTTCTAAGGGGTTTGTATGTCTACATCTGTAACAAGATAGCCTTGGGAGTTGATGTCTATAGCTTGACCTCTGAATTGTATATGGTAACAGTGAGAATCAGTACTGTTGATACAGAACTGTTCATACAAGGGAAATTCTACAGAGGTCAACTTGTTCTTTTAACAGGGAGAGAGAGTTTGCCTCACCAGGGTCAACCCTTGATTTATTGCCCAATTTAGGGTCTTTGGGCTAGGGATAGATATGGTCCTAGGGCTAGGGTCCAAGCACAAGCACCCAATCAATACCCTTACCTGTGGGTGCTCTGCCCAAAGGAATGTAAATTTTAATTGCTGAAACCTGGCAATACAAGTGAGGTTCTATGGGTCGGAATTTTTTTTTTTAAGGACCATGCCTTAAACCTAGATCACTCTGGATTACATAGATTGGCCAACGATAGGTCCCAGGCCAAGCTCCATTTAGTCATTGTTTGGGCCTTGACTGACTGGATCAGAGTAATATAAATAGCAATTATTTATGTTTTGGCCAGAAACCCTGAGGCTCTTCCCCTCCCAGACTGATTTTTTTTTAAACTAGGTAAAAAAGGCCAGTCTCTGCCTCATTTCTTACCTAGCAATAATCACTGAATGGGCGTTGCCTCAGTAAAACTGAAATCTGTTTAAGACCTTAGCTTAAAAAGGACAAAGGTCATCCAGAGCCATTTCTAGTAGTCCTGATCTATATCTTGCCACTTGACCCAGATGACTCAGGAGAAGAAAGTGAAGCTAGTGACTTTTCGAAACCCTCCTTCACTTAAATCCAATTCACTTGCATGTCGTGACATCACCTCCCTGATGTGATAGTCCTCTTTGAGAATGAAGAAGAAACAACAACATGTTAGCATTCAGATATATAAAATTTCGCCTAAGAACTGCATAGACTGTATCCCATAAATTTTGATATATTATCTCATCATTGTCATTCTCTCTGATGAAATTATTGCTTGTTTCTGTGATTTGCTGTTTGACCCACTCATTCTTTAGGAGATTATTTAGTATCCAATTAATTTTTAGTCTGTTTTCCATGACCCTTTATTACACACAGTTTTTATTACATAATGATCTGAAAAGGATGCATTTAATATTTTTGTCTTTCTGCATTTAATTGTGAGATTTTTATGTACTAATACATGGTTAATTTTTACATAGGTGCCATATACCATTGAGAAAAAGATATATTCCTTTCTACTCACGTTCAGTTTTCTCCAGAGGTCTATCATATCCAACTTTTCCAAAATTCTGTTCACCTCCTTAAATTCTTTCTTGTTTATTTTGTGGTTAGATTTATTTTATTATATTTATTTATTTATTTGAGTGGGGGAGTTTGAGGTCCCCAGCTAGTATAGTTTTGCTATCTATTTCTTCCTGTAACTCACTTAAGAATTTGAAAGCTATACCACTTGGTGCACATATGTTTAGTATTGATATTGCTTCATTGTCTATGGTACCTTTTAGCAAAATGTAGTTCCCTTCTTTATCTCTTTCAATTAGATCTGTTTTTGCTTTTGCTTTGTCTGAGATCAGGATTGCTACCTCTCATTTTTTTATGTCTGCTGAATCATAATATATTCTGCGCTAGCCTTTTACATTTAATCTGTGTGTATCTCTCTGCTTCAGATGTGTTTCTTGTAAACAATATATTGTAGGACTCTGGTTTTTAATCTGTTTGGAAAAACTGCTTCCATTTAATAGGAGATTCCATCTGATTCTCCTTCACAGTTATGATTACTGTGTATTTCCCATCCTATTTTTCATCATTTATGCTTTTTTCTCTCCTTTTACCTTCCTCAATAATGGTTTGCTTCTGACCATTGCCTCCCTCAATCTGCTCTCCCTTCTATCAGTCCTCTACTCCCTTTCTTTCCCTTTTTCCCTCCTATTTCTTTATAGAGTAAGATAAATTTCTATACCCAACTACATGTGTATATTATTCTGTCTTTGAGCCATATCTGGTAAAAGTAAGATTCAAACAATGCTTAACCACTCCCTTTTTTCCCTCTACTGTAATAGGTCTTTCACATCACTTCAAATGATATAATTTACCCTATTCTGCCTCCTCCTTTCCTTTTCTCACAGTATAACCTTTAACCCCTTAATTTTTTTGTATCATCACATCAAAGTCAACTTATACCCACAGCTTCTGTCTATGTATACGCCTAACTGCCCAAATATAGATATTGTTCTCAAGAGTTACAAGTTTCATTTTACTATGTAGATATGTAAACAGTGTAACCTTATTGAATAACATGCTTTTTTTCTTTCCTGTTTTTTTTAATGCTTTTCTTGATCAAATTTTCTGTTCAGCTCTGATCTTTTCATCAAGACAGTTTGAAAGTCCTCTGTTTCATTGAATATACATCTTTTCCCCAAAAGATTATGTTTAGTTTTTCTGAGTAGTTGCTTCTTATTTGTAATCTAAGCTCCTTTGCCTTCCAGAATATCATATTCCAAGCCTTCTTAATGTAGAAGCTGCTAAGTGCTCTATAATCCTGACTATGGTTCCATGATATTTGACTTGTTTCTTTCTGGCTACTTGCAGGATTTTCTTCTTGACCTGATAATTCTGGAATTTGGCTATAATATGCCTTGAGATGTTCATTTTGGGATCCTTTTCAAGAGGTGATGGGATGGATTCTTTTTTTGTTGTTGTTTTTATTTTTAGTTTTTAACATTCATTTCCACAAGATTTTGAGTTCCAAATTTTCTCCCCATCTCTCCCCCACCCCCACCCCAAGATGGCAAGCATACTGATTACCCCTTCCCCTAGTCTGCCCTTTCTTATATCTCCCCCTTCCCCCACTTCCTCTCTTCCCCATTACTTTCTTGTAGGGCAAGATGGATTGCTATACCCCATTGCCTGTATATCTTATTTCCTAGTTGCATGTAAGAACAATTTCTTAACATTTGTTTTTAAAACTTTGAGTTCCAGATTCTCTCCCTTCTTCCCTCCTCACCCACCTGCATTGAGAAGACAAGCAATTCAATATAGGCTATACATGTGTAGTTATGCAAAACATTTCCATAGGACTCGTATTGTAAAGGACTAACTATATTTCCCTCCATCTTATCCTGACCCCATTTATTCTATTTTCTCCTTTGACCCTATACCTTTTCAAAAGTGTTTGCTTTTAAGTACCCTCTTCCCCAATCTGCCCTCCCTTTTATCATCCCCCTCTCTTATCTCCTTCACTCCTACTTTCCTGTAGAGTAAGATACCCAATTGAGTGTGTATATTATTCCCTTCTTAAGCCAATTCCAATGAGAGTAAGGTTGACTCATTGCCTTTCACCTCCCTGTTCTCCTCCTCCATTGTAACAGCTTTCTCTTGCCTCTTTTATGTGAGATAATTTGTCCTATTATATCTCTCCCTTTCTCATCCCAATATATTCCTCTCTTATGTATTTATTTTATTTTTTAGATATCATCCCTTCATATTCAGCTCACCCTGTGCCCTCTGTCTTTGTATATACACACACATACACATGCACACACACATACATATACATATACACATGCATATATATACATATACATACACACATATATATGTATATACATCTATCTGTCTGTCTATCTATCTATCTATCTATCTATCTATCTATCTATCTATCTACCTGTCTTCCCTTCAGCTATCCTAATACTCAGAAAAGTCTTATGAGTTACAAATATTGTCTTTCCATGTAGAAATGTAAACAGTTCAACTTTAATAAGTTCCTTATAATTTCTCTTTTTTGTTTATCTTTTCATGCTTCCCTTGATTCTTGTATTTGAAAGTCTAATTTTCTGTTCAGCTCTGGTCTTTTCATCAAAAATGCTTGAAACTCCTCTATTTCATTGAATATCTATATTTTCCCCTGAAGTATTATGCTCAATTTTGGTAGGTGATTATTGTTTTTAATTCTGGGTCCTTTGACCTCCAAAATATCATATTCCAAGCTTTTTGATCTTTTAACGTAGAAACTGCTAGATCTTGTGTTATCCCGATTATGTTTCCATAATATTCAAATTGTTTCTTCCTGATTGCTTGTAATATTTTCTCCTTGACCTGGGAACTCTGGAATTTGGCTATAATATTCCTAGGAGTTTTCTTTTTTTGAGATCTTTTCCAGGAGGTGATTGGTGGATTCTTACAACTTTTATTTTACCCTCTGGTTCTAGAATATCAGAGCAATTTTCCTTGATAATTTCTTGAAAGATGATGTCTAGGCTCTTTTTATGATCATAGCTTTCAGGTAGTCCAATAATTTTCAGATTGTCTCTCCTGGACCTATTTTCCAGGTTAGTTGTTTTTCCAATGAGATATTTCACATTGTCTCCTGTTTTTTAATTCTTTTGAATCTGTTTTATAGTATCTTGATTTCTCATAAAGTCATTAGCTTCCATTTGTTCCATTCTAATTTTGAAGCAATTTTTATCTTCCATGAGCTTTTGAACTTCCTTTTGCATTTGGCCAATTCTGCTTTTTAGGGCATTCTTCTCATTGGCTTTTTGGACTTCTTTTGCCATTTGAGTTAGTCTATTTTTTAAGGTGTTATTTTCTTCAATATTTTTTTTAGTCTCCTTTAGCAAGCTGTTGACTTGTTTTTCATGATTTTCTTGCATCACTCTCATTTCTCTTCCCAATTTTTCTTTTATTTCTCTTACTGGATTTTCAAAATCCTTTTTTGAGCTCCTCCATGGCCTACAGCCAATTCATATTTTTCTTGGAGGCTTTTGATGCAGGACTTTTGACTTTGTTGATTTCTTCTGGTTCTATGTTTTGATCTTCTTTGTCACCAAAGAAAAATTCTATAGTCTTATTTCTTTTCCTCTGTTTGCTCATTTTCCTAGGCAATTACTGGGCTTTTGAGCTCTTTGCCCAGGTAGAACTCTGCTTCCAGAGTGGAGAGTGCTGTGTCCCAAATTTCTGGAATTTTGCACAGCTGTTGTCAGAGGTATTTCTAGCCACCTGCCTCAGAACTGTGAGGAGGACCCCCTCTCCACAACCAGCTCTCCTCCTCACCTTAGGACCACCACCCAAGATTGTGACCCAGATCCAAGCAGGGCAAAGCAAGAAAATCCTTCCTCAGAGCCAGCAAAGAGATTCCTGCAATTGCCCTCTGATCAGCTGCTTGGTCCCCCCATGCTCTATGGGCTTGGAGCTACAGAAACAGCTGCTGCTGCTGCTGCCACTCCTATTGCTGCTGTCACAACCACCATCATCTCCATCATCCTGGAGAAAGGGGCCAGACCATGCTCTTCTCTCACCCAGGTCCAACAGGATTTCTCCACTGATCTTTTACTTTCTCTTTGGAGTTTATGGGTTGAAAAGTCTGGAAAGTGCCACAGCTGCCAGTGATTCAGTCCCCTGACATCTGCTCTGGCCTGGTCTGTGCTGCCGGTTTGTGCCAATGTGGTCCACATAGGACTGCATTGCACTCCTAGCCCAGTGCAATAGACCCTTCCTTTTAGCTTACCAGGCTGTCTTCAGCTGGAGATGTATTTCACTCTGTTGTTTTGGGGGTTCTGTAGCTCTAAAATTTGTTTAGAGTCATTTTTTGCAGGTATTTGGACGTGATTGAGGGACAAGCTCAAGCAAGTTCTTGCTTTCGCTCCACCATCTTGACTCTGCCTCCCAATGAGGTGGATTCTTTTGATTACTATTTTACCCTTTGGTTCTAGGCTATCAGGGCAGTTTTCTTGATAATTTCTTGAAAGATGTTGTCCAGGCTCTTTTTTGTTGTTTGTTTTTGATCATGGCTTTCAGTTAATCCAGTAATTCTTAAATTGTTTCTCCTGGATCTGTTTTCCAGGTAAGTTGTTTTCCCCAATAAGGATATTTTACATTTCTATTTTTTCATTTTCATTTTGTTTGACTGATTCTTGATGTCTCATAAAGTCATTAACTTCCACTTGCCCAATTCTAATTTTTAAGGAATTATTTACTTTAGTTAGCTTTTGTATTTCCCTTTCTATTTGTTTAATTCTACTTTTTAAGGAGTTGTTTTCTGCACTGGATTTTCCTCCCCATTTTGGGCAATTCTATTTTTTAAGCAATTGTTTTCTTCAGTCAGTTTTCATCCTTCTTTTTCCAAGCTTTTAATTTTCTCTTATATAACTCTCATTTTTTTTCTTAATTTTTCTTCTTCTCTTATTTTATTTTAAAAATCCTTTTTGAACTTTCCCAAAAAGGCTTTTTGGGCTTGAGACCAATTTATATTTTTCTTTGAGGCCTTGCATGTAGGCATTTTTATGTTGTTGTCCTCTTCTGAGCTTGTGTTTTATCTTCCCTGTTGCCATAGTAGCTTTTGTGGTGAGGGATTTTTTCTATTTTGTTTTGGTTTTTTGGCTCTTTTTTTTTTTTAAAGTTTAAACTTTGAAGTTTAAACTTTAGACTTTAAAAGTTGAGCTCTGCTCCTGGGATAAAGGGAACACTTTCTCAAGCTTCTTTTGCTGGGGGCCAGGGGCCTGGTCACTGACTTTCTGCACTGGGCCCTCAGGTATTGGAAGCTTACCACAGTGCTGGGGTGACCCAGCCTAGTTGGACTTATTGTGCCTGGAGTTCTGGGGCTGGCGGTTTGCCTGTTGGCCTGGGCTGAAAGCCTTGAAGCTGGCCTGCTATGTCATTGGCCTACTGATCCAGGACCATGGGACCCTTGGTTGCTGATATGTGCTGTGTCTAAGAGCCTCCTGCTGACTTGCCCAGACATCATTTGCACTAGGCTGTGCTCCATTTTTGCCCAAATGCGACAGACCTTTCCTGAAGTTCTTTTAAGTTAACTTAAGCTAAAAAATTATTTCACTCCATCTTTTTGTGGGTTCTTTTGCTCCAGAATCCATTTAAAGGGAAATTGGGAAGAGTTCAGGTAGCATCCTGGCTTTTCTTCACCATTTTGGCTCCATCTCTAGTTGGCTATGAGAGAGAATATTTCTAAGCACTTAGTACAGTACTTGACATATAGTAGGTGCTTAGTGTGCTTTCTCTTTCCCTTCTTTCCCTGTTTTATCTCTTTATAATTTAGGAATTGAGACCATGTTTATAATGTAGAAGGAATTTGTTGACTTTTGCCATTTTTGTAGTTTATATAATATTGGGATTGCTTGTTCTTCAAATGTTTGATAGACTTTACTTATAAATCCTTGGTCTTGTTTTGTCTTTTTTTTCTCTTTGGGAGGTCTTTTCTTTTTCTAAGATCAAGTTATTTAAATTCTCTCTTTCTTATCCTTTTAATTTGGGCATTATATATATTTTTGTAAATATTTTCCATTTCATTTAAGTTGTTGGTTTTATTGGCATATCATTGGGCAAAATAGATTCTAATGGTAGCCTTTATTTCTTATTCATTTGTGAATTCTCCTTTTTCATATTTTCTACTGGTAATTTCTTTCCTTTCTTTTTAGTCAAATTAGCTAATGACTAATCTAAAATTTATTTTTTTAAATCACTAAGTTTTTAAAAAATTAATTCAGTCATCATTTTGCTTTCAATTTTATTAAAGTTTGCCTTGATTTTCAAGATTTCTTTTTTTATTATTATATTTTAAAATTTGTTGATTTTCTTAGTTTTTTTTAGTTATGTGTCCAGTTCACTTATCTAGTCTTTATTTTATTGATGAAAGTATTTGGAGACCCAAATTTATCCTAATGGCTGTTTTGGATAAATCCCAAGACTTTTTGCATGTTATCTTGCTGTCATTGCCTTTAATGAAATTATCTCTTGTTTCTATGATTTGTTCTTTTATCCACCAAGTTATTTAGCCTCAATTTCATTTTTTATCTTTTCTTCGATGGGCCTTTACTGAATATAATTTTATTCCATTATGGTCAATGTCTCTAATGTCTCTAATACTGTTGTTCCTCTGTTTGTTATGAAGTTTTAATGTTTTAATACATGGGGAGAGGGAGAGTATACACATTTATGTAGTGCTTCCTATATGCCAGGCACTCTGGTAAGGGCATTTTACAAATATGATCTCATTTTTCCTTACAACAACCCTTCAAGGAAGGTGCAATTATTATCCCCATTTTACTGTTGAAAAAACTGAGGCAAACAGCAGTTAAAGGACTTGCCTAGGATCATACAGCTAGTAAGTATCTGAGGCCGATTTCAATTTAGATTTTTCTGACTCTAGGCCCAGCATTCTATCCACTGCTCTTCCACCTGCCTCTAACACATTGTTAGTTTTTGTAAAGGTGCCATACATAGCTGAGAGATATATTCCTTTCTTTTTTCATTCAGTAATCACAATTGGTCTATTCAAGTCTATTATTTTTTTGTTTTTTCTTTTTTTGATTTGTCTATCTCTAAAAGGAGTACAATGAAGTTCTCTACTATTATAGTTTATTTCTCCTAGATTTTCCTTTAAATATTTGAATGCTCTGCCATGGTACATATATGCTTATCATTGAAATTAATTTATTGCCTATGGTATGTTTCTACAAAATGTAATTTTCCTTCTTTAACTCTTTTAAGTCATTTTCTTTGTTACCTTGTCTGAGATCATATTTGCTATCCCTGCTTTTTTTAGTTCAGATGAGGAATGATAGATTTTGCTCTTGTAATGAGGAATTTGAATCATGTCCAGATTATCTAACGTGGAGACCCTTTGAATGTCTTGCCAGAGCTCCTAAATTATAGATGGGAGAAAGGTTCTTTAAGATTAAATCTAAACTAAGCAGAAACATTTACTCAATTTTGTGAAATATTCCTTGCTTTATGAATCTGAATAACTTTGTATTTGCAAATAATTGTGAATTTTTTTTATTTATACAAATGGAATAGCATACAATAAGGTAACATTGGCTGTTTTGAGACTTTATTGTATGTCACATGCAAAGCAAGTAAAAGGACAATGCTTATACCTCCACAGACACTAAAGAAAAGTATTCTAAATTTGGGTTTGATTCTATCAACAGATGTCAAAATTTGAGAGAGAGAGACAGAGACAGAGACAGAGACAGAGACAGAGACAGAGACAGAGACAGAGAGAATTATTGAATAGAAATGCAACTGTTCTGCAAATATGACAGCAAGAAGTAAAAGGCTGTTTGTTTAAATATTGCAAAGTGATAATGTATCATATCTAAGGTTCTCAGAAATTATGTGCTATATGTCTTGTCTTGTTAAAACTCCAAAACGTCCATGAATTTGTTCCTTGAAATATTCTCTCTTGGTCTGCAAAATTTTATACTTAATCATTAAATGAGAAATAATGTCCTAGATTAATATTGGGAATATATAAAAGCTACTTGATCATGTTTGTTACTCAGAGGTCTCAAGAAACTATTTTAAAGGGCATGTAAATGATAAAATGTGACTAGCAAATTTGATTCTAAACGGATTGTGACTTAATTGTATATAGTACTTAAACGTTTTTGTTTACTTTTATGGAGAGTTGTCTCTACTATGTGGAAGTCTCATGACTAAGGGCTTCTAAAATAAAGCAGGTTCTTAAAGGAGGCAGCTTCAGTCAGTAGGTAGGGATTTGAGATTTGGTTTCTGATTGGGTAATCCATAAATCCACATACCACATCATTGCTGCCTTCTAGAAAAATGCTTCTTAGATTTTTTCCACTTGCAACTCCTTTTTGCCTGAGAAGTTTTATATCCAATCCTGAGTATGTAGATATATAAAATAGGTATACAACTCAAACATTTACAGATAATAAATCATAAATAAATTTATTTTGAAACAATTATTTGGTATATATATAATTTTGTCATTTATTAAAAATAAAAGCAAATTTGCATACTAATGAGATGGATTGCTTGTTTATTTTTACATAAAGAATTACATCTTGGCAGAATATTTGATACTGCAGGATGTAGAGTTATCATCATCTTTTTCAGAGTTGATCAATATTTTGATTTTATAATCATCAATGCTGAGAACACTGCTTTGCATAAATACATAATACAAAATATCAGAAGTATGTTTAGGGCCACTTCAGAAATTGTTGGAAATTCTACCCTAATCCCAAGTCAAAATTAATTTAATGATTTTTTAGGAAACTGAAATTTTAAACCTATATCGCTTGATAACTAGGCAAATTCTTCTTGAACTTTTAATGACAGATGACTGATGTTTTTTTTTTATTTCAATTGAGTATGGTTTATGAATCCAATTTAATTTTTTAGAATCAAAATTTGAAGGGAAGTATTTCTGAAACTATGTCTCCAGGTACTTCAGATGCTCAATTATAAGTCTTACAATTAAATCTTTGGGAAGGTCATTTTCAATTATAAGATCATCTGTTGCTGCAAACATTTCTAAAGAACCATTTTCCACCCTATTCTTCCACATTCTTCTTCCTATTCTTCTTAACTTTTAAAATAAAACTTTGAATTTTATCTTTTATTGTAAGTATGTTGCAGTTTTTTCCTTGAAGTGACATGTTTAAGTCATTGAGTTTTTAGAAAATATCCAAGAAATAACACAGTTTTGAAAGCCACAAGTCATTATGAAAAAATAAAATCAGATTTCTGCTCAGTCAAAAACATAAGAATTTCATCTTTCAATTTCAATAATCTCTCTAAACTTTTCCCCCTCTTAAGAGCCACATGATTTGACATATTTTCTTTTTCTTGTCAATTTAGGTGTACTACAACCTGGTAGTGAAGACTGTGCCACATCATCATCAGTATTTTTACTTTTTCTGTCTAAATTTAGCCACTTATCCATTATCAAAAAATATTTTTGTCTTAAAATATAAATATTGCTAATAATTTCTCAAATAAACACTAGCTTTAGTTTATGAAATTGCATTTGTTTGTGCTTAATTTAAAAAGCAGATGTTCACACTTAGATACACATACAGCAGTGATGGTGGAGAAATATTATTAAAGGGCTTTTGTCTTTACTTGCTGAAGTTAAACACTTACATTTCTATAAAAGGAGATGACAGCAGCTTTAAAAATCAAACATTCTAACACAATATAATCCAAAGATAGACTAATTTGATACTTACATGCTAAGGAATGACAGGAGGAAAATATTAAAAGTTTTATTCTCTGTAATTAAACTATATGTTTCTAAGAGCAAAAAATTTTGTATGTACAGTAAAAACTCTGCACTTGATAACATATTATAATCTTGAATCTGAGCTGAGGTGTGCTGGCAGTGTTTGTTGGCATTGTGTTGCATGATGTCATGAGCCATGCAAAGTGTGCATGTTATGTATTCACAACCAAGGCTGCAGTAAAGTTGTGCAATGTAACACGCAAGCACTGCCAGAAACACCTCATACTCATTATGCTTCTGATTTAGAATTAATTTTTGGTCATTGCACTTTCAGAAACTTTTACTGTTGCCAAATTATTTGTGATCCCCGCATTCAGTTGTGTGACCCCATAGGGAGTCCCTACCCCACAGTTTAAGAAGTGCTATAACAAAGTTAAAACTGTGGGATAAAAGTTTTCTGTTTCTCTGAGGACTTCTGAGAACATGGCCCAAATTTAGAAGTTTTGTTCAGCAGAGTATGCTCAAACAGGCAGGGTGAGCTTGAGATTGCCCAGCATCTGGATCCTTAAAACTGAACAGGATCTACTGAGTGGTTGTCAAAGCCTACTGGCAGATAAATAGAGGTTAGAGGACTGTTTGTTGATGGCTCTCCAGAAGGGTCATAGTCAGGTCCTGATTGTATTAGATAAGCCTGTTGGCTTCCTTTCAGATTTTATATTCCATGATTCTCAGAAAAGGGGAAAGAAAATGGGTGCCACAAATTATAGTTAAAGGTTATACTGCAAATCTTATCTATTTGGAATTTAGCAAAAAACCAAAGGATATTTTATTATCGACAAAATGGAGAAAGGTAGGCTGGATAAAAAAAATAGGTAGACTGTGACTAATTTTTGAAAACTTCCCAGGTGATGGATAAATGTCAACCTGGAGGCAGACTTCTAATAGCTTATTATTAGAAAATTTTTCAATGACTTAACAGTTGACATGCTAATTCAATTTGAGTGTGATATAAATCTGCAAAGCATACCTATCATGCAGGATGACAGAGTCAGTTTCTAAAAAAGATCTTGATATTTTGGAGCAATGGACTACATTTTAGTAGATGACATTCAATAGGTATAAATACAAAATCATACAGTTAGGTTGAAAAAATCAACTGTGCATGCATAGAATTAGGGAGATATAACAATAATAAGAGTTAATGGTCATAAGTGTTTTATGTATATATTATCTCATTTGATCTTCAAAACAACTGAGTGAGGTAGGTACAAAAGGTATTCTCTCCATTTTACATATGAGGAAAGCAAGGATCAGAGGAGTAAGTAATTTGACTTGTGTATACTACACCATCAGTAAGGATCAGAGGTATAATTCAGACTCAGGTAGGTCTAGCCTTGTGCCAAGTTTCATATTCTTTACACTTCAACACACTCTCAATAGAGAACAGGTCATGTGAAAAATACTTGGGGGTTTTAGTTGACTGCAAATTCAATAAAGAACCATGTTTATGTAACTGCCAAAAAAACCCCCCACAAAACAAAACCCTTATGTAACCTTAGTTTGCATTAATGGAAATGTGATGTCCAAAGTAAGGGAGGTAATAAGCCCACCTTTCTTGCTCTGGTCAAATTATTTTGGGATCATTGTGTCCAATTCTGAGTGTCATATTTTGAGAGAGAATTTAATAGAGGGTGACCTGGATAATAAGGTGTCTTTTTTTTTTTTTTTTGCTTTTTGGAAGGGGGAAGGTAGGGCAATTGGGGTTGAGTGACTTGCCCAAGGTCACATGGCTAGTTTTTGTGTTAAGTGTCAGAAGCCTAACTTGAACTCAGGTCCTCATGACTTCAGAGCATTCACTGTGCCACCTAGCTGCCCCAATGAGGTATCTTGAAAATAAGTCATATGAAGATCACTTGAAGAAACTGGTGATGTTTAACTTGGGAAAGATAAAACTTTGTGTGGAAATTACAGCTTTCTTCAGATGTTTGAAGAATTGTCTTGTTAGGAGAAAAAGGATTTGACATATTCTGTGCAATTCCAAGGGTAACTAGGATTAGTAGATGACAAATATGGGGAAGCTGACTTCAGCTCAATATAAGAAAGATCCACCTAACAAACAGAACTGTCTGAAAATATAATGAGCTACTTTTGAATTAGTGAGTTTCCTTCCATGGGAGGGTTTGAAAAAGAATGTTTAAGTTATATCTCAAACTTTTGGGAAGATGATGTCAACAGGATTCATGCATCAGGTAAAATTTGAACTAAATGACCTCTTAAATACCTTCTAATTTTGTGATTCTGTAGTCTTCTTGGGAGATATTGTCACAGCCCTAAGATTCTTTTTTTAAAAAATCACATAAATACTCAATTTCAGTGAAAAAGCAATTCCTCCTTTTTTTCTCCCTTTTGCCAGCACTCTCAAGTGACAAAAGATACCCTTTTTACCTTGAAACTCCAGCTTTTTGGCTAGGTAATTTCTCTATGGCGAAAGACTTTTTTTTTTTTCTTTAAAGCATGCTTCAGTCTGTATTCAATCAATATCACGTGTTAGAGCAGAGATCACCTGTGAAGGGTTGTTTGACTACCTCGGATCTCACACAAAATGATGGTAATTGGTTGCACAAAGCCCTGAGTCTTTCATCTATCTTTATTGTTTCACATTTAGGCCCAGGTCCATGCTCTGCTCAGGTGCCAGATGGCACCTGCAACAGAATTTCAAGTTATCACTGCTGTAGAAGAGAGGCTAAGTGCCTCTTGAGGAAGGAAGAAACAGACTACATATTCCCTTCATTTGCACCTGATGACTTATTGCCAGACACTAATTGGCCTGTCCTTCCTTTGGCAAATCAGGATCAGTTAATGGTGACTGAGTGTGACAGCCTGCCCTATCCCTTAGGCAGCCATTGCCACAGAAATAAACCCTGAAGGAGGAATTTTTTTCCCACAAGATCATTTTTCAGAAAGGATAAGTGTGTCTTCATGCTGATACTTCGGTCAACACATCTCTTTCTCTGTATGTATGTATGTATATATACACATAGATACACACATGCATATGTCGTTTGTCCTTCATTTTCAAAGAGGACCAATGACATCACAAGGTGATGGCTTGACCTGTGTATGAATTGGATTTAAGTAAGGCAGGGTTGCACAAAATTGTCAGCCTCTCTCTCTCCCAGAATCATCAAAGTTCAGTGGCAAGACAAAAGTCAAGACAACTGTCTGTGGTCTGGGAAATAGTGGGTCACCTTAGCATCTTTGATATCTGACCAAGTTCTAAGCACTCCACAGGGCCTGCTTCAGCTCCTTTCATAGCCATTGGAACAAATTGTTCTCATTCACACATTCTTGCGGGAGAAGTCTTTATATGCTTGGTTAGACACCTCCTAATTCACGGACAGTTTTGAGTCCTGTCAGCTACCTTCAACCTGGTTTTGCCCTACTGCCAAGATGATTTTACTGGGGTATGGCTGCTATGTGTGATACAACTTCCTCTCTATATACATGTGTGCATATGATAAATATTATATATTTTTCCTAGACCTATATAAATGGGTCAATCAGGTTGAGTTCAAATGGTTGAATATGCTTTCAGAATTGGAACTCCTGCACACAATAAGAAAGTTCTTTCTGTGTATGTGATGGGTATGTGTGTATTAACAAGCAAAACATTTATTTTATTTTTTTTTTCCTTTTTTTTTTTTGGAGGGGGAAAGGCAGGGCAATTGGGGTTAAGTGACTTACCCAAGGTCACATGACCAGTAAGTGTTAAGTGTCTGAGGCTGGATTTAAACTCAGGTCCTCCTGACTCCAGGGCTCTATTCACCACACCACCTAGCTCCCCCAAATATTTATTTTATTACTATTATTATTTGTATCATCCTTGGTTCATGATCATTGAAGCAAACCCTTTCTCCTACTCTCCCACTCCTTTATTTTTTGAATCTTCCCACAGTTTAGCAAAAGGTGTATGTGTATGTGTGTGGTGGGGTGAGTGGTAGTGTTCTGACTGCATGGGTAGAGGTGGAGGAGCCAAGTCAATAATGAAGAATGGAGGCTTAGTCGTGAAATGAATGATTACTATGTTCTTTCTGCTTGTTATATGAGCCCTCAGCTGAAATATTTCTGCAGCTCAGGCACAATTTTGTTATATGCTATTGTTAATGAAAAGATGAAATTTGAGTACATGAGTGTAACATGTAGTCAGTACTGTAATTAGCCCTTTGAAAGGTGAAGTATCCACTTTGAAATAAGAGAAAATAGTCTCACTCATACAATGAAATGGCTGCAATTTTCTAGCTAACGCAGAACCTGCTGTATTTCTGTAATTATCTCCCCTAGGTCTTCCATTCAACATAATTTCTCTCTCTTTCCCCCCTTTGCCTTCCAGATAAAATCCCTTTCCTACTGCAAGGACTAAATAATATTATTTGCAAACTGAAGAAAAACACTTTCCTGCATGACAAATTACATAGAAAAGTTTAAAAATTTGAAGAAGTAAGATCTTTACATAATACGTCTTGTTTTGAAGCTTATCAAAATGAAGCTGTTAACCCACTGAATTTAGGGAGTGTCATTCTCTTCATGATCAAGAACTGGAAGGTTGCGGCCTTGAATAAGGAAATCTAATCCAATCCATTCCAATAAGCATTTATAAAGTGCCTATTATGTGCAAGAGTAGGAGTTTTCAAGGTAGATATCCATCAAGAGAAGTAAATTGAAAGTACTGTATGATGTACTTACCTAAGGAATGAAGAGGTAAGAAACAGGGGTGATACTGACTCAAATATGACATAACTACTTAGGAAGATTGACTAATACTGAAGACTGCAAAATGACCAGTGAGAGACCCATTTGTTCTTTTCCAAAGCAGTGAGGCATGATTTCTAAATTTAAGTCTAGAAGATTTCACTTGATTTTTATAGATTCTAACTGCATCTCATGAAGCATATAACTGAGTCCCTAATTTGACTCTGACAGTATCCAATTTTTAGGTTAAAAACCCAAAGTTTTATGATTTCTATTTTTGCTGCTACAGAATCACAGAATCTCAAAATGTTAAACCTTAGTATTTATTTTCCTTAGGTCCTTAATTTTATAGATGAGGAAACTGAGACTCTCGAAGGTGGACATGGCTTGTCTAAGGTAAGATTGCCATGATCTTTTCCAAGGAAGATTCAGACTATGAACCAAGATTTTACAATTCCAGATCCAGCATACTTTCCATTATGCCATTCTTCTTATCTACCTTGATCATGACACAAAATTATATGATGCAAGATAGTTGAGATCAATGAGATACTTGGAAGATAAATTTGGTGAAGATTGTACTTAATATCATTAGAATCTTTATTACCAACTTCACTGTGCACAGTAAAAATTATATACTTGGATCACTGTCCTGGTATGTCCTGATGTCTGAGACAAACCATCTTACCTAATCAAATTTACTTTAAATGAGCATAATCAAATATTGATTATACATGTGAATTGAGAGAAGCTACCTTAAGGCATTGATAATTTTTTTTTTGGAAGCAATCGAGGTTAAGTGACTTGCCTGGGGCCATATAGTTAGTAACTGTCTGAAGCTCCATTTTAACTCAGGTCCTCCCAACTCCAGGGTCCTATCCACTGTACCACCCAGCTATCCCTCTAACATTGATAATTTGAAATACATATATGGTTTTAGTATATGCTTTGAGACATTTTAGCAACAAATTTCATTTCCTGCTTATGTTTTACCTAGAATAATATCAGAAGTAATTGACATTTCCTAAGCATAGGAAAGATAAGTCACTTGTTAACAATGTTAGGGGGGTGGGGATGGGGGTGGGGGTGGGGGAGAGACAGGGGTAATATTTTAAAATTCAATATGAGATAATCCACATAGTAGCTCATTCCCATCCAGATGACTAAATTGATGGTAGTGTCAACTTTATTGCCTACTTATCCAATTTTATTTCTCATCTATGTACCTACTATTTAAGAATTGAAACCCAGTTTGAGATAGTTCAACCTCAGATCCCAAGGAGAATCCTTAAGAACTTTCCACCCCTTTGAGAAAGTAAGCAAATGAATAAATTGCTGCTAGAATCAGGGGAATAATGGAAATAGCCAAAGAACTAATAAAAACTTTCACAAAATGCAATCAATAATTCTCATCACCAGGACCACTTCTAGGAGCCGAAGGGCCTTAGGCAAATCAGAGTGTGTTTTAACCTCCCCTAACATTGTTATACAGAACAAATTGGGTTTAAAAGAACTTCAAGGGCAGCCTTGAAAGTGGAAGAGAAATTACTAACACCAAAGGAGAGTGTTTGGAAGGTGAGAGTATGGCAGAGCTACCTCCTTCCCACTGCTAGGCATCCTGACTCAGTGCTAAAAAGAGAGTATGTATTATATGTGATTGTGTGTGTGTGTGTGTGTGTGTGTGTGAGTGTGTGTGTTTGTAACCACACCATGAGCACTGCATGCCCATGAATGTTTATTTAAGACTAAGGCCCAGGTGATCATCTTTGCCAGGCATAGCTCTAGTTATCAAGCTCCAAATACCATGTTCCTACTCAGGTTCAGTATGGTTGCAAAGTTGTTGCATCTCCTATAGCATCTGGCATAGTACTGTTCACTTTCGTCAGGGAAAGTGTTATCCAGTCCTATGATTTAATCAAGGTAGAGAATTCCCAATATGGAAACTTGTAGTATGGGCTTTGTCTTCCATTGAAACAGCTCTATTTCTCTCTCTTAGTTGTCAAATTCCATGGCCTTTTCTGAATCCTCATTCTTCTTGATTTCTTATTAGTTTTTCAATCATCCTCTTTTCCTTGATACTCTCTTCTTTCAAGGTTTTTAGAACACTACTCTCTCCTGGTTCTCCTCTTACCTATCAAACCACTCTTTTTTCAGTCTTTTTGTAGATCCTCATCCAGGTAACAATAGATATCTCTCAATGTTCTGTCCTGGGCCATCTTGTCTTTTATCCCATACTACTTTACTTGGGATATCATTTGCTCCCATGAACTTAATGATCATCTCTATGTTAATGATTCTCTAATCTACCTGTCCTAGTGATCAGACCACATAAGTTCTCTATTCAATAAATTCCAGTATTTTTTCCCTGTCAGCTCCAGGATCAAATATAAAATCCTGTTTGGTATTCAAAACCTTCATGACCTAACCCTCATCCTACCTTTTCACTCACCTCCCTACCATTTGCTATTTGATCCAGTGACACTGGCCTCCTTACTAGTCTGTGAAACAAGACATTCCATCTCACAGATCTAGGTATTTCTTCTGGCTATTCCCCATGTCTAGAAAACTCTCCCTCCTCATCTCCATTTATTGGCTTCCTTTGAGTCTCAACTAAAATCTAATCTATAAGAAATATGTCCTCACCCATCTTAATTCTAGTGCCTTCCCTCTTTTAACTTTTTACTGTATATAGCTTGTTTGCACATATTTGTTTGCTTGTTGTCTCCCCCATTAGATTATGAACTCCTTGAATGTAGGGACTGTTTTTTCCCTCTTTTTTTGTACCCCCAGGCACAAAAGCAGATTGACAACTGATCTATAACTTGGATAGTGAATTTCTTGCCTTGCAGATTAAGTGACTGCCAAAGGTGACACAATTACTGAAGGTCAGAGGTAGGACATGAACCCAGGTTTCCTGACTTCAAGGTGAATGTTTACCTTTCTGCCATGATCTTCCTTTCTTGTATACCTGTTTAATAAGTACCTATTGAATAAGTGAATGAATTCTTGCCAAATGGTTTTTAGTCTTCAGGTTTTTCAATGAAGTAACAATAGCTTATTACTTACTCTAAGTTTATTGATATTGAGCTAAAAGGGACCTCAGAGACCATCCTGTTCAAACCCCTCACTTTATAGGTAAGGAAAGTGAGACCCAGAGAGTTTGTTTCTCACCCAATCCCTTTTCAGGTTATAAACATCAAAGACATGATTTGAATACAGGTCCTCTTACTCCAAAGCCAGTGCTCTTGTTATTGCCATAAAAGACCCAGTCTCTGGAGATATGTGTCCAACTCTTTCAAAATGCTTCTTATCTTGTCTCATCCCATACTGATTTCCTAGCTGGATTCCCCTTTCTAGGTTCCAGTGATCCAAAAAATCCTTGTTCGTACCCAGTCCTATCATTTGTTTGAAGCTTGGTTGGCTTCTGATAGCCTTTTTAACTTCAAACTCGATCATTTGCTTTGATTGCCTAAGCCATGATCTTTTTTGGAAGTTACATTAGGTAAGCTAATTTAAGAGGTTTTGAACACTAAGCAATAATGTTTGGAAATTTTTCAAGTGGTTTTTATTAAATCAATTTATAATTAATTAATATTCATCAAGTTTTGAAACTTCCCTCCAACCTAGGTGAATTCCAAGTAAGCCACAATTTTGGCTCCCATAAACATTAGAAGAGAGAGTTATATTTATCCACATGTTTTGAGATACTCAGTTCAGTTTCTTTTAGGTCCTGGGCTTTTGATTGAGTCCATGCTCATTTTCATGACTGTATGAAAATCAACTTGATAAAAATAATGAAAACAGTGAAGCGCATAAAGAAAATTGTGGTGGTGGCTCAGGACAACAACCTTGTTTCATTCAGGTCTAAAAACATGAGAGTGAAGACCCTCTTGATGGAATTAATGGATAGTTAATTTAGAACAAGTCAAAAAGAAAACAATTAGACTCCTTCCTCCTACCCCAAGCAGTAGTAGAACCTCAATCTGTGACCTGTGCTGCAAGTAGTGGTAGTGGTGAGAAAGTCAGTGAATGAGATTTTGTGGTTAGATTTTTGAAAGGAACAGATAATCTTATGAATAACAATACGTGAGTCATCAAATCACATACTTAGCCTCTGCAAAGGTTAGAAAGAATGATTTTTTTGCTCACCCACACTATTTGATAGTTCAAAAGATGTATTTCAGAGGAGTATGTTGCTATCCATTCTAACAGAGGACTATTTTCTTCCTACAAAGCAGGCTGAACTCTGGTCACTTGCAACTAAAACCAGCACTAAGTCCTCTCTCTCTGTTATATCTAATTGAATTAAACCAGCACAGGCTATGCAAGCACCCACTTGAAATGAAGTCTAGAGGAATTGACTTAATACAGCCATGATGATTGCAATGAATAAGAATAGTTGTGGAATAGGTTCATAAACCATTTTTTCCTCTGCAAAGTTAATATAATACAAATCATCCTAAACCTCTGATCCATACTAGCAGCTCTAGATTTACTTATTCAGCCAAAGGATTATGAGTTCTCCTTCACAAGAGAGCATTACATAGGACAATGTGGCCAGTTTATCAAAATATTATGCACCATTTCTGCTGTTTGCAATACCTCTAAAATTCATAAATTCAAATTGATAAAAGGAAGGTGGGAGCTCGACAAGATACAGAGGGAATTTTCCTTGCCCCTTTTTTCACTACAGAAAAGCTGAGATGTATGAATTCTGTAATATCTGCTTTCTCCTCCAACTTATCTCAACTTGATTTCCTGTTGGGCAGGTCTCCTGCCTTAATGGGCTGTAAGGGTATTCATTTTTGTTAATTTTGCACTCGGCAATTTTTGTAGCTGGGTTAAGTACCTTGCATATAGTGATTTGTTCATTCTCATTAGAAGGGAGAAGGTGTAGTCTTGCAATCCACCTGCTTTCATAAATCACATTAGCAGGATGGTTTTAGCATGCGAGAATGATTTTTTTGTGAACACTGCCTGGCATGAATAACACTGAGAACACCGAACTGAATGGAGCCCTTGAAAGCACTTGTAAGATCACATCTGTGATTCACTGTACATTCATGCTGATGCACAGACAAAGGTGAATTAGTTCCCGACAAAAATGCATCAATGCTCTATTGAATAGTCAATTATTAAACACATAATGGAATCTGTGGTTAGCAAGGCATGCTGAAGATGTGCAATGTTTGCACAATTCTTAACTGGAAAGGAAGGTTGTCTTGAAAGCCTGGAAAAATTAGACAGGCCAGTGGTATCTAAATAGAACTTTAAAAATAAGTATCTTTTCTTGAAGGTGGTTATGATCCTTCTGTTCATTATTTACACTTTTCTGTTTCTATCTTTGATTAGATTTTTATTGCATATTCAGTCAACTTTTTCCTTTCTGCTACTTGAACTAATTAAAGCAGGAGATAATTGGTACAGATTGTTTAGAATGGTGGACAACTTGAAAATCTTTTATGTATTCAGTTAGCTTTGGAGTTTTTAAATACTTACATTTGAAAACAGGTATAAATGGCATTCTTGAAATCTACAACACTTTAAGGAAGATCATAAACTATTCAATTTCCCTATCTTGTCCTTCCATTCACCTTGGTTCCAACTCCATGTTGAAAGTAGAAATCTTAATTTGATTTTAAAAAAAGTATTGGCCTAAGAACAACTCTTTTTTTTTTTAATTGCTGCCTTTTTAGTTCATATTTTCCTTGGGGTTAGGAGAAGCATTTAGGTGCTTTGATTTGAAAGTTCTTCACTTATAGCTCTAACTTGTAAGAATAAATAGAGATAATGGAAACTTTAAAAAACAAAGGAGTTAAGTAAGCTGGGTGGCTTTATCTATGTGGTAATTGGTGAGCTATCCTGCTTTGAAGTAAATTCTAGACAATTGTCACCAGGAGACAGGTTATTAGAAATGTTATAATGGGGGGGGGGGTGGAGCCAAGATGGCAGAGTAGAAGCACAAACTTGGCATAGACTCCAGCTCCAAATACTTCCAATACCTGTAAAAAAATGACTCTAAACAAATTTTAGAGCTACAGAACCCACAAAGTGACAGAGAGAAACAAATCCCCCACTGAAGACAAGCCCAGTAGGCCGACAGGAATGGTCTATCACAATGTGCTAGGAGCCAAGTGCAGTCCAGCAGGAGCTGTGTGGTTCCAGCCCCAGGTGGCCCCAACCAGTGGCAGCAGAAGCAGACTTCAGGAAAGTGAATCACCAGTAGCTGTGGTAGTTTCCAGAATTCTCAACCCATAAACGCCAAAGACAAATTAAAAGGTCAATGTGGAACTCTGTTGGAACTGATGTGAAGGAAGAGCATGGTCCAGCCCCTGCCTCCTGTGTGAGAGGTGGCAGAGGTGCAACAGCTGCAGCATGTGGCTACCTCCAGAGCTCCTGGCCTGCAGATTATAGGGGGACCAAGCGACCATTCAGAGGGTAATCACCCTTGCTTTAACCTGCTTGGATCTGGATTGTGGTCTTGGGTGGTAGTCCTGGGGTTTGTACCAGAGCTTGTGGGGATTGTAGAGAGGGTACCCTCCTAATAGCTCTGGCATCTGCAAAAACTCCAGCAATTTGGGACAAAGCTCTCCATTTTGGAAGCAGAGTTCTACCGTGGCAAAGAGCTCCAAAGGCAAGTAATTGACTGGCAATATAAGCAAGCAGAGGAAACATAATCAGACCATAGATTCATTTTTGAGGGATAAAAAAAGAGCAAACATGGAATGGGAGGAAGACAATGAAGTCAGAACTTTTGCATCAAAAGGTTCCAAGAAAAATATGAACTGGGTACAGGCCATGGAGAAGCTCAAGAAGGATTTTGAAAATCAAGTAGGAGAAGTGAAGGAAAAATTGGGAAGAGAAATGAGAATGATGCAAGAAAATAATGAAAAGTGAGTCAACAGCCTGCTAAAGGAGACCTCAAAAAATACTGAAGAAAATAACACTAAAAAATAGACTAACTCATACGGCAAAAGAGGCCCAAAAAGCCAATGAGAAGAATAACTTAAAAAGCTGAATTTGCCAGGTGGAAAAGGAATTTCAGAAACTCACTGAAGAGAATAATTCCTTCAAAATTATATTGGAGCAATTGGAAGCTAAGGACTTTATGAGAAATCAAGATACTATAAAACAGATACAAACAAATGAAAAAATAGAAGGCAATGTGAAATATCTCATTGGAAAAACCACGTACCTAGAACATAGATCCAGGGGAGATGATTTAAAAATTATTGGACTACCTGAAAGCTATGATCAAGAAAAGAGCCTAGAAAGATCAAGCAAAATTGCCCTGATATTCTAGAACCAGAGGGCTGAATAGAAATTGAAAGAATTCACTGATCGCCTCTTGAAAAAGATCCCCAAAAGAAAACTCCTAGGAATATTATAGCCAAATTCAGAGTTCCCAGGTCAAGGAGAAAATACTGCAAGCAGTCAGGAAGAAACAATTTGAGTATTGTGGAAACACAATCAGGATAACACAAGACCTAGCAGCTTCTACATTAAGGGACTGAAGGGCTTAGAATATGATATTCTAGAGGTCAAAGGAGCTAGGACTAAAACCAAGAATCACCTACCCAGCAAAACTGAGTATAATGATACAGTGGAAAATATGGTCATTCAATGAAATAGAGGATTTTCAAGCATTCTTGATTAAAAAAAAAAAAGCTTAACAAAAAATTTGACTTTCAACTACAAGAAGCAAGAGAAGCATGAGAAGGTAAGCAGGAAAAAGTGATCATAAGGAACTTACTAAATTTGAACTATTTACATTCCTGCATGGAAAAATGATAATTGTAACTCATAAGACTTTTCTCAGTATGAGGATAGTTGAAGAGAATATATATGTATATTATATATATATACATATATATGCAAACATATATGTATACATATATATGTATGGGAGGGTGTATGTGTATATAAATATATATGTGAGTATGGGTATATGTATGTACATGTATACATAGACAAGGGCACAGGATGAGTTGAACATGAAGGGATGATATCTAAAAATAAAATTAAGAGGTAAGAGAGGAATATAATGAGAGGAGATAGGGAGAGACAGAATAGAGTAAATTATCTCATATAAAAGAGGCAAGAGAAAACTGTTACAATGGAGAGAAAGAACAGGAAGGTGAAAGGGAATGGGACAGCCTTACTCTCATTGAATTTGGCTTGAGGAGAAAATAACATACACACGTAATTGGGTATCTTACCCTACAGGAAAATAGAGGGGAAGGGGATAAGAGGGGTGTGATAGAAGGGAGGGTAGATTTGGGGAGAGGGTAGTTAGAATCAAACACTTTTGAAAAGGGATAGGGTCATAGAAGAAAATAGAACAATTGGGGGCTGGGATAGGATGGAGGGAAATATAATTAGTCTTCTACAATATAAGTACTATGGAAATGTTTTGCAAAACTACACATGTACAACCTATATTGAATTGCTTATCTTCCCAGTGGGGGGTGGGTGAGCAGGGAAGAAGGGAAAAAAATCTGGAACTCAAAGTTTTAAAAACAAATGTTAAAAAAATGTTTTTTACATGTAACTGGGAAATAAGTTATACAGGCACTGGGTTTTAGAAATCCATCTTGCCGTATTAGAAAGTTGGGGGAGTCATGGGGGAGAATATCAGAGAGAACAGATTGGGGGAAAAGGTATTCAGTAGGCTTGCTATTTTGGGGTGGGGGTAAGGGAAAGATGGGGAGAAAAATTTGTAACTCAAAATCTTGTGGAAATGCATGTTGCAAACTAAAAATAAATAAATACATTTTTTTAAAAAAAGAAATGTTATAATGAATTAAGATCAGACAAATGAAATAGTAAATTAATTTAAGCAAAACAGACAAATGATACCTTACATTTATATAACCTTTTTGCTTTCAAAGAATTTTCCTCCTTATTATCACATTTTCTTCAGCATTCTTCTATGAGGTAGAGAGGGACAGAATCACTGTCTACAATATATAGATGGAGAAATTAATGAATGATAATGTTAAGTGGTTTACTCAAGTTTATGTGGTTCCATTGATATTATCAATGGTGAAACTCATATCATTGCACCCAGTGTGTAATGGCAAGCAAAGTAGTACTTTGCTGCTTGTTTCAGCTATTCAAGTGCCTTTGAGCTTTGCCTTTGATTGTATCAAATCTTTGTTGGAAACAGTATACGTTATGTTGCTCTTAATAGGCATAAGGGAATTTAGAGACCTTCTCTGCCCTTAGTAGGCCTAATGTTGTCACATGGAGCCCACGGTAGGAGGAGTTTGCTGAAAGCATGGAACAGAAAGTGTGGAATAGAAAGTGTGGAACAGAAAGGAGCAGGGCAGAGAAAAGCTCAAGCAAAACTCGGACCAAGCAGAAATGAGAAGGAGAATGCTTTTTCTTTTGACACTGTAGCACTCTGTTGGTCTGTCAGATGAAAGCATCATGTCTGTTGCTTTTAGACAGAAGCCCTGAAAGAGGCCTTTACTACTATTACAGTAGTCCAGAAAGAGGCCTTTACTGCTCTTACAGAAGCCCTGGGACTTTACTGTTGACTTGTGTTTGATTTCTCAGACAGAAGCCTTGTCTGTTGATTTGTATTACTTTGTCAGACAGAAAATGAATCGAGATGAGTGCCGGCAATGTGTATAAATTTTGTTGTAGTTCTATTAAGTTTAATGTATGTAAATATTGTAGCTCTGTTAAGCTTTGTCTTCCTAGAAACAGAAACTTCAAAGAGCTTGGAGTGGAGCAGTAAGCTGAGGTATGAAACACGAGCAGAGAGCTGCCTATGTGTGAGTCCAGGCAAGAGTCATGTGAGTGCAGGCAAGAACTGAGAGCAGTTAGCTTGTGGAAGAGGAGCCATGGGGTTTGGAAGTCAGCCTCAAGTTAACATTAAAGAAGACTTTACCCATACTCTTTATTGACTGATGAAATTGTGAATTACTATGACCTAGGACTGCTTAGTGTTTGTACTTTTGTAATGCCAAGCAAAGGCAACTTCCAAGGTTCAGATTACCAGCATAGTAAACCCCATTTATTCAGGAAACATTCACAGAACAGAAAAAGTCAAAATACAGTGTAACTTGTTCCTTTAGCAAGTTCTCAATTCTATACAGGTACTACTCCACCCCTAGACAGTACATTCATTTAGTCAGTCAAAAGTCTCTTC
>CM053588.1:172981989-173004846 GCA_028646515.1 Pseudochirops corinnae
CCCTCTCTCTCTCCCTCTCTCTCTCCCTCCCTCTCTCTCTCCCTCTCTCCCTCTCTCTCTCCCCCTCTCTCTCTCATAAGAAATATAAACTTCCCCTTAAGTACTACTTTGGCTGCATCCCATAACTTTGGGTATCTGTTCTTTTTTTATTCTCTTTCCTGAAATTATTGATTGTTTCTATGATTTGTTCTTTGACCCACTCATTCTTTAGGGATAGATTATTTAGTTTCCACATAATTTCAAATCTGTGCTTTCATAACCTTTTATTGAATGCAATTTTTATTGCATTATGATCTGAAAAAGATCCATTTAATATTTATGCTTTTTAGCATTTGGTTGTGAAGTTTTTATGCCCTAATACGTTGTTAATTTTTGTGTAGGTGTCATATACTACTGAGAAAAAAAGGTGTATTTTTAAAAAAAAAATTCCCATTCAGTTTTCCCTAGAAGTCTATTGTATCTAAATTTTCTAAAATTCTATTCATCTCCTTAACTTATTTCTAGTTCTGAGAGGGGAAAGTTGAGGTCCCCCACTCATATAGTTTTACTGTGTATTACCTCCTATAACTCATTTAACTTTTCCTTTAAGAATTTGGATACTGTACTGTTTGGATCATATATGTTTAGCATTGATATTATTTCACTGTGTATTGTACCTTTTAGCAAAATATAATTTTCCTTTTATCTCTTTGGCTTTATCTGAGATCAGGATTGCTACCTCTGGTTTGTTTGTTTTTTTTTTCCTTCATCTGAAGCACAATAGATTATGCTTTGGCTCCTTACCTTTACTCTATGTGTGTCTCTCTACTTCAAGTGTGTTTCTTGTAAATGACATATTGTTGGATTCTGGTTTTTAATCACTCTGCTATCTACTTCCATTTTATGGGTGAATTAATCTCATTCACATTCATAGTTATGATAATGAACTGTGTATTTTGTTCCATTTTATTTTTCCCTCTATACTTCTCTCTTTCACTTTTCACCCTGTCCCTCCTCAAAAGTCTGTTTTGCTTCTGAATACCACATTCCCTGATCTACCCTCCCTGCTATCACTTTCAGCTGCTCTTATCCTCTCCCCCACCCCCCCACTTCCCTGTAAGGCAAGATAGATTTCCTTATCCTACTGAGTATATTATTCCTTCTTTAAGAGAATTCTTATGAGAGTAGGGTTCAGGTATTACCTGCCATGTCCCCATCTTCCCCTCCACTGTACAAGCTCTTCATTTTGCAGCTCTTTTATGTGAGATAATTTACCACATTCTAACTCTCCCGTCTCCCTTCTCTCGGTGCATCCATCATCCTCACCCCTTAATTTTTTAAAAAAAATCATCCCGTTATAGTCAATTCACACCTATGCCTCTGTCTGTATATACTCCCTCTAATTGCCGTAATAATTATAAAGTTAGGAAGACACAATGCAGAAAATTGTTACTGCTTGGGTTGTCAGGGGTGGTCAGAGGTTCAGAGTTTCAGGAAAGGCTTTATCAAGGTGGTTACATTTGAGCTGGGTTTTAAAGGATAATAACTTAATAAGTGAAAAAAAGAGGTGGAGATTTCTGACAGAACAGTATGAGTAAAGGTATAAATATGGAAACACATCGTATATGTTTGAGAGACTGAAAGTCATCCCATTTAACTAGAGTGCAAAGGGTATGGTATAAAGGAAATTCATAGGAAGAAAAGCTAGAAAGATAATGGGAAGACCCTTGAATGTGAGACAAAGCAATTTGATGATTTGACTAATAGTTATTGTTTCTTCATTGTTGAATAGTGTGGTTTGAGATGTTTAGAACCATTTCAGAAGTTAAAGTTAGAAGGAATATTTGATATAGTTTTTTGGATGTGAAAAAACTTGAGGCTCAGAGAAGGAAATCATTCCTATTTCTATTCTAGTATTCTTTCAAGTACAGCAGACTCAAACACCTAGACATCACAGAGTAAAAGGAAAACACATGAAAGGTGAAGAATATCAAGAATAGTTAATTTCAATCAGAGCTGTCCAAAAATGGATACATCCATCCAATATGCCTCCCAATATGTATCTCAGACTTAAGACTAGGCCTAGCAACTAATGGCCAATATCATCATCATGAAAGGGATTTCTTTAGTTTCCTTTTGTATATGTTCATACAAAGTGGGATAAGAGGTAGAGGTGACTCTAAAGGAAAGAGAGGGGAGGATTTTTGGTGGATGTGTGTATGCTATGTAATATATAAAAATCCATATATTTACAAAATACATGCATGAGATAAACAGTACATATGCTTCATTGTAAAGTGAAGATGCTCCCAGAAAATGCTTTAAAAGGACTTTTATGCTATAAGTTACAGGTAAGTTACCAATCTGCATTGATGGAGGAAATTTCCATACTAGAAAAAACACTTAAAAAAAATCACAGGTCTAGACAAAAAGGAAAACAAACAAATAGTGTAAAGAACATTCATGATCCCTGAATGCAGTTCTAACAAGGAAAAAGCTTGGGCAGGTCCAGCCAAGCAGGAAAGGCTGAATGATAGGATATTTGTTTACTTTGGGCACCATGGTGCTAAATTAATTTGTCTATAGCAACTCATTAAACCATCTGCAGAGGTGTCACACTCATAAATAAGGAATCCTAATGGACAATGACAGATCCCTGAAGTATTCCAGTATAGAGACCAAGCCTGGGATTTCAATGGAATAGAGAATTGTCAAAAGAGGAAATTCCCTCTACCAGTGTAGACTGGAACCTTGTCTGTGACCTACAAGTCTCAGAGACTTGCTAGGCCCAGGTTATATAGCAAGTACGTATAAAAGCAAGTAAGAGTTGGACCCATGTCTTCCTGGTTCCAAGGTCAGTTCCCTATCCACTATCTCACATTGCCTCTCTTTTTATAAGGTCTGGAATTCCCCCAGCTGGGGAACCTTGTACCTCCTCCATAACTATGATGTGTTCTTTTGATACCAAAGGAAGAAGTCAAAGAGCTCCAGACTGATTGGTAGTAGTTTAATCAATTTGGGTTACTGTATCACCAGGGCAATATTCACAGCACCGACGGTGACTATGAATATGCTGATATAGTTCTGAATTGCAAAATATAACAGACTCTCCATATAGAAGACAGAAGCAAAATATTTATTCAGATACTGGAAAGCCAAATCCCAACACCAGAAAACTGAATCCATCATAGCAACAAAGAAGTTAATACACTTTATCACTGTAGGTAGCAACACCATCTCAAAGCCTTCCACCTGCTTGGGTCTTCCTACAAACAAACACTCACAATTTTAGCTATCTGCTTGCTTGCATCCTTTCTCTCTCTCTGCCCTAACTGCTCTGACTCCTTTCCTACTCCACCCCTTCCTGCTCCACTCATTCAGCAAACTCCTCCCATCATAGGCTCCATGTGATTACATTTGGTTGATTAAGTGCCAGGGAAGATCTTCAAATTACCATCATTACCATTATGGTTACTTACATTTGGGGCAGCATGATGGATTCCTGCCAAGATATTAATCATTCTCAGTCTGGGATGGTGGCCAGACCAATCAGTGAATTTCTGCAAAGAATTCCCAAAATATTCATTGGTAATTATGGAAAACAAAGACAGGAGGAGCTAGAGAGTGTATCACTACTGATTGGTGAATATTTTTGGTTTCTTTGATTAGTAATGAGCTTGGAAGTTAAGCCAGTGTTATACCCAAACATAAATTTGTATATTGATCATGTCCCAGTCACTTATAAATCACAATATTCTCGTTTTGGCTTTTATAGGTCATATTATCTGAAGTTATGACCCAATGTCCAAGTTATGATTCAATATCTATGTTATGACTTCTAACTGGTCACCATGTCTGGGCTTCCACCTTTCACAGAGTTTAAGGAGTTATTTTTTTATGGCTTTTCACTTATTACCATATTTTAGGGCTTTTTTCCACTAGGAACCCTATACTTTGCAGCATATAAAACACATCTATCTATCCCTTACCCTTTGACTGAGTTTCTCTTAAGTTCATAGGATAATAAATAGATTTAGTGCTGGAAGGTGCCTTAGGGACCAAAAATCTGAATTCTTGCACTTAAATTTAAGAAATTGAGATCCAGACAGTTTGATGACAGTTTTAGTGGTTACAAGGCCATGAATAGCAGAACCAAGATTCTAACCTAGGTCCTTTGACTCCAGATGACTTGATTCTTTAGTAATTTTATTTCATTACTCCCCAGCCCTCATCACTCCCTTTTCTGATAGCTATTGTACATAGCTATATCATAGTGATCCCCCAAGGAAAGAGGGATAATTTTGTGAACTCGGGCTCTGGAGCAGACTCTGGCAGCGTCTCTATAGGCTTCTTCATTCAGCCAGGAGAAGTGAATGAACTAGACAGCATAAAGGACTCATGAAAAGTCAACATTTTTGAAGGATTTCTGATAATTTTACTAGTATTTTAAAATAGGGAACATTATTTTTAGGATAAGAAGCAGTGTAGAATAGTAGATAAAAAACAAGTTTTGGAGTTAGTAAGATCTGTATTCAATTGCTGCCTCTGACCATTCAATAACTGATTAACCTTAAGAAAGTCACTTTGACTTCTACATTGTCTGAGTTGCAATCTGTCTTAGTGGAAGGAGTTTCCACAAGGGGAGTTCTTCCTCTGTCAATAAAATCAAAGACGGTTCCATGCCTTCATGTAATTATGGGACACTGTTCATTCTAATAGTCACAGCACTACATTCTAATAGTCACAGCACTAGCTATACAAGCAATGCAGATAGGTAGATGGACAGAGAGTTGGCTTGGTGACTTATTGGGCAAGGGATAGAAATGAATGGACCCCTTTGCTGGGCCTCAGTAAGCAGTAAGCTCATTATTGCATCACAACTGAAAGAAGAATTGGATACTGTTAGGCCTTAGCTTTCAGTGCTTGGAGAGCATACCTGATAAAAAACCTCTTTAGGGGACAGAGTAATTCAAAGAGTACTTTTCAGTTTTGACTAATGTCCAGTCAGTGTCATGCTGCATAATAATAATACACTCTGTATTTTCTTAGTTATGTTCCTTATCTCAATGCTGAGGCTGACAAAAAAAAAATCAATGATTACCAGTAAAGGGCTACTACTACCCACTCATGCTCCATCTAAGAAGATGTCTGAAGAATCTTGAAGAGTATCTGAACCCATAAAAGTCAAACCAAAGAAAGTGATTGTCTCATTTAGGGTTGTGGAACAGGAGTTTTTACAGTATTGCATGAGCAGGTAATAAGAAAGCAAGAAGAATAGTGTTGGATACTATGAAAATAAAAATGGTTGCCCTAGGCTGCTTGGAGAAATTAAAAGTGGCCACAGATATCATGATTCTTCTAAAAAGGTTTCTGGACAACAGCAAGAGTTCAGGATTTTCTTGACCTTTTTGACAAAACAGATACCAGATTTCTTAAAAAGCTAAAAATATGCTTTGGTGGTTCACATAAGTCTTTGTACTGATTTAGAGAAATGTAGATATTAGGACCTCCCTCAAAATTACCAACATAGCCAAGGTGCAATTCAATCTGGAATTCTTTATAAAATTATTTCCACAGATGGAAACAAATCTGATGCCTTCCTGGAAGTAAAGTGACCACTTGGTTAGAGCAGTGGAGTAGGATTCATTTGGAGAATGGTTAGAAACAAGCTCAGAGAGATAAAGTGTGACCAGATTGTGGTAGGTCTCAAGTACTAGGCAGAGA
Organism: Pseudochirops corinnae; assembly: GCA_028646515.1. Classification (NCBI taxonomy): domain Eukaryota; kingdom Metazoa; phylum Chordata; class Mammalia; order Diprotodontia; family Pseudocheiridae; genus Pseudochirops; species Pseudochirops corinnae. Next base: position 172,987,693 of record CM053588.1, read on the forward strand.
AGTTTAAAATAATGTGATCTCTCAACCAAACAGGGATTACATTCCATGATATGACTGAACTGAATTTAAATGCCAGTAAAACTGTACTAAACCATGGTTGGTCCATTTGGTAGTCCTACACATTCTCTTTTCTACTTATGATCCTTTGCTTAAGCTGCTTCTCCAGATAGAATTCCTTCCTATTTCTTCTCTATCTTAATGATACCTACTCATTTGTGAAAAATGGATCTTTGGTTAGGGAAATTAGGTAGTACAGTGAATAGAGCTCCAGGCCTGGAGTCAGGAAGACCTGAGTTCAAATCCAGCCTCAGATACTAGCCATGTGACCCTAGGCAAGTCACTTAACCCTGTTTGCCTCAATTTCCTCATCTGTAAAATGAGCTGGAGAAAGAAATGGCAAACCACTCTAGTATCTTTGCTAAGAAAACTGCAAATGTAGTCACAAAGAGTCAGAAATAACTGAATAACAACAATGAACCTTTGGTTTTCCAAAATGAGACAAGTGGATTAAGACTGAGATATCAACATGGAGTTATCTCAGAAAAGTAGATGAATCTTGAGACTTTTGGGGCCCAGTTCACTGCCCTTTTATACCCATGGAGTCTGAAATAGGAGACTGAAGGGAAGAATAAAAGGACAGGACCTATTTCAGTTTCATTATTGAGGGAGGGGTAAAGTCAGGAACAGAGCCATAACGAGCAATTTTGGGGTGAGCCTCACAAAACTCCTCCACAGATCAACTTTAAGATAAATTCAGTTGGGGCACATAGTCCCTGGAATACCAAGAGCTGGTACTGGTAAAGGCACTATAGGATAGAAACATATGTACACACGTGGGTACAAACTATGCATATTTTATATGGAGGAAAGGATGAAGAAGTACACCATTTGATAGCTTCCTGTTTCAGTGAAATATTCTTGCTGACTAGGTGCTAAACTCAATTACTTCTAAGCTTCTAAAATAGTGTAAGGACTGTCATCTCCCTTTAAATTTGGTGCCTTGTGGCTAAAGCTGTGGTTGTCTTGCCTGCTTAAAGTTATGTAAGGGACACTAACGTTAGTAATGATGTATAGGAGCTTTGGGCATAGCTGACAAAGACCAAAAGCAGAGCTTGATTACTTAATCGGTATTTATTTATCCAGACCCCAATTTTATAGGAAACACCCTCTACCAATGCAGATCAGCAACTACATATATCTCAGTCTAAAAGACTGAGTATTAAGTGATGCCCAGAGTCACACAGCCTATACTGTGTCAGAGGTGAGGCTTGAACTTATATCTTTCTGAGGCTGAGATCAGCCCTCCCCTATGTCTTGTTGCCTCCCTCCTAGGTAAGAGCTACATTCTTATTCTCTTTCCTTCTCTCCTGTTGTGTTGTTATGGTTATGTAAAGTGATTACTCTCATGTTCTTTTGAAAATACATTATTTTGTCAATTTTTTTCCTGTTTATCATCTTTTCTAAAGTTCTTGAGTTGTTAAATTTTATTCAGTTTTATAATTGGAATCACTTTTATATTTTCTGAATTCAGTTTTTTAAAAAAATTTATAAGGACTTGTTATGTTCTAAAAATACAGTTGTACCAATTGCCTATTGTCATGTCAATCTTAAAATATAAATTAAAATGTTAAAAAAAATGAAATAAGATAAGCTTGTTTGTCACTGTATGTGTTACATTTTAAAAAGTTATTTAGTCTTACATATTACAATATCTTTTTAAACTTTACTGTTTATGAGGAAAAGCTCCCAAAGTTTTGCTGCCATAGGGACCTCAGAGGTTTGTAATTTAAAGCAAAAAAAAAAAAAAAAAAAAAAGAGTCAACTAACTGCAGGGATGGGGAAACTGGGGACACGGCCACTGTGGCCTTGAGCCTGCAGGTTTCCCACCCCTGACAGAACAACCTTAGGAAAATCACTTCACCTTTCTGGTCCTCACTTTCCTTTTTTTTTTTTTTTGGAGAGGGGAAGGTAGGGTAATTGGGGTTAAGTGACTTGCCCAAGGTCACATGGCTAGTTTTGTGTTAAGTGTCTGAGGCTGCATTTGAACTCAGGTCCTTCTGACTCCAAGGCCTGTGCTCTATTCACTGTGTCACCTAGGTACCCTCACTTTCGCTTTCTTAAGAAGGAGAAACAACTTAGTTGGTTGCTAAGGTCTCTTCTAATCCTTAGTACTTTCAATTCAGCAAGTATTTGTTAAGTATCCATTAGAACTGGGCACCTGTACAGGCCACGTTAGATTGTGAGGTCCTGGAGGGCAGGTGCTGACTTTTGTCTCTTTTTGCTTCCCCAGGGCTTAGCAAGAGCCTGACACTTAATAGGTGCTTAAAGAATGTGTATTGACTGATTACTTTGCTGTTTGATTTGTTTCCTTCCTGTTCTCAGAACACTGAATGAATTATATTCAAGCTGAGATCTACATAAACAATTCTCACTTAACCTGTGCCACACAAACATTAGCAGAACCCCGGGTTATGTGATATCTAACTTTTACCTAATGCTTCAAAAGTTACAAAGTACTTTACGTGTATTATCTCATTTTAGCTTCATAGCAGCCCTTGAAATAGGTTCTACTGGTATTATGGTGACTACGGGTTTCCTGAGGTGAAGGACACCTCAGCGACTTCAGTTTCTAATTTTCATTGACAATCATTTGTTTGGGCAGAAAGGAAAATAGACACGTCTTAAAATATCCAAACAACTCAGGATCTTGGAGTCACCCCGTTTCTACTCACCTTCTCCAGGAAAGCCTCTTTTTTGTCTGTCACAGAGTATTTGTCTTATCACCCACCTCTTACACTATAACCACAACTTCTCCCCCCCCACTTCAACATCTGCAAATGATCTTACTATTCCAAGTTCCTGGTGACCAACAATTAGCTCAGCAATCTGTTTCAAAGGATCATAGACTTAAATGCTGGACTTTAGGGGCCATTTATTTAATGCAATGCTTTCATTTTACGGATGAGACAGCGGGCCTAGAAGGGTGAAGTGTGCTGTAGCTGTACAAGTTTGCACAGGTGGCAAGAGGAATGGGGGATTCAGAGACAGGTTCTTCTGGGATCTTTCCTAACTCCTGGGGTCTTTCCACCACCCCATACTTGAACATTTTTCTTCTTCTTTAAACCCATTTAAGTTAATTTAGGGATTAATCTATGTCATTCTTATAACACAAGCTCTGCTATTGGGAAAGGGACTGGAAGTAAGCTAAAATCTAAGCATAGTTTAAGCTAACCAGAGCATCCCACAGAGGAGAAGAGGAGCTCAGCGAAATCCGATCTAGCCCCCCCAGGTATTCCTATGAAGGGACAGGAGAGATTTAGCAGAGGCTTTTAGAGTCAGCTAGGTGGTATAATGGATAGAGCACTGGGCTTGGAGTCAGGAAGATGAGTTCAAAACCAGCTTCACATACTTACTAGCTGGGCAAATCACTTAACCTCTGCCTGCCTTAGTTTCCTCAACTGTAAAAATGAGAACAATAATAAAACCTACTGACCCAGAATTTTTTGTAAGGAGCAAATGAGATAATAGTTGTAAATTGTTTAACACAGTGTCTGGCATATAGTAGGTGCTTTACAAAATTTTCTTCCTTCTTGCAACTTAATAACTTTCCCCTTTTATTTGATATTCTAAACTTCCATATGTTTCCTTAATGGTACTGGCAGTAAATACCTCACGAAAACCTACAGAAGTACACTGTTCATGTTTAAGAAATGGTGAGGAGAGGCAGAAGTGGACACCTATCTTCTTTTCTTATGATGATCTGAGTGAAGTTGGACTCTAGAGGACAAAAGGTTGGTGGCAAAGGGAAGATGTTAAGTGGTTCATGGGGTCCAACAAGCAGCATCGAAGGTTGAATATCAGCAGGAGGACCCCTGCGGTGCCATGCCATCTTGAAAATCCATGTCCTCTCTCCCTCCTGACCATCAATCAACAACCAATTATTAAATCTACACTGGCATATGCCAGGCATGGGAGATATTAAGACAAAAACGAGGGTCCCTACTCTTACAGAACTTATATTCAGATGGGGGAGACGAGAAGTACGTATTTCGTTAAATACAAGATATATTCAAATCAAAGATAATTGTATTGTAGAGGAAAGCATTAATATCAGGCAGCAGGATGGCACCCAAGAAAGGCTTCTTGTAGAAAGGAGAACTTGGACTGAGCCTTGAAGGAAATTAGGAATTCAGTAAGGCAGAATATAGTGGGTGAATATTTCATAAATGGTGACCAGTCAGTGCTAGGATAAGGAGATGAGAAATGGGATGAAGCCCAGCAAGTAGGAGAGAATGGCTGGACTAAAGAAAGCATAAAGGAGAACGAGGTGTACATAAACTGGCAATCTAGCCAAGGGCTCAGTTGTAAAGTGCTTTCAATGAGTGACAGAAGAGTTTATATTTCGTCCTAGAAGCAATAGGGAGCTACTAGAATTCATTTAGCAAGGGAGAGGGTGACATGACCAGGCTTGTGTTTTAAGAGAATCATTTTGGCAGCTTCCTGGAGGATGGATTGGAGTGAGGGGAGACCTGATACAGGAACACTAAACAGGAGGCTATTGAACAGTAGAGGTAAGAGTTTATGAGGCCCTGAGTGATGTTGGTGGATTTGTGAATAGAGAGAAGAGATCACATACAAAGGTGTTTCTTGTCTTTATCACATGGGCATACGATTTTATACTGTCAATTTATCTTGTTCCATGGGTATTTATACTCCCCAAATAAATTGTTGGAACTCTATTTTCTTTTCCTGTATCTGTCTTAGAACCCAACATAAGGCTAGGCACTCAGTAGATGCTCAGTAAAGACTTTTTAAAAAATCAAAACGAAGATAGAGTTCTGGATATGATGCGGTTCTACTCTTGTGGGAAATATGGCACTGAACAGAGACTGTACAAAAATTTGTAGGTTGAGGAATCAAAGAAGTCATATATCTTTGCTCTCTTAAGGGACCAGTCCTTTGGATGTATTTGCTAAGCTATGGAAATAATATTTTGTTACACAAATTGAAAAAAAAAAAGGGGAAACAACTTTTTGAGACTGGAAGTTTTCTTTTTCATTTTTGGCATTTACCTCTTTTCTAGCTGAGCCCTGAGGGTTTACTAGGGTCAGTCATTGATCTCTTCCTAGATTTATTTTTCTTTTTTACAAATACTGTTTGGAAATTACAGAGAAGTACATTTTGCTTCTAGATAATAATAATGACAATAATAATGAAAATGTTCAAATAATTACAGCAAAAAATGAAATAGGTTATCTCAGAGAAAATGAACTTTCTCTCATTGGACTTATTCAAGCAAAGTTTAGATGACTACTTGAGTGATCAAGGGATTAGTTTGATTAGTTTGAACAATGCAGCTTCTTGAGTCTCTTCACTTTTTTTTTTCTCTTTGAAGCATGGGAGGTAGGGCAATTGGGGTTAAGTGACTTGCCCAAGGTCACACGGTTAGTTTTGTGTTAAGTGTGTAAGGCCAGATTTGAACTCAGGTCCTCCTGACTCCAGGGCCTGTGCACTATTCACTGCACTACCTGCTGTCCCTGTCTCTTCATTTTTCGAGATTCTATAATTCTTTTCCTGCATCTGCTCAGATATAAAGCTAAAGTAGTTTCTTTCAGCAAATTCCAAATCTTCTCTATTTCCCATAAAAGCAATTTGTTCCAATGGCCATGAAGGTGGCTGTGCAAGCAGGCACTATGAAGCACTTAAGATCTTGGTCAGACATGGGAGATGCCAAGGTCATCTACTTTATCCCAGGCATTACCCATCATCTAGACTTATGTCCTACCACTGGACTTTGATGACTCAGGAAGAGAGCGTGAGGCTCCTGACTTTATGAAACTTTGTCTCACTTAAATCCACACACAAGTTAAAACATTACTAAGGCATTAAGACATAGTTTCACCAGGTCTCTTCAGAAATGAAGGACAAACAACCAACCAACTTTTCCTAGAGTTTATGATGAAAACTGAATATGTTTGAAAGACAAACAAGTAGAAAGAGATAAATAAATAATTTATTATTTATTATTATTTATTATCATTTTTTGGAAAAAAAATAATAAAATGATGCTATTAAATCTAAATGAATAAGTTTGCAGAAGAATGCAAATTATTATGATTCACACATCTACAGAGGAAGAAATAGGCAACAATGAGGTGAATAGAGTTGCCCACCATGGTCATATGTGCCTAGTACCCTTGTCTTTTGACTCGCACTCAGTCCTTTGCTCTCTCCAGTGGGTGACTGTGTCCCTGAGTAAAGTCTAAAACAATAATACAGAGAGTCAGTAGTCTGGATTGTCATCACTAAATGGATATGAATGGCAAATCTTCTGCAAGATTCCACTTCTGCATCTTTCTCATTGACTTAACAGCTATTCAGTGCACCCTGAGCCTAGCATTGTTACTTACCAAAGGATACAGGGTAAGACAGGACATTGACTTGACCCTCAAAGAATTTATGGTCTTGTTCAGAACTAACAATACAGGGTAAGATAAGTACCAAAATGAGTGGTTCAGTCAATAAGTGTTCTATGAGGTCAGAGGGGAAAGATCACTGTAGCCTCAAAGATTCTGTGAAGGCTACAGAGACAATGAAGGACTTGAAGTGAAATTTTGAGAGATCGGTAGAATTTCTGTAGGACAGAGGGAAGTAAGAGAATATTCCACAGACAAATGCAGGAAAGCTTATGACATGTACAAGGAACAGGCAGCATTAACACTCCAAAGGGAAAAAATGATGAAAAAGACAAATGCTGCTATCTTATGGAGTGTTTCTGCAAGTTGCAGATAGGTGGTATAAAGCAGAAGTATCAAACAAACTCAAGACCTATGGTTCACAGGTGGTCTGCAAAGCTACCTCGTGTGGTCCTGAACCAGATTAAAATGTGATGGGAAAATGTTTAATAAAGTAAATAAAAATACTATACAACCTACATGATGTCAGTTTGTGCTTTTCTAAGTTAGCATGCATCCCTCAAGGATCTGTTTCTATTTGTGTTTGATCCTACTGATGTAAAGGGTAGAGCAGTTGGGTTAGAGTAAAGAAAAGATGGGTAGAATCCTGCCTCATACTCATGTTGTCCATGTCACTCTGGGCACATTACTTAACCTCTCTTAGCTTCAGCTTCCTAATTTGTAATTTAGGGGGTAATAATAGTTCTTCCTTTACAAGGTTGTCGTGAGGAACAAATGAAGTAATGTAGATTTCTATATAATTTTATATAAATGCTAGCTCTTTAGAATGTAAGTTCCTTGAGGTCAGGCATTGTCTTTGCCTGTCTTTGTATTCCTAGCACTTAGCACAGTGCCCACCACATGGACTGCTTGATAATTATCATTCCAGATAAATTATCTTAGTGGCGTTTGCCAGCAGAGTTTCCTCTGATTACTAACAAAATCCTTTGAGCCAAATTATAAAATTCTTAGAATGCATTGATATTCATTCATACAATAAACATTTATTAAGCACCTGCTTTGTGCAGATGACTGTCCTAAGGGCTTGGAAGAGATTGTGGGATTTGAAGTCTGTATCTTAGTCAACTTCAGGTCTGGGTTCTCATTCTTGTTTTTGTTTTACTACCAACTGGCTGCGTGACCTTGGGCAAATCACTTCAACTTCATTGGACTTCACTGGTTGGAGGAGAGAAACTCTAAATTCCAACTCTGACATTTTATGAAACTGTGATTACTATAGAAAAGGGATAACCAAAGGGAAATAAGATATCCTTGCCTAAATATTAAAGCCAGAGCAGAACATGGAAAATGAAAAGTTTGATTTACTTCCCTCATTTTGTTGAGAATCAGAGTTGTGAATAATTTAACCATAGAGCTAATTTTGAGTGTGATCACATGAAGAAAGTCCTCCTCAACTGTAGTAGGATTATGCGATCATTACACAATGAGATATGAAGTGGGCCAGCAAGGCCCTTTTTTCCTCCCAATATTACTTCCACCTCTTTTCTAAAGGATCTCCATACATATTGACAGAGTACTTTAAAGTTTACAAAGTGCTTTACTCACAACCCCATGGAAGGAGGAGAAATACATACTCATTAGGTAGTTAAAGCAAGTGCTATCATCCCCACTTCACAGAGGAGATGGAAATTCAAAGGAGTTAAGTGACTTGCTCACTGTCAAACAGTAAGTGTCAAAACTAGGATTTGTTGACTGGTTTTTAGTATTCTTTTCACTTCAATTTGGGGCAAAAATAACAGAAAAAATTTCTCCAGTAGAAATTTATTATTTTGGGTTCTTATTGATAATTTTTTTTTAATAGAAGCAATTATTCCTGGTGAAACAGCACACGTTCATTTTCTTTCCTTGTAGGAGGAATTCTGACAGCTTAAAGACATTGGAACTGGGCTTGGGAAGACAAAAGTACCACAAGCGAGAAAAAGCCAGGGAAAATAGAAGAAAAGAAGAATAACTGAAGACAAATTTTACATATTTCATAATTTTCCGTGGACTTCAACCTGCATGTTAATGCCATATTTTAATGAAATTTGATGGGCGATTTGGAAAGGGAACTGGTCAACATTGATTTTTAAATACCATTCTATTACTTTCCCTTTTTTTTAGGGTAAAATTGACCATATACTTGGGAAAGGTCAAAGATCTGGTCTATGAAAAAGCAGATCTGGATGAAAAATGAACAGCTCATGTAGATATTTTCAAATGTGAGAAAACTAGACCAGAGTAGGGAATTTGTCCTGTGAAATCCCTCTGAGTTAAATTCACACACCAATCCTCTAATGTAGGGGGGTTATTGCTCCCTAGTAATTATACATATCCTAAAACTAAAGCCCAAAAGAAAGAAAAAAAATATTTAATTTCACATTATCTAGATAGCCATGCATTTTTCCAGTATAGCTTCCATTAAGGAATTTAATGCTAAATTGGGGGAAGACAAAAGAAAGATAGAAATACTTTTGACAGAACTGAAGTGATCTGCTTGCATGATAAGGCTTTAAATAGCTAGTATTGGGGAAAACAGCCGAGAAATCTAAAAGAAGCACATCCCATTCCATTCCATTCCTTCGGAGTCTTAGCTTGGAGGGGTTAGTGGGTAGAAAGAGGCTATAATTACACCTCAAGTGGTTTTAATGACAAGAGAGAGAATTCTGGAGTCCTTTGACAGAATAAAAAGCAAGCAGCTAAAGTTAAGTTGGACATAGTTCACAAATCATGCTTCATCCCCCAGATAAAAATGGGACTGGGAATTCCTGAGGGGGAAGCAATCTCAGGAGGAGGCAGAGAAACTGAAATAGATGCATTTATTTTTAAATAGCTTTGTAATGTGGGCCTCAAAGGCTGCCACATGCATCTCTTGATAATATCCCATGTTCTTCTTTGCTCCTGGCAAGCTCATGCTTTGAAGAGGAGTGTTTTGGGTGATTCTGAGAATCAGCCAGGAAAATGTGTCTGTAAGTGATAATCCCGGGCCTCTTTGTGGGAGGCCCACACCCTAAAAAAGAAGAGTATGTTCATGTGTGTGCAGCCATAGAATAGCACTTACTGAAAACTCAGTCTGCTCCTAACTAATTTGGGTAGACGTGGTTATAAAATTTACAGCTGGAAAGGACCCAAGATGTTATCTAATCTAACTCCACCATTTTACAGATAAGGTAACTGAGGCCCAGAGCCTTGTCCAAATTACACACTAATGAAGACACAGAAGCAGGATTCAAACTCAGATTTTCTGATTCCAGTTAGTGCTCTTTTTGCTATACCACATTTCCAGCTATAGAGTATGTTGGGTATCCATTAAAGAAAAGTACTCCACAACTTTGAATTCTACTTTAAGAAGTAACAGGAAAGAAGTCATAAGAATAGCATCTTCAAAGATAGTCTTTCCTTCTTTGACCCAGAGATCTCATTTGGTATACATAGAGGACAAAGACAGAGAGAAAGGCCCCATCCACATCAAAATATCTCTAACAATTTTTGTAGTAGCAAAGGACTGAAAACAAAGTAGATATCCATCAAATAGGGAGTAGATAATTAAATTGAATGCCATGGAATATCACTGTACCATAAATGATAGTAGGAAGAATACACAGAAAAGCATGTGAAGACATACAAACTCATGCAGAGTGAAGTTAGTAGAACCAAGAAAACAATATACCACCACCACAACAACGTACACAGATCTAGAAAGGACTTAAGATGGTCATCTAATCTAGTTCCCTCATTTTACAGATGAAGAAACAGGCCCAGGAAGGTTAAGTGGCTTGCCCAAGGTCACAGATTATAAGATCAGAGGCAGGATTTGAATCCAAGTCCTCTGATTCCAGAGTCAATGCTCTTCTACTCTATTACTTCATAATAGATGTTATTGTTGTTTTTGTTCTGTCATTCAGTTGTTTCCAATTCTTTGTGACCTACAGATCATATTCTTGGCAAATAAAGTAGTTTGCTACTTCCTTCTCCAGCTCATATACAGAAGAGGAGCAATTTGATGAGGGTCATACAGCTAAATAGGGATCTGCAAGTTGACTAGAAGTTCAGGTCTTCCTGAGTCCAGGTCCAGCACTCCATACACTGAACCACCTAGCTGCCTCAGAAAGCATCTATTATTGCACTCTATGTAATTAGAATGACCAGACTTGAGAAGATGCATATACATCGCATCTTTGCAGAGTTAGGAGACTTGGATATAAAACATTACCTATCCTGTCAAGGTCAGATTTTTCTGAAACCAATGATACATTGGTTCATTGTGTTGCACTGCTTCTTCCTCCTCTTTTTTTTTTTGTTGTAGGAGTGGATCTTTAGGTAGGGAAGGAAAAAAAGATATATTTGGAAAAGATATAAATTAAAAAAAAAAAAAGAAAATTAATCTTTCAAATATGAAATGCATTGCCTGTAGTCTCTTAAAGAGAAAATAGAGCAAAGTCAAATATTGGATTGATCAAATGGAAACATTTCCCCAGAACCAGCAGAGGGAGCTTTGTAAATTCAAGCCAAGAACATTCTTCTCTCTACACATCCTAGCTCAGACAGCCTGGGTCTGGAGCATTAGCAAGTCTGATTTCCATCTGTTTCTCCCATTTATGATGCCAAACAAATAACAAATTGTCCATTCTGAAAGTTTATATGGATTTATGTTATTCCAACTGATCAGAAACAGCGATTTCCCTCCTTTCAAAAACTGACTTCCCACAGAGAACCCAAACACTTAATAAAAGCACAATCTGCTTACCTATTTCTGATCAGGAAGATCTTCCCCAGCCCAGGACCTGCACCTCCGTTTTTTTTTGTATATATGCATATATTTTTTTTAATGACATGTGAAAATAGTTTTTAACATTAAAAAAAATTTTGAGCTCCAAAATCTCCCCCTCTTTCCCCTCTTTCCTCTCTCCTTGAGAAAACAAGCAATTTGAAAAAGATTATACACGTGCAATAAGGCAAAACATATTTCCATATTAGTCATGTTGTGAAAGAAAACAGAGAACAGAAAAAGAAAGAAAAATAAGGTAAAAAAAAAAGTATGTTTCAATCTGCATTTGGATTCCATCACTTCTTTCTCTGGGGTGGATAGCATTTTTCATTATATTTAATTCCTTTGGAATTGTCTTAGATCATTGTGCTTTGGGGAATAGCTGAACCATTCACAAATGGTCATCATACAATATTGTTTTTACTGTACACAATGTTCTACTGATTCTGCTCACTTCACTTTGCATCAGTTCATGTAAGTCTTTCCAGATTTTTCTGAAAGCATAATGTTCATCATGTAGCACAATAATATTCCATCACAACCACATACAACTTGTTCAGCCATTCCCCAATTGATGGGTATCCCCTCAGTTTTCAATTCTTTGACACCACAAAAAGAGCTGCTATCAATATTTTTTGGTATATATTGGTCCTTTTCTTTTTTTTTTTCTTAAATCTCTTTGGGATATAGATGTAGTAGTAGTATTTCTGAGCCAAAGGTTATACACAACTTTATAGCCCTTTGGGCATAGTTTCTAATTGCTCTCCAGAATGGTTGGAGCAGTTTACAACTCCATCAAAAATGCATTAGTCTCCCTATTTCTCCACATTTTCTCCAGTATGTATCATTTTGCTTTTCTGTCATATTAACTAAACCGATAGATATATGGTATTACCCAGAATTATTATAATTTACATTTCTCTAATCAATAGTGATTTAGAGATTTTTTTTGCGTGATTATAGATAACTTTGATATCTTTTTCTGGAAACTGCCTGTTCACATCCTTTGATCAGTTATCAATTGGGGAATGACTTGTATTTTTATACTCACTTATCTGTATATTTGAGAAATAACACCTTTGTCAGAGAAACTTGCTGTAAAAAAATTTCCTCCAGTTCTTTACTTTCTTTCTAATATGCATTGTTTTTGTGCAAAACATCATGCCTGTGATGTCATTGGTCCTCTTCAAGAATGAAAGGATGAACAATACCATTGAATGCACACTGTGTTCAAAACATTGCATTTAAACAAAGAAATACAAAACTGAAACAGTCCTTGCCCTAAAGAAATTTTACATTCTTTGTATTGGAGAGATACAACTTGTCAACATTTAAGTATATAAAATAATTTCAGAAAAGAGAACAAGGAAATCAACTACTTCCCAAAACCATACATTTTACTATTAGACTATTCTAATCATTCAGAAAATTTTCTTGATATCAAGCCTAAATTTGCCTCTTTGCAACTTTTACCTAGTACTCCTAGTATTTTGCGCTATATAGCCAAGCAGAATAAGTTTAATCCCTTTGCCCACATGACTTCTCTTCAAATACTTGATATTATCTCTCCCCTGAATCCTATCTTTCCAGGCCAAACATCCATAATTCCTTCAACCAATCCTCCTATGTCATGAAGTCAAGGCTGTTCATCATCTCAATTTCCTTCCTCTGGACCTTATCCAGTTTATAAATGTCATCCCTAAAGCGTGAATGAACACAATACTTCAGAATGAACACAGTTATTTCAGAAATTATTTGACCAAAGCAAAAAAAAAAAAAAAAAAAGACTATCATTGCCTTATTACTGGAAGCTATGCCTCACAATGTATCCCAAGATCTCTTCAATTTTGTCAGCTGCTGTATCATATTCTTGAAGTATTGAACTTGCAGTCCAACAAAAGCTCCAGATCTTTTTGAAAGTGAGGTCTAGCCATGTTTCTTCCACCTCATATTTTGTGAAACTGATGATTTGAACTTATGTAAAGATCTTTTTATGTATCAGTTCTTTACAGTTTTTACATGTCAGTTTAATCTAATGCATTTTATCATCTATTTTCTCCAATTTGTTTTTTTCTTTTAGTTTTAAAGATTTTTTAAAATTATGCAAGATCCTTTTATCTGTACATAATCAAACCTCTTTACTCTATTTGATAAAATTGTTTTTTCACTTCATACTTGGGCACATATACTGTTTCTTCCTCCTTGGTTTTTAAATGAAGTCCATTTCTTTTTCGCCTTTACAATCACTCTTCTCTATAGGTTTTTGGGACACTACTCTATCCTGGTTCTCCTCCTACCTATCTGACTGTCCCTTCTCAGTTTCTTTTACTGGATTCTCATTTAGAAAATGTCCTCTAACTGCAGGTGTCACTAAGGGTTATATCCTGTGTCCTCCTTGCTTCTTCCTCTACACTGATTTAGATGAATTTAATTACCATTTTTATGCTGATGATTGTGAAATCTACCTATCCTGTCCTAACCTCTCTATGGATTTCCAATCTAGCATTGCCAATTGATTTTTTCAGACACCTCTGCCTAGATATACAGTGAACATCTTTAAACCCAATATCTCCCAAACTGAACTCAATATCTTTTCTCCCAAACCCTCCCTCCTTCAAAATTTTCTTATTACTGTCAAGGGCACCACCATCTTTTTAATTCCCCAGGCTTGCATTTTAGATATCATCCTCAACTCTTCACCATCTTTTACTTATATCTAATTTGTTGCCAAGACCTGTCAAATTTACCCTTGCAACACCTTTCAAATATGCCCTCTTTTCTCCTCAGACACTATTGCCACTCTAGCTTAGACTCTTCACTTCATGCTTGGACTGTCGCAATAGCCCACTGGTAGGTCTGCCTGACTTAAGTTTCTACTACTGTCCATCTTCCATTCAGTCACCAAAGTGATTTTCCTAAAGCACAGGTCATACCATGTCACCCTCCTGCTCATTAAATTTCAGTGGCTCCCAGTCACTTCCAGGATCAAATACAAAATCCTCTGATGTTCAAAGCCCTTTCCTATCTTTCCAGTCTTCTTACACACCTTACTCCTCACCTTATACTCTTTGATCCAGTCACACTAGCTCATTGCTATTTTACAAACAGGATACTCCAACTTTTAGCTCCAAGCATTCTCTTCTGGTCTCCATACCTGAAATGTTCTTCCTAATCACCTAATCACCTACTGCCTTCCTTCAAGTCTCAATTAAGATCCCATATTCTGTAGGAGACCTTTCTCAACCTCTCTTGATTCTAGTACCTAACTTCTTATCATTATTTGCCCTGCATATGGTTTGTTTGTATATATGTGTTAGCTTATTATTTCTTTCATTAGATTGTGAGCTCTTTGAGGGCAGGAGCCCTTAAGCCCTTGTAACTTTTTCTGAAATCTCATCACTTTACATAGTGTCTGGTACACATTAGGTACTTAATATATATTTATTGACTGACTGAGTTTGAAGTGATAAAAAGCTGTATGTGGGGTAAGCAACAAAGAACATCTTCTGATGAAAGGTGAATATTTAACTAGAACTTGTATGGAAGAGGTTGGCATAGTAATGAGTTTCCTCTCACTAGAGGTCTTTGAGTAAAGGCTTGTTGACTCCTTGTTGGGAATGTTGTAGAGTGAATTCATGGTCAGGTTCAGGTGGGACTAGATGACTTTTGATGTACTTTCCAATTCTAAGAGTGTGTGTACCAAATAGCTCTAATAGGTGATAAATCAATATTTATTGACTGAATTAGTTTTTCTTTTTCTCCATTCATTCAATTGGAAGAGAATATATGTTTTCTTATCATAATTATTTCTGTTATTAGTCCATACTTTAAAAAACAAGCTATCCTAAACAAAGTTTCCTCTTTCTTATATTAATAACTATATAGGTATCTTTAATTTGAGTTTCCTATTTTTCAAAAATTGGACTATAAATCAAAATTGCCTAGACCTGAAACTCTGAGATGCCACTTCCCACCCATCAGATAGTCAAAGTTTGTCAAAAGGGATAATGACAATATTGGAGGGGTTGTGGGAAAACTGGCACACTAAAGTGATGTTAGTGGAGCTATGAAATATTACTGTCATTATGGAAAGTAATTTGGAACTATACCCAAAAGTTACAAACTACCAGCCATTACTAGGCATCTCTCCCAAGAATATCAAAGAAAGAGGAAAAGGACCCATATATACAAAATTATTTATAGCAGTTCATTTTGTAGTAGGAAAAAAAAGAAACAAAAAGGGGCTCATCAATTGAGGAATGACTAGAAGGATGATTATGGTATATGAATATAATAGAATATATTATGATATATTATTGCATCAGAAGAAATGCTGAGAAACAAAGGAAGACCCATATGAAAGGATGCAAAATGAAGTGATCAGAACCAAGAGAAAAATTTTATGCAATAGTTACAATGTTATAAAGGAAAAGAACTTTTTGAAATAGGGATGGAGCCAAGATGGCAGCATAGAAGCAGGAAAATTCCATAGCTCCCTTACAACCACCTCAAATACCCATAAAATATGACTCTAAACAAATTTTAGGACTCCAGAACACACAAAATTACAGAAAAACACATTTCTTGTTGAAGGCAGCTCAGCAGGTGGGACAGAAAGGGCTCATCACAGCAAGCTGGAAGTCGAAACCAGCCTGGCCTGAAATCGCAGCCTAGCCCCGGGGCTGCCAGGACAAGCTGTGGCTGGAGCCTTCAGGAGAGTGGATCAGTGACAGCTGTGGAAATTTCCAGAATTATCAACCCATAAGAAACAAGGATTAAGTGAAAGGTCAGTGGAACTTGGCTAAATTCGGGAGAGAAAAATGGTCTGGCCAAACTGCCTTCAGGGAAAGGAAGCAACAGAAGTGGTGGCCCTGCACCCGCTTCCACATGGCTGCTTCAGAAGCTCCCAGCCTGCAGACTGCAAGGAGGCCAAGCAATCATTCAGAGGCTAAATGCTCTTGCCTTAAGCTGCCTGGATCCAGATTGTGGTCTTGGGTGGTGGTCCTGGGGAGTGTTTTCAGTGAGCCAAAGCTGGTGGGGGCTGCAGTGGCCTCCTACTAGCCCTGGCAGCTGCAAAAATCCCAGCGATTTGAGACAGAGCTTTCTCCTCTGGAAGCAGAGTTCTATTGAGCCCAAAAGTCAAGTAATTGATTGGCAACATGAGCAGGCAAAGGAAA
Source organism: Pseudochirops corinnae (assembly GCA_028646515.1). Classification (NCBI taxonomy): domain Eukaryota; kingdom Metazoa; phylum Chordata; class Mammalia; order Diprotodontia; family Pseudocheiridae; genus Pseudochirops; species Pseudochirops corinnae. The sequence continues at coordinate 173,004,093 of CM053588.1, forward strand.
CAAAGCAAACCCAGCAAGGCAACTTTAGATTCCTTTTTTGAGGACAAAAAGGATCAAAGCATGGAACCGGAGGAAGACAACACAGTCAGAACTCCTGCACCAAAAACTTCCACAAAAATGTAGACTGGTTACAATCCATAAAGGAGCTTAAGAAGGATTTTGAAAACTAAATAAGAGAAGTGGAGGAAAAATTGGGAAGAGAAATGAGAATGATGTAAGAAAATCATGAAAAGAGAGTCAACAACCTGACTGAAGAAAATAACACCTTAAAAAATAGATTAACTCAAATAGCAAAAGAGGCCCAAAAAGCCAATGAGGAGAAGAATGGTTTAAAAAGTCGAATTTGCCAGATGGAAAAAGAATCTCAAAAGCTTTCTGAAGAGAATAATTGCTCCAGAATTAGAGTGGAGCAAATGGAAGCAAATAATTTTATGAGAAATCAAGATACTATTAAGCAGATCCAAACAAATGAAAAAATAGAAGGCAATGCTAAATATCTCCTTGAAAAAACCACTGACCTGGAAAATAGATCCAGGAGAGACAATTTAAAAATTATTGGACTATCTGAAAGCCATGATCAAAAAAAGAACTTAGAAAGCATCCTTCAAGAAATTCTCAAGAAAAATTGCCCAGATATTTATAACCAGAGGGCAAAATAGAACTTGAAAGAATTCACCAATCACCTCTTGAAAAAGATCCCCAAAAGAAAACTCCAAGGAATGCTATAGCCAGGTTCTGGAATTCCCAGATCAAG
>CM053588.1:173005346-173039849 GCA_028646515.1 Pseudochirops corinnae
AGAACAGACTGGGGGAGGGGGGACACACTGGGATGGCTGTTTTGGGGTGGTGGGTAGGGGAAAGGAGGGGAGAAAATATGTAATTCAAAATCTTGTGGAAATGAATAATGCAAACTAAAATAAAATTTAAAAAATAAACTAGAATAGAAAATATCTAGCTAGGGGGAGGAGCAGAATCAGGGGAATAGTGGGAAAAGCAGTGAAGTGGTGGTGGTGGTGGTGGTGGTGGTGGTGGTGGTGGTAGTGGTGGTAGTGATGGTAGTCATGGTGGTGGTGGTGGTGGGTGAAACTAAATAAAAATGTTACCTTCCTCACAATTTTATTATAGGTTAATTCTAACTATGGGCAATATTCAATGTGGGAAGAGCACAGAACTGAGAGTCAACAGATCTACATTTGAGCACTGTTTCTACCCATTAGCTTTCAGTATAATCTTGGGAAAGCAGCTTCCATTCTCTGGGCCTCAGTTTTCTAATTTAGAAAATGAAAGAGTTGGATTTGATTCTTTCTAAGACATCCTCTAGAATTGGATGATTCTGTGATTCTATGTACCAAAGTCCTTTTACTGGGCATGAGAATAAAGGAAGACATGCCAAGAAGTAGTGGGTGAAGCCTAGCTCCTTGGAACAGTGTGTAACAAACACCAATGGATCAGCTTCTTCTTTATATGTGTGGATTCATCACCATCTGTCTTCAGTATAAAATGCCCACTTTATCATCTGGGACAGAGAGACTTGTGTCTGAGTTAGCTGAGGAGTTTTCTGGGAAAACATGCTCACTTCCAATAAGTGATTCAGAACCAAAGTAAGTCAGATGTCTAGATGCCAAAGAATGGTGGACTTACAGAGTTGAGTAAGGGACTGGGTAATAAGCACATCAGGCAGTTTAGGATCAACAAGATTCAAAGCAATATATGGGTAGCAGGCAATAGGCAACATTAGACTAGGTAGGCTGGCAATGTGCAAAATATTTAATAAAAGTAGACTATGAAACAAAAATGTGCAACATGGTTCAAGAAGGTAAATAGAAAAAGGTCTGACAATCAGATATTTTAGAGGTAAAGTCATCAGAATTAACCAAAGCCAAAGCAAATTCAGGACCATGGAGAGATCCATATGCGCTCTTGTTCTAATAGGCTCTGCTGCAGGAAACCTTTTATCTCACACCTACCTCTTGCCTCATCCTTCCCCCTACACATGCACAACCATACCTCAGTCCCCCCAACTCATACCCATACACCCCTTAAATCTCTGGCTGTTATAAGAAGTCCATCCTTTTAAGAGTCCTCTGAAATTTTGTGGGATAGGAATGACCTGAACAAAGAGCCAACCTGACTTGGGGCTAATCAGATCTCCTGGAACCCTGTGATGTTGGGTTTTAGAGTCAGGGATTCAAGATCCATGTTAGAGGTATTGGCATCCTTTTCATTAGAGGTTTCATTTAGTCTCAGGGTTTTGACCCCCTAAATAAAAAGCAGGTCTCTGTCAACATTTACTGAATCTCTATGAGGCATTATAGGGGATACATGTCAAAGAGAAAATGTGTTTCCCCACCAAGACCAATCCTTGACAAAATCATGAAGTTGGGTGTTTGTTTCTTCACCAGTTTATCTTTTCTGTGCCCCTTATTCCTCTCCCAACTCTCCCATTATACTCTGTCCTCCCACTTCAAGAATTCATTAACTTTGACTCCATCCTTGCAATCTCCTAAGAAATCTGGTTGGGGGTGGGGAATCTGTTATCAATAATTTATAACTTAACATGAACTTGACATAAAGTGTGCCTATTTCTAATTAGAGGAGGGGAAAGATTTTTTCCCTGTTAAAAGAAATTTCAGGCAAAAGGGTGTGGTTGGAAGTGGTATTTGAGCTTTAGAGACTTTTCTAGTGACTCTGAATTTACTATATCAATGGTTGACTAAGTATTAAAACAGCCCTGGTGCTTGTCCTTGGGACACTTACAGATTGGTTGGGACCAAGAAAGCTAATATATTTAACACTGAGAACAAAAATGAGTGTCTGATAATATGCTGCAGATTTAAACCAAAAAGACTGAAAAAGAGGAAGTAAGAGAAAGGTTCATTATATAATGGAGTTAGACAAAGAACACTTTTTGAAGTAAATGAAAGTTGAGCCAGATCTTGAAGAAAGTGATAGACATGAATTGGTAGGAAGAAGGAAAGAGGGCAGTCAAGATAAGAGGAGGAAGTTCAGATGTACAAATTTAGAAACAGAGGCAGGAACTAGAAACAGATGCTGGGGAAAATGAGAACATTGCTTTGACTATACTATCTGCATTAAGGAAAACTTCTCAGGCATATGTATTCCATAGTTAAATGAACATAGTGCATGCAACATGAATACTAACCTATAGCAAACACACCATACCCTCCCTTTTCTGTATAATCACATCTTATACATACTTCAAGTCCCAGAAATGCCACATTCTTTGTGAAAATTTTCTTGATTAGAATTAAATTCAGTTTTTTTTAATGTATTAAGCTCCTAGTATTGCAGATGTTTTTGGTTTTTTGATAAAATAAATAAATAGAAGAGACTAGTTTTTGCCTTTCAGAAACTTTCATTCTACTTGAAGGGAAGGAGATACATTAATGCAAATAAGTAAATACAAAGTAAGATCAAAAGGGAGAGCAATAATAACTGGTGGATGATGGAGGGATAAGTACAGTTCTCTTTTATGAAATTATACCCATTACACTTTGAAGGAAGCTAGGCATTCTATTGGGCAGAGGAGATGAGGGAAAGCATTCCAAATATGAAGGACCACATGTGGAAAAGTAGGGAGGCATATAATAAAATGTACTGCACATAAAACAAAGAGACCAGTTTTAGTGGAATGTAGAATGTATAGAGGGAGATAATACACAGTAACACCAGAAAGGTAGATGTGAGCCATAATGTGTATGACTCTAAATCTCAGAATAAAGGTTTTGTATCTTATTTAAAATGCAGAATGGAACCACTAATCTCAAATTTTCTCAGATCATGATTTGAAAAAAACCCAAATAATTGTGAGTTATATTTTTTATAAAAGTTGTATTGTGTTAGGAAGATTTGTAAAATCTCAGAGGGTGAGGGAACCCCAGAAATCTATTTGTCTAACAGGAATTTTCTTTACAAGAACTCAAATAATTATTTTTCTTTTGCCTTTTAATGACCTTCTATAATAGGACACCTACTACTTTCTAAGTATATTCCTTTTTTGGACAGCTCTAAGCATTTGAAAGTTTTTTTTTATACTTAGTCAAAACCTGCATCTCTGAAACTTCTACCTGTTATTACTAGGTCTCTCAAAATAAATCTGATCAGGGGCAGCTAGGTGGCACAGTGAATGGAGCACCAGCCCTGGAGTCAGAAGGACCTGAGTTCAAATCTAGCCTCAGACACTTAACACTTACTAGCCCTGTGACTTTGGACAAGTCACTTAACCTCAACTGCCCTACCTTCCCCCCTCCAAAAAGCAAAAAAAAAAAAAAAAAAAAAATCTGATCAATAATTCACATGATACTCCTTAAAATTATTAAAGACAACTCTCATGTCCTCTTAGTCATTTCTTCTATATGATAAGCCCTTGACAATTCTCCTTTCACCAACCAGAGGTAGCATGACACACTGAGGAAAGCATTGGATTTAGAGTCAAAAGAATTGAGCTTAAATCCGAGCTCTTTCACTTTTTAGCTATGCAAACAAGTTGTTTCCCTTTTCTGGGCTTTAATCTATTCATTTGTTCTTTATATGTGACACTCCATCTATCATGGAGTATATCCACATGCCATGAGAGGGAGCATGGCATAATTAATAAGGGATTGGATTTGGAGTCAGAAAGATTTTAGTTCAAATCTTCTTTCATATCCTATGAGATGTATGACACTGTACAAGTCACTTGACATCTCTGGGCCTTCATTTCTCCAGCTGCAAAAATGGAGGAAGGGCGAGTTGGAATTTATGATCATTATCCTGTTTCCTTGGCTGCACTGGCTGTACCTCAGACCTGGAATGCACTTCCTCCTAACCTCTGCTTCTTAAAATCCCTGGTTTTCTTCAAGGCTCTACAGGAAATCTTTCTTGACCCTCACTTGACTACAAGTGCCTTCTGCTCCCCAAAAAATGTATATCTATTTTGTGTATATATGATCCATACATATCTATATTGTGAGATTTTTGAGGGCAGGAACTATTTCACTGTTATCTTTGTATCCTCTGTGCATAGCATAGGGGATATATGGCATATATTAGGCTCTGAATAAATGCTAGCCCATTATCTCTCTTCATTAACAATATTCTGATGTTATTTTAGTCAGTCAATAAGTGCTTATTCAATACTTACTATTTGCTAATCACCATACTAAGCACTAGGGATACAAAGAAAGCCAACACATGGTTCCTGTTCTGAAAGAGTTCACACTTGAATGAATGCAACAACATACAAAAACTTGATACAAGTTCTAGACAGTGGAAGTGGAAGATAATCTCAAAGAAAAAGCACTAGCAGTCAGGAAGAACTAGGAAAGATCTATAAAGCTGACACTAGAGACAATTCTTGAAGGAAACCAAAAAAGTCAGATGGCAAATGTGAAAAAGGAGAGCATTCTAGTTATGGAGTGAAAAGATACAGAGGCAGAAGATGAACTCTTTAGTGGTAGGAACTGCAAGAAGGCTAATTTTAATAAATCATAGAATATATGGAGGGGAGTAAAATATAAGAAGATGAGAAAGATGGCAAGGAGCCAGGAGCAAAGGGATTCAAAAGCCAACAGAATTCTATATTTGTTCCTGGTGGTAATAGGGGGCCACTGGAGTTTACTGACTGGAGGGATTACATACTGGGACTTTAGGAAAATCACTTTGGCATCTGAGTGAGGATGTATTAAAGTGGGGAGAGAGTTGAGGCTGGAGAGTAACCAGAAGGCTATTGAAATAGTCCGGATTTGAAGTCATGAAATTCTACACCAGGTTGCAGTCTATATGAGTAGAAAGAAAAGAACATTAAAGAGATGTTTTGAAGGTAGAAAAAAAAAGGCTTGACAACAGATTGGGAATGTGTGATGAGTACAAAGAAGTGCCAAGGATGACACAGAAGTTATAAGCCTGAATGTCTGTGAGGATTGTGGAGTCATTGGCAGTAATATGAAAGAAAAGAGGATTTGGAGAAAAGAAAATGAGTTGGTTTTGATATATTGAGTTTAATGTATATGGGATAGCTAGTTGTGGTGCCAAAAGTCAGTTCATGACTGGAACTCTAATAGAGAGTTTAAGGACAGATATATAGATATGGGAATTATCTACATAGAGAGGATGATCAAATGGATGGGAGATTATGAAAATACTAAGCCAAATTGTATACAGGTAGAAGAAAAGAGGACCCAAAATAGAACCTTGCGGGGAGGGTATTCATAGTTAACAATCACGATTTGGATGAAGATATATTAAAAGAGATTGAGGAGGGGGTTAGACAAGTAGGAGGAAAATCAAGAGAAAGTATCATAAAAACCTAGACGAGATAAACTACCTAGAAGAGAGACAGTGGCAGAGAAGTAGAGAGGTTAAAAACAAAGAGGACTAAGAAAAGATCATTAGATAGTGTAATCAAGAGATCTCTGATAACTTTTGAGAGAGAAGTTTCAGATGAATGATATCAGAAACCAAATTCCAGAAGGTTAAGAATCAAATTAGAGGAGAGGAAATGGAGGTTGTTGTTTAAGAGAGAGAGAGAGAGAGAGACAGAGAGAGAGACAGAGAGACAGAGAGACAGAGACAGAGAGAGAGAGACAGAGAGAGACAGAGACAGAGACAGACATACAGAGACAGACAGATGGAGAGAGACAGAGAAGAGATAGAAACAGAAAGAGAGAGACAAAGAGAGAGAGAGAGAAAGAGAGAGAGAGGTGTATGTGTTTGTGGAAAGCAACTAGTAGTTTTGAACATTATAAGAAAGTAAGAATAAGGAAGAGAGTATTCTGCTGGAAAATATCAGATGAAATGGGGGGTACACATAGAAGGCACTGATTTGGAAAGGAGAAGGACCATCTCTTCATGTGAGACAAGAGTGAAAGAGGAAATGGTGGATTAAGATATCTGAGTAATGTGAGATTAGTAGAGATGGGGGGGAGAAGAGAAAGCTCTTGGAAAATGGCTTCAATTTTTCTTAGTGCAGTATGAGATAAAATAATCAGCTGACAAAATGAAATGGAGGTACTATGGAAAGCTTGAAAAGAACTGAAAAGCTTTGGAATGGCTACTCTGTTTAATGATACAGCAAATCAATTGGGGAAGGATTTTTTAATTGCTTTGATGCAATAAGGGGCTACTTGAGATTATATAACATAAATTTGTAATGGACCAAGTTAGCACAGTTTCATAATTTGTGCAGCTCTGTTGCATAACATATGAATATAGGAGTAAAGATGGTAAATGGTAGAAGTAATCAAAGGCAAGGGTTTAGTAAGCCATGATCAGTAATAGAACAAGTGATAAAGAGACTAAAGTATAGAGGATACTATAGCTGAACTGGTTCACTGATGTACTGAAGTAGGGAAGAGAGAAACATATAGCATTTAAATAGGGTAATGGCTTGAGGAAGAATTAAGGGATGAGGGTGTGAGATTTTGGGGTCACAGTGAGGAAAAAGAACAGGGCAATGGGTTATTAAACAGAGGGGAAATGAGATGACAAAAGATTTTGAGAAGATAAAGGAATTTTAGAGTTTTAGAACATAGAAATGGAACATGTGTAAGTGATATCAAGATTAAGTGTATATTAAGAGTATAACCATCTCTGTCTGTACATTAGGTAGAGTGAACAAGTAGGTCATGGGAATTCAATAGACTGAAAAACTGAAGAGTTGGGGCGTTTAAGAGAGTAGCAATATTATGCTGAAATCCCTTGGTATGAGGGCAGTAGTAGTGGTGGAGAGAAAGACTGATCTAAGTACTAACTCATTGAAGAAAGAAGAATGAAGAATGTTCTGTGGATGATAAATAGCTAGATAATAGAATCTTGATTGGGTGATAAATTTCAATTTGCTGACTCTCAAAAGAGAAGAGGTCACTGAGTGATGATGGTAGAGGGAGTAGTCCAGAACCAATGTCTGCAGTGTTGGAAAGGCTTCAAATATGAGGCCTGATTATGGGCTCTGTGTCTTTGCTCTGAGGATCAGTCTAGCAAAAGGCAAAGAGATTCCCCGCAAATGACATAATCAGTTTGGGACCATGGCAACCCATGAAATAAATAGGATTATCTACTAAAAAGGCATGGAGGTGCTATGAGTAACATCAATGGAGGGAGCAAACACACTTAAAAACTCAAATTACAAAAGTTTATAGTTTGTGTATTTTAGATCACATCTAAGATTTATTTAACATCAAGTTATTATTGTTCAAGAGAGCATCACCTAATTAATGTTCCCATAAAAACAACTGATCTATTTTATAGTGATCTACTTTATGACACAGTTTCCCAAAATACATTGTAGTGAGAACCCCCTTAATCCTCTTCACCCCCACCAAGTTAATAAAACTCTTGAGATTTTCACCATTCTTAAGGCATCGGGGGTAAACAAGCTTTCTGGGTCCTAGATAAAGACAAATGGGGCATTTGAATTAAGGAAATTAGGCTATAGACAAACAGTTTACAATGTATCAGACTACTAGAAAGAGGGGAAGAAACTCCAACAAATGTGGACATTCTTGAGATAATAGTAAATCATAAATGTAAGCAAAAATAAAGTTGTAATTAAAAATAAAATCATCAAGTATAAGGAATGATGATGGTGGTGGTGAAAATGATAATGGTGGTGATGATAGATTTTCCTCGGATCATTTCTTTCTCACCTCCATCAAGCAATATGGGAATGATTTTCTACAATTTTGTTAACTACAAAAAGCAATGAGTTTATTCATGTACATAATAGTACAAAGAATATTAAATATAAGAGAATAATTGCATAAGAGTGACTTGCCCTAGGATCATTTCTATTTAAACCCTTTCAAAAAGATCAGAACAATATTACAATAACTGACACTGATATTCTTTCTTTAGTTTTGCAAACTGCTTTCCCTCATATCTATCTAAGGTCTCCTTTGGCCATAAACTGTGTAGACACTGAGCGGAGGTTCTTCTGGTAGGGCATGCCTTATCTTAAGGAAGGAAGAAAATACCCTGGGAGTTCTTTCTTTAATTGGGAAACCTAGAGCTCAATGTGAAGGCAGTATGAGGAATGGATGAGCCCTGCATGGGTTCTTCCCACACTAATTTCCAGAGGTGCCTGGGAGAAACTGGGACCAGCAGGCTATAGGCAGCACCTGCTCCCTAGAAGCAAGGGATGGAGTTGGGGCAAAGGGTCTGATGGAAAGTAAAAAAGTGAGAACTGAGATCCCATTTTTATTTTGTCATCGACCCTACAGCATCTAATCCCCTACCCGTTCCTAAAATAAGCATTTTCCCATTTTAGATGTAATGTTTGGGAGAAATTTCTCTATTCTCTTCTCTCTCTTCACTACTTTGATCTTTTATTCTTTTTTTTTCTTCTTTCCTTTCCCCTCCTTCCTATTTTTTCTCAATCTTTTTTAAGATGCAATTAAGTGTTTTTCCTGATTTGGTTTCCTTTCCTTTCCCTTTTTAAAGCAATTTGTTATAGAAAGATACTTCCCGAGGTTTTACTTTTGATCCCTCTTTCCCATCCTCCCCAATCCTAAAAACATCACCCTTCTCCTCTCTCCACTCCTACCCTCTTCTGCAAGCCCAGATTCCTGCTCCCAATGAAATCTTTATTAGACTGCTATATTTGCTGCCAAGATATTAAAATAAGGACTCATTTGTTCATATGTTATTTCTTGATCCATTTTAAAAAGAATTATACATTGTGTAGTTTAAAAAAAAACATGAAAAAGTGGGGGTGGGGGAGCCCTAGGCATGGATGTTGTGAAAAACAACAACCCTGCTCAGTCAATGTTAGAGATGTTAATATCCTCATTTTACAGGAGGAAATAAAGATTAAGTTACAGAAAGTGAGTTGACCATCTAGGTTAGATTAGAACTCATCTTCCTGAGTTAAAGTTCTGAAATCTAGCTGCTCTGGATATCCTGAATATGTACAATATCCTCTAACAAAAAAGGAACACATAAATCCTTCCTTTCACTTACCAAGTCAAGGCTGCAACAACTTATAACATTTCCTTTCCTAGTGCCTGTAGATAGCAGCCAACATACTCCTCTCCACCCTATCCCACCGCCCCCTTAAGGATCTATTTTAATCAATCAACAATAATAGTTGGCATATACATAGAACTTTAAGGTCCTTTACAAATGTTCTCTCATTTTATCCTCACAACAACCCTGTGTGGTAAGTGCTGATTGTTATTATGCCCATTTTATACATGAAGGCAGTAAAAGGTTAAGTGACTTGCCCAGAATCATACAGCTAGTAAGTATCTGAGGCTGAATTTGAACTCGACTCTTCCTGACTCCATGCCTAGAGTTCTACCTAGCCATAGGGCCTTCTATGTGTCAGGCATTGCCTGAGTTCTTGGGATAAAAAGATAATGGTAAAATATTCTCTTCTTGAAGACTGGGTATCTCCTATTAGAATGTGTATACACACACATACACACACACACACACACACACACACCATGAAACAAGGAAGTTTTGGGGATAAAGACACTAGTAGCCTTAGGGGCAGTATTGGGAAAAGTTTCATATGGAAGATGGTTTTTTAACTAAATTTCTAAGGAAAACTATTCCAAGAGGCAGAAGTAAAGAGAAAAAATATTCCTGGCATAGGAGATAGTGAGTACAAAGTCATGGAGATGAAAAATGGAATGTCACATGTGAAGGACAACAAGTATACTGTCTAGCATAACTGGACTGTAAATTTCAGGGATAGAAGTAATATATAAAAATACTAGAAAGATATACACATATATACACATACACATACATAAAGATCCAGGTTATGAAAATCTATGAAAGCCAGAGAGAAGAGTTTATATTCATCAATAAGCATTGATTAAACACCCACCATGTGCCAAACACTGTGCTAAATGCTACATGTTTTCTATTATTAATAGGGGAATGGAATTTATTGAGTATGGGTTGAGAGAGGGGAGTGACAAAACCAGACTTGTATTTTAAGAAAGCTACTTTGGCTCTTTGGAAGATAGATTGAAGTAGGGAGAGACTTGAGGCAGGGCAACTAATTAAGAGACCAAGTGAGAGGGATTGAGCTAGTTGTGGCTCCATGAGTAGAAATAAGGGGAAAGACACAAGAATTTTTGTGGACATAAAAATAATGGTATTTGGGAATTGATTCTATTTGTAGGAATGAATAAGAGTGAGAACTCAAAGGGTGACAATGAGGTAGATCATCTAGGTAAATGATGATGGTACCATATTAGTTAACAATAAATATTTGGGCCAATCATATGCATGGGTGTTTCCCTAAATGATATGACTTGCAAGGCATTCAGAAAACTCCCTGTGGTTGAAGTTACATCCTAATCTTACCCCCAATCAAATTAGGCTAGGTTTGCCATAAAAGAAACTGAGACTTAGTTGACTTAGGGGACTCAAGATGTAGACTGTTGATATCACTTCCTCATTACCTGAGTACAGAGCATCAATGATGGGTGCTCTGATGTTTGGCTGGTGGTTTGCAATTCAGGCAAGGGAGCTTCAGTCAGCTGAATCAACTCAAGGTGTCCTCAATGCTGCCCTTGTTGAATATCTTTCTCCTTCTATTGCTAAGTACATCTCTCTCTCTCTCTCTCTCTCTCTCTCTCTCTCTCTCTCTCTCTCTCTCTCTCTCTCTCTCTTTTAACTGCTGCTGAATGATCTACAAATATCTCATTTTCTCCCAAAATTGATCCTAAACTACCAGGACATGTTCTGTGTCAGGCCCAGCCCAGGACACTCCCTTACCCAAAAATATCCTTTACCCCACCCTCCCGTTTCAATATCTAAAGGTCTGCCATTAGCAACTCATCCCTCTGGGTTAAGCATTTCCTTCTTCAAACTCTTTTTTTTAATAATTAAGTTCCCGGGGTGGGTAGGTGGCACAGTGAATAGAGCACCGGCCTTGGAGTGAGAAGGACTTGAGATCAAATCCAGCCTCAGACACTTGACATACTTACTAGCCATGTGACCTTGGGCAAGTCACTTAACCCCCATTGCCCTCCAAAAGGAAAAAAATTAAAAATAAAATTTAAAAAAAAATTAAGTTCCCCCTGAAAAGGGGAATGTATTAAGGTTGTAAAACTTTATCATGAATAAATTGATCCTATCCTTTTCTTCTCAGCATATGGAAACTGGAGATGAGGAAGAAAACCTTTGCCTTCCTCACCATTTGGTCAAAGCCCCATCATAATGAATAACTCTTTATATATGTGTGCATTTGTGTGTGTAGACACACACAGACACATATATGCACACATTGTATATATCATTATGTTTGTTTATAATCATGGGAAGAAAGACAGATGTTAAATGTACATTTATATACAAACATATGTACATACACATATGCAATTTTTTAAACATTTTTCCTTCCCATGATTCTCTGATCCTGCCCTGCTTTGTATGCCTGTTTGTATGCATGTTTACCTGTCGTAAAAGAAGGAAAAAAGATACATGGTACATAAACAGGGCCCTGAACAATTGGTCCCAGTCTACCAAAAGGACAGTACATCCAATTCTGAGAAGCTTAAATGTATTCTTGATTAAAAAGTCCACAATAGCAGGGGAAGGGAGAAGCAGAGACCTCAAAGTGAGTCAGCTAATGTCACTCTGGAATGGGCTGTGATTTAATAGGTGTTTCATTGCTGTAAATGGTGTGACTTTATAAGTGAAACAGAACAGCCCCTTGGGGGCTGAGTCCTACATTTGAGGTTCTCCTCACCCAGAAAATAACCTCAATGAAAATTTAATCTGCCAGGACAAAAAAAAAAATCTGTTTCAAGTAAGCTCTTCTTTAATTCCCTCTCAGACAGTTTAGCTTTGTCTACAATATGCACTTCATTTTCTGTCATTCAGAAAGGTAGCTGTGAAATATTGTTTAGAAAATTATATCCTAGAAATTTCAATGTGCCTGGTGCATGAAGCATTTACATAATTGCTACTTAATAAAAGTTTGATAAATGAGATATAAAATATATGACTACTTCTCCAGAACAATACATGGGGCAGTATTCCAACGGTCATTGTGCATAATGAAGAACACGCCTGACAAGTGTGATAAAGGGTTCATTAACAATAAACTTTATTTAAACATCAGCACTGATCAGATTTGAAGGGGGGCATCACTGAAATTCTTAGCCCAAAGAGGGAGTGGTGAAGTTCTGGACTAGGAAGCTGTCGTAAAACCTGGATGCTGGGCTGAGCTCCAGAATTCTGAGGCTTTGACTGAGTCTATTAACTTAAATGTGCCTCAGTTTTCCCACATTAAAATGGAGAAATGAAGACATGTGTTACAAATGCCATGTTCATAATGAGGGTCTCACAGAAGAGTCAGATTCTCAGATTTGGGATGTGGAGGTCCTAGAGTCCAGGACCTAGACTCTAGTATGTCCAGACTACATTTAATTGAACAAAGAAACTCACAATATACTTTTACAGTTTCTGAATTTGCCTAATTTGAAGAACAGAAGGGTTTCCATCCTTGACCAACTTTTAATGATTAAGAAGTACATGTGTGTATACCTGTATATATGTATATAGACATACATATGTATGTATAATATACAAATATATATACAAAACATATATATTACTTGTATGCATACACATATCTTGCAATTTGTACAATTTATGTACAACCTAGGTAGATACAAATGCTATATACATTATGAGTTCATGTGTATACATAAATTCCTACACATATACATATATGAATTGATTGCATTTCAAATCCTGTGAACTTCTTTTGCATTATTTTGGTAATTGATTATACTTATTGCCTGCCCAATCTGAATCTAAAGCCTCCCTCTGCCTTCTCTACTCTGAGAAAAATCCAATTCCCTTAGCCCAATATCAGGGCATACTTGGCCCTGGGTAGGTGCCCATCAGTCCTCCTCTGATCCTTTCCATTGTGATTATAGACTAGCTTGTCTCTCACTTTTTGACACATCCCCAAGGTAGAGGAGTGTAGTAGAAAGAGATCTGGAGTCAGTGAAGCTGTGTTTAAATCCAGAAGAACAAGTTTTGAGTAACATTGTGTTTTACATGTTTGCAACTCCTTAGGATGAATCCCCTGTAGTGGTACACAAGAGTTCACAACTGTAAGACTATACCCCTTATATCTATACAGTTACCAGAAGCTACTGGGTTTCCTGGAATATTAATTGGGAATTCTAGCTAGCCAGGCAAAAATTTCTAAGTGCAACATGCAAGAACCAAATAAAGTAATGAAAGTACAGACATTTTGAAAAGCAAAAAGGCATGAAGATTGTAATAATTATTAGTAGTAATAATAATTACTGTATCACCATAATATTTCAAGCATCCAGGGTAATTTCTCTAGGTGTTTCAACTATTCTGAATGCCTCTAAGAACCAGAGAGAAAACAAATAAAGCTCCCAATAAGCAACCCAAATAGCTCTTTAACGTCCATACAAAGAAACTTCTGAGCATTGTTTTTTCTTATAGGAATGTCTTCAAGCCCTCGTTTTTAGCCTATCCATCCTTGTTTCACTCACAGTCCTAACAAGTTTGTTAATCTAGTTTCATAGTCCATAGTATATTAGAAAGAGTAATTAGAAAAGGAAGAATGAATGTATGAAATGACAGAAAATATAAAACATTTAAAGACCGATTAAAAGAACTCAAAAAGCATAATATACTGACACCATTTAGCATGGAGGACATAGGGCAAATTTTTAGGACACAAGGAAGTGTGCAATATATTTTTAATTGATATTTTAGAAAGATTTAGATGTAATATGTGGCTAGAGCTCTGGGTTTAGAAATAGGAAAGCTGAGTTTAAATTCTTCTCAGATACTTACTAGCAATGTGACCATAGGTAAGTCACTTAACCTCTTTATTTTTCTTACCTGTAAAATGGGGATTGGGGGCAGAGAGAATACTTATACTTCCAGCTTCACAAGTTTGGTATGAGGAAAGAGCTTTGCAAATCTTAAAGCACTATGCAAATATGGGTTATTATTTTAAACAGTTAAAAATATTTAAAAGGTTAGGGCACTTCAAAGACAAGTTTCAATTACCTCAAAAATTGACTCATGTGGAATCTTTCATTTTCTATCAATACTTGATAAACAAGGCATGATTATTTCAGTAGAGGCAACTTGGAATAGTGAATAGAGTGCTATGCTTGGAATCAGGCAGACATGAGTCCAAATCTACCTCTGACATAAGTGTCATGAGCCTGGACTAATCAGTCAACCTTGGTGTCCTTAGTCAACTCCCCAGTGCTTCTCTACTCAAACATAGACACCTTGGGATTTGTCTGATGGAGCACATTCACACACAAGCAGTTCAACCTGATGATAAAAGCACAGACCCACTATGTACTATAGTATTGTTATTTTATTGGAGATTTATTTTGCTCCTTCTTTTGGCTCCCTTTTGTAACAGGCATTTGACGTACAGAGTCACTTTACTGCAGAAGTGGCATTTGTTGCTTCCAAAATCACTCTTTTAAAGATAAATCAAGAAATTTACCTTTCACAATCTATTAGTTACATTATCCTGGTTTACAATTCATCCTGATTTGCATACAATCATTGTTCAATTTGTCCTGATTATGTTATTAGTGTTGAAAGACAGCTCCCATTAGTGATATAAGCTTCCACATTCTCCCAGAATAAAACAGGATATTACAGGTGGGAGTTTTCGGTTCCTTAGAAGTATTATTGGCCAAAGGTAACACTTTACCATGTTGATCCTGCTTAATGTGCTCTCTTACTCTTTACTTTGTGCAGTTACAGATAGGAGATGCTCCTTCCATGTGGGTCACACTTAAGATGATACCTTTGAACCTCTTAATCTTTAATAGGGAAGCTATCTCAAGAAGGCCTGCTATTAATTGCAATTACAGAATATGAATTGAAAGCAGTTAAATTAAAAATCAGATCCTTAGAGGAGAGCTCAAAACAATGACAATTACTATATGAATTGCCAACTTATGGAAGGCTTGATATGGCCTTACATTAATTTAATTATTCAGTAAGAATTCTTTAGTAGAAGATGGCAGAATAAAGGAAGCAGTGAGTTCTTCCAACATTCCCCTCCAAACAGCTTCAAAACAATACCTCAAACTGAATTAAGGAGTGGCAGAAACAACAAAAGTTTGGGGTGAGACATTTTTCTGGCCCAAGACAACTTAGGAGGTTGGAAGGAGAGGCCTGTGGCACTATCATGGGGGCTGATCCAGAAGCCATATGGTGACATATCATGCAGTGGGCCTTGGAGGGAACAACATCAAGAACAGTAGTTTTTGGAACTCTCAAGGCAGGGACAGTAAAGGAATATAGCAACTCATCAGAAAGAGATTATAGGAGACCATTGTCCCAGCACTGCTCACAGGACAGGGTGCTCTTTGACAACTCTATTGCATATACCTAGTTCTGATCATTGTTCCAGAGCAGAGAGGAGTACTTACAGTCACAAGGGAGTAGAGGCCCTGAGAAGTAATATTCCTTATGATCACAAGGAATCAGGGACCCTGAGGAGCAACATGATTTGCTGTTCCAAGGAAGCAGGAGCCCCAAGGAAAAATATCACTTTCAGTCCTAATGGAGTAGGACTCCCAGAAGCTCCAAAAACTTCCAAACTCCTAGAACTAGTTCTGAAAACAGTAGTGCAAAACAAACAAACAAACAAACAAAAAACCAAAAACAACCCTGAAGCTTAGGATAGTGTCCCCCATATTTAGCCCAGAACTAGAACCCAATTTTAACATAGAGTTCAAAGTCAAGAAATAGACTGGATAAGTGATCAAACAACTAAAAAATAATCTGACTGTAAGAACTACTATGGTGACAGATGAGATCAAGACACAAATTTAGAAGAAAATAACAATGTCCAAAAGCAACTACAAGTAAAGTCTCAAAGAAAAATAGGAATTGTAAACAAGTCCAAGAAGATGTCCAAGAAGATTTAAAGAATGAGATGAGAGTGATAGAGGAAAAAAAAATAAGAACCATGCCAGAAAATTATAAATTATATCAATAATATATAATATATAAATACATATAAATGTATAAATAATAATAATATAAATAAAAATTATAAAAAAACAATTAGCATCTGAACAAAAGAGGGACAAAAATACTAAAGAAAATAACAACTTAAAAAAAATAGAATTGTCCAAATGGAAAAAGAGGTACAAAACCTCACTGAAGAAAATAATTCCTTAAAAATTATAATTGAGTGAGTGGAAACTAATGTCTCTGTGAGAAATCAAGAAACAACAAAACAAATTCAAAGGAATGAAAAATAGGGGGAAAAATGTGAAATATCTCATCAGAAAAAGAATTGGAGAATAGATCAGAGAGAATTTAAGAAGTGTTAGACTGCCTGAAAACCATGATCAAGGAAAGAGTCTAGACATCACATTTCAAGAAATTGTGAAGAAAAATTGCCCTGATGTCCTAGAATCAGAGGGTAAAACAAAAATCGAAAAAACATTTATTACTTTTTAAAATAAATCTCAAAATGAAAACTTCCAGGAATAGTGTAACCAAATTTCAGAGCTCTTAGGTAAAAGTGTAAATAAATACCTCAAGCAGCCAGAAAGAAACCATTCAAATACCATGAAGACACAACACAGTCAGGATCACACAAGATCTACCAGTTACCATGTTAAAAGAATGAAGGGCCTGGAATATAATATTTGGGAAGACAAAGGTGCTAAGATTTTAATCAATATGTTATCCACCTCCAGAAAGAAAATTGATGAACTGTGAGTGCAAACTGAAGCATATTTTTTTTCACTTTCTTTGTATTTCTTGCTTTGTTTTAATTTTTTTTTTTTGCAACATGGATAATATGCATGACTTGATATGTATAATTGATATCATAATTTGCCTTCTCAATGAGTGGGGGAGGAGTAGGAGGGAATGAGAGAATTTAGAACTCAAAAAAATTTTAAAGGAATGCAATAAATAAAATATACTAGGGTATTAAAACAATAAAAGTGTCTTCTGTGTAGAGTACACTACATGAAGTGCTGAGGATTCAAAGACAAAAAGAAACAGTCTTTTTTCCTTAAGGAGTCCACATTCTATTAGGGAAAATAAACTCTAGTTCCAGATTCATCTCTCCCCAGAAAACTTCTTTATTTAATTCACCCCACACTTACTCCATCACTTCAAACTCAGTCAGTCAGTAAACATTTATTATGTGCTTGACACTGTGTTAAGTGCTGAGGATACAATAAAAGCTTAAGGTATTCCCTGCCCTCAAGGAGATCATAATCTAATGAGGGAGACAACAACAAAGATTAGATAGATAGATAGATAGATAGATAGATAGATAGATAGATAGAGATAGAGATTTAGATATATATCTATATAAGTCATATACAGAACAAATAAGAAATAAAAAGAGGGAAGGCACTAGAATCAAGAAGGCTTGAGTAAAATCTTCCACAGAAGATGGAATTCTAGTTGGGATTTAAAGGAAGCCAGGTAAGCTAGTGGGTAGAGATGAGGAGGGAGAACATTCTGGGCATAGGGTACAGCCATGGAAAAAGCTCAAAGCTGAGAGATGAAGTGTATTATTAATGGAACATAAAGGAGGCCTGTGTCACTGAACTGAAGAGTATATGGAGTGGAGTATGGTATAAGAAGACTAGTAATGTGTGTGGCAGAGGGAGGGCAGGTTATGAAGGACTTTGATTGCCAACAGGGCATTTTTTTATTTTGATTCAGGAGGCGACAGGAAAGCACTGGAGTTTATCATGCAGAGTGATGACAATACTCCAACTTGTACATTAGGAAAATCTCTTTGGTGGAGGAATGGAGGATGGGCTATAGAAAGAGAGAACTAAGGCACACAGACCCACCATTAGACCACTCCAACAGTCCAAGTGGGAGGCAATGAGGGCCTATGCTAGAGAGGCAGTAGTATCAGAGCAGAAAATGGGGTGAATTGGAGACATGTTTCAAAGGTGAAATCTACAGGCCCTGGTAACAGATTGGATATGGGAGTGGGTCAAGAGACAGTGAAGAGATAAGCATGATGCTTATACTGGAAAGTCTAGGAAATTGGGAGGATGATGTTGTCCTCAACAGCAATAGGAAAATTTAGGGGGCGGGTAGTGAATTCAACTTTGTAAGTTCGTTGACTTCAGGATGTCTATTGGACATAGAGTTAGAGATATCTAAAAGGTAGAGGGAGATGTGAGATCAGAGGTCAAAAGAGAAGGTAGTGCAGGACAGGTAGATCTAAGAACCATCAGCATAGAGATGGTAATCAAATCCATGGGAGCTGGTGAGATCGCCAAATAAAATAGTATGCAGGGTCAAGAGAAGAGGGCCTTAGGACAGAGCCCTGTGGGACATCCATGATTACAGGGAATTATCTGGATGTGCATCCAGCAAAAGAAACTGAGGCTGTCCTCTGATAGGGAAGAGGAAATAGGAGCAGAGCTTCTTTAACACTTACAGGTACACTCTACTGTCATGCTGATTTCTCCTCCTTGTTTACTCTACATATAACAGGCCTATTCTGTGATGTGAATGTCCACTTTTTCACGCGTTAACCAGCTCTGTCAGAGACATGGTTTCAAATCATGCACAGCTTGAAGTGGGCTCTGATTCCCTATAATACTGGGGACAGAGATACTAAAGCTTACATGGGCTGGGTATTTAATGTAATTTCTGAATCTGCAAGGTCAGAATAATAAGGGTTATTGTGACTTTATATAGTCTGAATGTAGAATGTCAGTCCAGAGTTCCTAAATAAACTTTCCTCCTTCCCCCCACCCATAAGCTGCCTTGTTCACCTTGGTATGCCTCCTCCCTAAGGCCTTCTCTCCTGATTGGTGAGTGCCTAGCCAGAATAGACATTTATCTCTGACCTCGAACCTCCAACTACCTACTGGGCATCTCAAAAATCCAAAGCTTTAAGATGTCCAAAACTGAACCCAAGATCTCTCTCCCATTCCAAATCCTTCCCTCCCCTGAACTTTTCTATCACGGTCAAGGCTATCACCATCCTGCCTGTCACTCAGGTTCAGAAACTAGGTCTTGTTCTCAAGTCCTCACTCTCTCTCACCCTGTACCCATATCTAATTAGTTGTCAAGTTCCATAATTTCTACATTAGTAATATCTTCTTATATATGGTTCCTTGTATTCTCTGATCCTGTCTCTACCATTGCCCAGGTCCTCACCACTTCATACCTATACTATGACGATAGCCTGGTTGGTCTTTCTGCCTCAAGCCTCTCCTCACTTTGATCCATCTTCCACTTAGCTGTCAGACTGATAATCATTAATCACAGACCTGACCATGTCACTTCCCTATTTAATCCACTCCAGTATCTCCATATTGCATCCAGGATCAAATATCTATTTGACTGTTTAAAAAAAATTATTTATTTATTTATTTATTTACTTTTAGTTCACAACATTCAGTTCCACAAGCTTTAGAGTTCCAAATTTTCTCCCCTTCTTTATCCTCCCCACTCCACCCATGGAGGTATGCAATATGACAGAAGTTCTACAAATACCTTCACATTAAACATCAGTCAAGTTGTAAAGAAGGATTATAACCAATGGAATGAATGAGAAAGAAGGAACAAAACAAAACAAAAAGAGAGAGAGAGAGTAAATAGTTTGCTTCAGTCTACATTCAGACTCTGTAAATCTTTCTCTGGATGTGGATAGCCTTTTCCATCATGAGTCCTTTGGAGCTATCTTATAGCCTTGCATTGCTGTGAGGAGTCTAGTCTATCAAAGTCAGTCATCACAGATACTATGTGTCTGTAATTGTGTACAAAGTTCTTCTGGTTCTGGTCCTCTCATTCACCGTCAGTTTATATAAGTCTCTTCAGGTTACTCTGAAGTCTGTCTGCTCCTCATTTCTTATAGCACAATAGCATTCCATTCCATTCATATACCACAACTTGTTTAGCCATTCACAATTGATGGGCATCCCCTTGATTTCCAGTTCTTTGCTACCACAAAAAGAGCAGCTATAAATATTTTTGTACATATGGGTCCCTTTCCCACATATAGAATCTCTTTGGGATACAGCCCTAGAAGTGATATTGCTGGGTCAAAGGGTACGCATATTACCTTTATTTGAAGTATAAAGCCTTTCACAACCTGGCCTTCTAATATTTCCAGTCTTCTAATACCTTCCTCCTCTCTAGTTACACTGGCCTCCTTCCTGTTCTTGCACCTAAAACTCCATTTTCTAACTTCAGACATATTCACTGGCTGTCCCTCATGCTTGGGAAGCTCTTCCTCTTTATCTCCAGCTCCTGCCTTCCTTGGCTTCCTTCAAGTATCAGCTAAAGTCCTAACTTCTATAGGAAGGCTTTCATATTCCCTTAATACCTTTCCTCTGAAATTATCTCCAATTCAACGTGTGTATGTGTGAGCATGTAGATATACCTATATGTATATATGTGAATATATTATGTATATGTATGTATAGTTTTCCCCACTAGACTGTGAGCTCCTTGAGAGCAGGAACTATTTTTTTCTTTCTTTGTATTCTCAATGCTTAGCATAGTGCCAAATACATAGCAAGTGCTTGATAAATGCTTGTACACTTACTAACTGCAGTTTCCTCCATGAAGAAGTCTTCTCTGGCACAGATATAGACAGCAACCATCTCCCCTCTACAATTGAGTGTTACCTCCTCAAATTTCTTTATTTCTAAAAAATTACTTAAATCTTTTTTTATATCACTGTCAATTCTGGATTTATTCGCATTCCTAAGAGAGACAGAATAATACAGTGGAAAGATCGCCAGATTTGTAGACAGAAGACCTGAGTTTGAAGCCTGGTTGTGTCATTTACTATCTGTGTCACCTTGGTTCAGTTCCCAAACTTTTCTATGTCTCAGTTTTTCATGGAACTGAGACTTAGGATGAATAGTCTAACCCTAAATCACATAGGTAATGATAGAGGTGGACTTTTGAACCCACTTCCTTTGATTCCAAAATGTAGTGCTATTGGGAGCAGTACGTATTTCAGTTTGGATAAAATAAAGGGTTTGTAAAAGGGAATGGTGAAAAATAAAGTAGGCAAGGTACTTTAAAAATAAATTGTGGGAGACCTTGAATGCCAGATTAAGGAGTTGGCTATGGCTGAGGATGACTCAGTTCTCTTGTATTCCTTATACCACCAATCTCAGGGCTAGATAACCAGTGAGCACTCAACAGATATTTTTCAGTTGACTGATGGACTGCTATCAGGGTCCATACTTATCTCTTTTCCTTAATACCTCAGCTTTTCTCATATCACCACCAACTGCTACAAAGTGCAATGAGGATCTGTGATGCTTTCTCATTGGTGGCTGGGGGTAACTGGCTGGACAGCTCCATGGCTGAAGACAAAGAAAGCCCCTATTCCATGAGCTACCTAAACCAATTATGTGGGCATGACCAGCTGCTCACAAGGCCAAACTGTCTATTGGCCCCTGGCTGTTTTGTCTGTTTCTTTTACTCCCTTTTTGCCTGGTCGGCAGTTCTTTGGCTCTTTACTCTAATCACAATTGATGGCTATTGACTGCCAGTGACACGGCACAGAGCCTTGAAGGTGAAAGGGAGAAGAATTTCTTGACATTCTGACACATCTGCCCAGACAAAGTGATGTGAAAATCTGAAATGATTATCCTTGTAACTTCAAACTCATGATCCTGCCACTGAAGCTGTCATCTCCACCTTCCTTCTGCCTACCCCGATGCTAGCTATCTTTCAAGGCTCAGCCACATCCTACCATCTCCATCAAGCCTTTGCTAGCCACTTGATTCTACAAAGCATTCTCTCTCCTTTAAAAAAAAAAAAAACTCCTACAGCACTTATCATGCCTTGTTTTATCAGTTATCTATTCTTGAGTTTTCTCTCCTCCTCAGGAACTGAACCCCAAGTGAGATCCTCTTCAGTATAATCCCTTCCTCCTTTCCCTCCCTTGCTAGGAGGCAGTAGATTTCCCAATACCTGTTTCCCAGTATCTCTGGTGCCTTTAGTACTCATTGCTCTAAGTGTGCTTGGCCGAGGTGTCAGAATAGCTTGTAATAGCTATACCAATACATAAAAGGAAATAGTAGCATAACATAGAATTAGCTGAGTGTCAAATGAATTATAAAGACAGTATGAGTTATAGGGGTTCAGAGGAGGGACTTTTCACAGAGGCCTGAGGCCATCATGTGAGCATCATGGAAAAGAAAGGACATATTATGAGACTTGAAGTATGAGGACTCAGAAGCAAAAGCTAAGAAGGAGGAAAGGGAATGACATGAGCAAAGGAATAGTGATAGATACAGTCATAGTTCAATGAACAATATTAGAGATTTAACTAGAGTGAAGAGTTATTGCATGGGGCTATAGGGTTAGAGTATGACATCTCCCTAAATGGACTGTGACTCTTCGAAGGTCAAGTTTGTGAACATTTTCTAAAGCTGTGACAGGCGTAAAGTAAGAGAGGTTACTACTGCTCCCCAAGAAAGTAGAAATAAAAGGGATGAAAAAGTTAGCAATGACAATAATGACTGATCACAAATACATTGAATGTGCTCAATACTGAATATTTCAGCACCAGTCATTCTCAGAAAGGCACAGGAAGTATGTGGGTGGATTGTGGCCAACATATGGCTCATATGCCTTACAATATATGCTTGTTGATATTTTCCGATGGAGTTTTCTCTGCCTATATGTGCTGTTTGTTTTTAACTTTAGTTCATAATTAGTGAACTGTGCTTTTCTCTTCTCTTTATTCTAGTCTTTGGGCAGTCCTACCTTTCCTGTTATTGATTTTATGTATTGCAAAGTTTTCATAGCAAATATTTTCATTATGGAATATTATTAGTTCTTACAATGTAAAGTCTTTCCCTCTAAACTAGAAACTTTAAGTGCTTATCATTTACATCAACATAAAAAAGTCCTTGCCTGTTCATATCACCCAGGTCTATAGATTTCATCAGTGTCAAAAGCTTTTCATCCTTTACTCTTTCTATGGCAAGCTGTAACTGTCCTAGGAAAAGAGGGTTTTTTTCCAAACACTCCTCTTCCTGACCAGTCATAAGGACTCTGAATCACATATTGGGAAGTACTGAACTTAAAGTCAAAGAACTGAGGTTCTAATTTTCCCTCTGCTACTCACTATCTGTGTGACATTAAATGTCATTTAACCTCAACCTCAGTTTCCTCAGCTATAAATTGATTAGCTTAGATTAGATGATCTCTAAAGTGTCTTCCAGCCTTAATTTCCATAACTATTTCTCTCTAATCAGAAGGAAATAAATTCTCACCTTACTCTTCTTTAAAAATTAATATAGAATTTATTGATGAGGAAATCAACCATAAAACAAAAAAAAAAATGGAAACTTCTTTACAATATTTTAGCTATGAGAATGACAACTTCCCTTTCAGGGAGAGGCCCAGGTCAGCCATCCCACATGGCTCCCCTGACTTTTTTTCTGATGTTCTAGACTTCACTACTGTATCATGTGGGTGCCTTATCTGCCCCATCCCCAGTTTTCTCACTCCCTTTTATGTGTCATCTTCTCCTATTAAAATGTAAGCTACTTGAAGGCAGGGGTTATGGGTTTTTTTTGCTTGTATTTGCATTCTCATCACTTACTACCATATTTGGCACATAGACGTGCTTAAGAAATGCTTGTTGAGCGACTGATGAATCACCTCAAAGTCTAATTGTAATGGCAGATATCTTCATTTCTGAGAACACAATCCCTTACATTTAGTTCATAAGTCTCTTCCTAATAATTCTTTTCATCTTCTCTACAAGATAAAGATTAAAACAGTTCCATCAAGAAAGAAGAACTCAGGGGTGACTAGGCAGCACAGTGAATAGAGGACCATTTCTGGAGTCAGGAGGACCTGAGTTCAAATGTAGCCTCAGACACTTAACACTTACTAGCCATGTGACTTTGGGCAATTAACCCCAATTGCCCTGTCTTACCACCTCCAAAAAAAAAAGAAAAAAGATCTCTCCCTTTTCTATCTCTGTCTTCTTTAGTTTCTCTCCAGCCATGAGAGTCAACAGTCCTTTCAGCAACTCCAAGCCATCTCTGAAAAGTCTTTCCAAACTGAAAGTGAAAACTATCATTTGCACAATTTTCATTTGGTTTTTAAAGCTATAGTAATAGTAGTTTCATGTAGAAAGTTGTGCTTTCGTGGAGTTTAAAAATTTTTTTTGTCTATTTTATTTTCTATTCTACTATGTTATAGAAATGCTTCTTTTATTTCTCATCTTACTCTTAAAGAAAAATGAAATACCACTCCCTGACAGGCATTTATAGTGAGAGTTGATTAAACTATTACATATAGCAATGATACCAACTTTTATGTTACCTCTGACTAAAATAATTGCTAACTTTTACATAGCACATTGGGATTTGTAAAGCCTTCACCTATGTAATCTCATTTGATTTTCACAGCTATGTGAAGTAGGTGCTAATTTTATTTCCATTTTACAAATGAAGAAACTGAGGTTGAGGAAGACTAAATGGATTCAATTCAATTCAAGTGAACAAATATTCATTAATTATCTACAGTGTACCAGGCACAGTGCTAAGTACTAGAAATACAAGTAAGAAAAATGGGGGAAAAGTCCCTACCCTCAAAAAGTTTGCAATCAAATGGGGAAAGATAAACACACAAAAGGAAGCTTCAAAGGTGGGGAGGTACCTGAGGGTATCATGTTCTCTGAAGTTCAGACCAAGTAGAAATACAGATGGAAAATGAAGAGTTAACTGCAAAGACCAGATTCCAGTCTTCTATGAAGGAAAGCTTTGTGAGTGTGGTGCCAAGCTAATGCCTTCCAGTGGGGAGATTAGGCTGAGGGAGTTGGGAAGGTTTTGAGTATACAAAGCTAATATATAGTTAATAACATGGTGATGAGATTCCGGGTGATGACCTTTATCTTAAGTTGGACTCAACTCCACCATGAATTCTACTCCTGGGTGGAGTTCAAACCAAACAGAGCTGCTACTGGAAGGAAGGGAGTTAGAAAGTCCAGATTCCATCCCTTTACAAAAGATTCATATACCTAGTATGTCTGAGGCAGAGTTTGAACTCAGGTCTTTCTAACTCAAAGTCCAATGCTTTGTCTACTACACTATGCTTCCCATCCCAAGTTTCCAAAAGGAAAACACTTTTAAATTGAGGTCTTTAAATATGAATGTAAAGTAACTTTGAAACAGGTGTCAATGTAAAATATAATACCTTGAAGACATACTAGTATAAAAATTTGAAGCATTTTCATTTCAAATCACTTTTCCTTTCAGTCTAGAAAATTCAGATGATAGATTCCTCAAGGATGAGATGTAGTAAAGGAGCCTATTCTAATATGCTGAGAAAAGAGACTAAAGAACTCTTTGCTGTATTGTATTCTCACACATAGATGTTCATTCAAAGTACTTTGCTTCCTAGTATCTGCTTCTCCTCTACAGAAGGGAGATGACAGTAGAATCACAAAGGTCATGTCTCTATGAACCTCCCCTTCCTCCCATGCATTCCCTAATGTTCTTGTTCAAGGATCTCTTACTGCAGTGGTGTCGAACTCAAATAGAAATAGATCTTGATGGGCTGCATATTGACTTAGAAAATCACAAATTAACAATATCTGTGTTTCAGTGTATTTTATTTTGTTAAATATTTCCTAATTACATTTTAATCTGGTTCAGGCCTCACTAAGGAGTGCTCCAGGTCCATTGTAGCCTGTAGGCCCACATCTCTGATGTGTAACACAAATGTGGGCACACACACATACACACACATTCTGCCCTGAGTGGTGTTTTATCATCCAGATACTACCTGAGATCAAAACTATTGCAATCATGCATTTTATATCTACCAAAAATTGTCAACAGCTTCCCACATATGTCACTCTGTGAAGATTGGCATTGGGGATTGGACTCAGTTCTGAACAGCCTCTTCCATAATTTACATAGGTCAAGTATACCTGCCTCGGCTTGGTGCTAGAGTTCACTTTCCCCACACCCATAATTCAAAACTCACTCTCTTTGAACCTAAAACTGGCTCAGATCATCCATCTCCAAAGTTCTCAAATGTATCCTCAAATTCCTGGGGATATGTAACTAATCTCATTCAGTCCTAATCACTCTCCCTCCCTAAGGCTTACCACATCAGACTAATACCAACGTTCCTTATACTTCTCTACAATCGAACACTAAATAACCACAGGCACTTCCACATAGGCACTCGAAACAAACAAGTCATCACCCTCTGCATCTTCAAACTCTGCTTTACACTTTGACAGGAAGATCCTGGCAGCCTTCCTGACACAATCACTCCTCTAATTACCATTATTGGGAGAGCACTCTGACGTTCTCTTAAAGCCTCTTGGTGGGAGTCAGGGAAAGGGAGAAAAGGAATTCAAAATGATAAGCAGGTGAGAGTTCTCGTGGATTTGGGACACAATTGCTACCTCTTTAAAAGTCTACAATAACACCCATGCTCAGAGGGATGCAAGTTGTTATTCACATATCAGTCAGTCAATCAATAGTATTTACTGATCATCAACTTTGTGATCAGCCCTGTGCTAGGGTAATCAAGAACACGAAAGGAGGTGATAAGAACTTTGCCCTCAAGAAGTCCAATATATTTGAGGAGACAAAATCAAAAATTTCAGAATTTTATATCTGATAGTGAGTTCAAAGCATTTTCATACATACGTGTGTATATTAGCATATTTGATCCTGTCTAGAACCCTGAATTTTTTTTTTTAGCAAATATTGAAAAGTATAAGAGAGTATGTTGAGTGCTACTGGAGTTCAGAAAAAGAAAGATTAAAAAGACATGAAGCAATGGGGGAAGAAGACATGGGGAGATGAGACTTAAGCTAAGACCTGGAGGATAGGTAGGATTTTGTAAGGGGGGGGGGGAGTAGGCTATAGAGGATAGAATGAAGTAGATTGTAAAAGAGTAGGGGTGAGGGCATAATGAAGAGACAAAATCAACTTGGTAGTTAAACGTTTCAAAGAATTTTTACATCATTTGATCCTCACAATAGCCCTGAAGTCGGGTCTTAAAGCTATAGGTTTAAAGCTAGAAGAGATTTTCCAGGTCATCTAGTAAACTTCCCTCTGCCTCCCATTACAGATATGGAAACAGGTCAAGAGAGTTCAAGTGGTTTTCTCAAGATCACACACATAACAAATGGCTGAGTCCTGGTCCTCTGATTTCAAATCCAATGTTCCCACTATGCAGGCTCCTAATTAGGACAGGTGTTATTCACATTTCACGGATGAGGAAACCTAGGGTGAGAAAGATAAAGCAATCAGCCTAACATTATATTCACTATTAGTGTCAGTCAAGAATAGAACATAGGTCTCTTGGTATAGCTCTTTTACCACAGCAATATCCTTCACTCACAATAGGTTGCTCCAATCAAAGATAGTTTGGGGCTCATCAGTCTAATTAGAAGGTGTGGTAGAGTGGGGGGTGACTGGCGAATTCCACATGTGAGAGAATGAAGGTAAAAGTGCTTTGAAATCTATTAAATGATATGCATATGTGGTATCTTATTATTGATATTATTAATAATGATAATTACAGATTGAGAATGATGGCAAGGTTTCTTAAGAAGAGGCAAAATGCCCAGCATCTCATTAGACCTTTGGGTGGCTACAGTACATTTCATTCATCTTATAGTACTTACACAAACATTATTATATAGTATGCTCACTCCGTGCCTCTCTGTTTATTTACAAGATTTTTAAAAATAGAAATCCATTAACAAGACCACTAGATAGATATTAATGGCCATATTTTTCTCTCTGTCCCACAAATGGGAAGTACAAGTTCTTTCTTTTTTCCCAACCCTCTTCCTTGAATACAGCTGTGAGGAGACTGTGGCCATACTGTCTTTTCCCTTTGTCTTGACCATTTCTGCTAGTTTTTTTCCCCACCTAGAAGGTCTATAAATATTCAAAGAATAGTGACATTTAGATGCCCTACAATTTAAAGACCTATTTAAAATTAAGCATGCTTAATAAAAAGCCTTTATGAGGTATTCCCAACTCCTGTAAAATACAATCACTGGGTGACTTGGCAAGCTGGCTTATTTGCAGCTTCATAAACAGGGACGTAGCTGGGTATTTTAGCCACGCTGGGCTCTGCCTCTATCACTCCTCATAAATTTGAATTGGACACTTGGAACACTGTTTTTATGTGTGTATCAGAAGACACCAGAGCTCAGGAATGTATGCATTATTAGAATGATATTCTAGGAGAAGAAAAATTTCCACAGTTGGAAGAATAACAATTTGGCACAAACTTTAGGAAATATCCATAGATTTGGTTCAGATGTGGAGAAAGCAATTTCTTCACCACCACATTCAATTTTTGCTCTTCTGGTAGCAAGGGATTACTGTGATTGTTGTTCAGTTATTGCAGACATGTTCAACTCTTTGCGAACCCATTTGGAGTTTTCTTGACAAAAATGCTGGAGTGGTTTGCTATTTCCTTCCCCAGATCATTTTACAGATGAGGAAACTGAGGCAAACTGGGTTAAGTCGCTTGCCCAGAGTCATATAGCCAGTAAGTGCCTGAAGTCATATTTGAACTCAGGTCTTCCTGACTCTAGGCCTGGCACTCTATCCACTATGCCACCTAGCTGTGCAATAGTAAAGGGTGCCTACACACTCCGTCTTATCATCATACCAGCAACAAGACCAGCTAACTGGATTGGAGGGGGTGAAAGTGTCCTCTGATGCCTGTCTACCAATGTGTTCACATTAACCCTTGAAGTGGCATCCACTCAGAAGGCAATTTAGTAGTCATCACTGGGCCACTTTCTCATCCTTGTAATGTAGATTATTAGAACTATGGAATGTTTGAGTAAGAAGATGTCTTTGAGACCTAGCCCAACCTCCTCATTGTGGAGATGAGAAAGTTAGGGTTCTAGAAGGGAAGCCATTTACCTATTTCACAGCTAGTTAGAGGCAGAGCCAGGATCAGGACCCAGGTGTTCTAATCCCTAGCCCACTTTTAGTTCTACTCCACCATAATAGATTTGAAAATAACTCACATAGCTAAAAAGAAAGCACATCATAGGCTATATTGTGGAAAGCTATAAGATATTGGAGTGCTTTACTTCCTATGCTGAATGTTTTCCTTTGACCAAAAAAAAGTTTTATAAATTAATTCCTATTCTAAATGCACCAAGGGTTCTTGATATTCAATGGTTAATTATGGTTAATTCAATGGTTAACTTAGGTTAATCCTTTAGAGGTGAATAATCACCTCCAACCAGTTTATTTCTGTTGTAAATTCTAACATAGTACTCAATACTTCAGAGACTCTCAATATTAGTAATAATTAATAATCTGAATTAATTTGGATTGATTTTGTATATCAGGCTTGCTTAAACTGAGACATGCCTGTTCTTTATTTGAAATCTTGTTATGTCCACTTGTCCTAGACAACTATAGCCAGCATTCTTGTGTTTCCACCTTAAAGCACCAGTGACTGGATGTTTTCAGTATAGCCAGATCTTTTTGCTACTCTTCCATGCACTAGAGCTTGACTCTAAATATCATCTGAGAAGATGATAGACCCATTTTCTATAATCACATGCTGATCGTTAGCTGGATATAGGGAAGGTTGTAGCAGTTTTCCCCCATCAAATAAAGCAAGTATATACCCAAGTTTACAAAAAGGATTAGCTGAAGGTTTGTTGGAGCTCTCCCACATTCTGAAATATCATGAGAGTATAGCTTGCAGAGTATCGACATCACAGGACTTTGAGCATTTTAGAGCTGGACGGACCTATATATATATAATCTTTTTCAACCCCCTCACTTTACAGATGAATGAAATCCAGAAATGTGAAATGACTTGCTCAGATAAAAACAAAACTTTGACAACTCCTTATTAAGCAACTACTATGTCCTGGGCCTATCTATACTAGATGCTATATGGCACATAAGAAAAGGTAAATCTATGATTCATGCCCTCAGAGGTAACTAACTACTTATGGTGGCAAGACTTGCACATATTAAAATATTGGAGAAAATGAAAAGTGACAGTTTGTAATCAAGAGGAAATTTAATATAATTAATTGACAAAATATTAGGTACAGAAAATATGGATGGTCAGAGAAGGGAAAAATCAATGTTGATTGGATTTGTTGAGGAAAACTTCTCTAAGGAGCTAGGACTTGAGTAAGACCTTGAAGAATACATAGGATTTGGAGAAGTAGAAAATTAAGGGCATTTTAGAAGGGGAGAGATATTTTACATTGATCTAATAACTCATGAAAAATAGTATCTGTATAAAGCAACTATGACCATAGTGAACCTGAAAATCTTTATGCATTCGAATCACAAGCACTTTAGCAAATGAAGATGAATGTCCCTTTTATGAAAGAATAATATAAAATTGGCTAAGACAGTTAATAAAGGCATTGTAGGATTTAGAGTTCAGAGAGACCTTAGAAAATATCTCCTTTTTGTGCTAGGTCTCCCAAGAAATGGTAGGATGGTAAACCCCAATCTATTAAATGACATTTGGCAAAATACTTAAATATTAACATTCTGAGTTCATAATAATGTCATTCTAAAATGGTATAGGTGTATTTAAAGTCATATTACATCAGTCTAGTCTTCAACAGACAAAGACAACCTCTAAATAAATTGAGAGACTCTATTTCATTTTGCTCCTAGCAGAGAACACATTTTACATAATATACAAAACAAACCATCAATATTAACAATGAGCAATGAACATTCAGGGCTATAATTTTCAAACCTAGCAGTCCAGCTGAATTCAAGTCAATAAAAGCAATATTAACTCTTCAAAGTAATATTATAAAAGTAAAAAAAAATCAATCAACAACTTTATTTATCATATACTGGCCAGCTCTTTGATAGATGCTGTTCGGGCACCAAAAAAAACAAAACAAAACAAAACAAAAAACAAACCAGTATCAGACACTGTCCTTTCCCTCTAGGAGCTTTTATTCCCTTTGGCAAAATAAGACAAAAAATAAATAGATGGAAAATAGTTCACCACGATATACAAATGAGTACCAAAATGAGTGGTAGAAACTATAAACACTGTAAAGAATTGGATAAGTGAATAATAGGAAGAACTTAGAGTTACTAGGGAAGGTTTCATGGAGGAGGCATAGCTTACAGTTCCTTGAAAGATATGTAAATATTGAAGAGGTCAAAGAGAAAGGACATACCAAGTGGGGGAACCACCATAAACGAAGGTACAAAGGTAGGAATGCTTTGTTTTTAAGAAGAACAATGAAGAGATCATTGCACAGTAGGAAATCAGTTTGGAAAGATAGGGAAGATCTATTTGTGACATGTTTTTTAACTGAATCACCATCTGCATCACTTTAAAATTCATTCTGCATCATGTGAGATGAACTGACAGATCAATAGATTTTATAGTGGCAGTGAGATACCTGAATTAGATTTGGGCAGAAACAAACATCATCTTTAGGATTTTTTTCCTAGCTTATCAACTTTTTAACCACAAAACCCATTTTAATACAAAGCAGTCTGGGTAATCACTTCTGAAATATTGCAACATATCAATAACAAATCTCCTGGAGCCTGGAAGCCAAGCTTTATGGAAAGATAAATGTTTCCATCTTTGACTCTTTAATATTCAGTGAGTTGCTGGCTTAGGAGAATTCTAGTTAACAAAGCTGCCATCCCTCTGTGTATGCTCTATATGCTTGGGTAACCAAACCTGCTCAGAGATTGCTAGCAAAAATTGGCTTATAGGAGATAGTTTACATGAGTAAGGAGCCATTTCTCATTGCATCTATCCAAACCTGCTTCCCCTCTTTATTTTCCTATTTCTGTCGGTAGGCCAATAATTCTTCCGGTCATCATAGTTTCCAAACCCTAGTGTCATTTTTAAAAATCCTTACTCCATCTTTATCTCCCCACAGCAGTTAATTACCAAGTCCCATAGATCTTTATGTGTAATATCACTCCCAACCTTCTTCTTCCCATTCTTATTGTCATATTATAGTCCAAGCCTTACTGACCCACACCGAAATTATTGCAACATCTACCTAGCTCATCTCCCTATCCCCAGTTTCTCTCTTCCCAATCCTATGCACATGGTCACATGGATCTTCCTAAAACTTTTAATGTCCCACACCTTTGTTCAAAATTCTTTAATGGATTTCTGTGATGCATAAAATAAAAAACTTTTAATCTGTCATTCAAAGACATCCATAATCTGATGCCAATCAACTTTTACAACCTTATCTCCAATATTTTCAACTTAAATTGAATGGTGTTTTATTGTCCTTTAAATAGCCCTTCCTCAATACTCTTGAGCTTTTGTTCACACCACTCCCCTAGCCTGAAATGCTCTTACTTCTCATAATATAAATTCTACCCATAGTTCAAACTGGACCTTAACTTCTCTAGCTTCCATAAAAACTTGCCCCAATAACTCCCACTTCATAATGGTTTTCACTCTTCTAATGCACCTTAGTAAGACATATACTATCTGATGCAAGCACTTTCCAAAAAACAAAGCAAATAAACACAAAAATCCCAACCCAAAATACCTTATGCTTCCACATAAGGTTTATTCCAAATTAAGAAGTGTCCTGAGACATAACGTCCTATTGGCTAAGCTTTTGGCTCCTATTTCTTTGCACCTTCAATTCAACAAATATTTACCACATTGGAAGTACCAATTGGAAATCCGACCATGAATAATCTGAAGAACAAACAGATATTCAAAGATAGCTCAAAGTGTTTTCTTAATGTTATCCGGGATCCAGCATTGAGTGAGTTGATCATCCTCCAAACTGGAAGATTTATAAAGAAACAGGAACAGGCAAGAAGGGGGCAAACTCTTCAACTGAACTCTAGATTTCCTTACTTTTCTTTCATTGCTGCACATTCTGGAGTTATTTGGGAGACAACTGTTCTTCCTCTCCCACTGTCACTACTCTTATACTAATCTCTAAGGTACTCATTTCCCCAAATATCAAATCTTATGTATTACATAAATATCCTATTTACCTTTGTTAACCAAAGGAAAAAGTTGTTTTTTTAAATGATTTTATGAGTAACTAAGGGAAAATCAACCAAGCATTTATCAGGTACCTACTATGTGCCAGTTTGCTAAATGCAGGAGGACACAAAGAAAGGCAAAAATAGTTCTTTCCCTCAAGGAGCTTACTTTCTAATGAGGAAGACATTTGTAAATAAATAGACACATTCCAAATACAGAGTAGATAAAAGGTATCCTTAGAGTGGGTAGACAGCTGAGGACCAGGAAAAGCCTCATGCAGAAGGTGGCATTTGAGCTGATTCTTTTTTTTTTTTTAATTTACTTTTACTTTACAAGATTCAGTTCCACAATCCCTTGAGTTTCAGATTTTCTCCCCTCCCTTCCTCTCCCCTCTCCATGGTGGTGTGCAATCATGTATAGGATCTGCAAATACTTTCACATTGTACAATAGTATAGTTGTATAGAAGGGTTGTAACCAATGAGTGAACACTGGGAAAAAAGAAACAAAACCAAACATGAAAAAGAATGATAGCATGTATTTCTTCAGTCTCCATTTAAACTCTAGTCTTTCTAGAACTTTCTCTGAATGTAGATATCTCCTTCCATCCTGAGACTTGTAGAGTTGTCTTTTAGCTGCGCATTGCAGAAGAGAGTCCAGTTTTTTCAAGGCTGGTCATCACACATATGATGTGTCTGTGATTGTGTACAAATTTTTCCTGATTCTGCTCTTCTCACTTAGCATCAATTTGTATAAGCTTCTCCAGGTAATTATGAAGTCTGTCTCCTTCCCATTTCTTATAGCACAATAGTATTCCATTACATTCATATACTATAACTTGTTTAGCCATTCCCCAATTGATGGGCATCCCCTATATTTCCAGTTTTTTGCAACCACAAAGAGAGCTGCAATAAATATTTTTATACATATGGGTCCTTTTCCCACTTCTGTGATCTCTTTGGGATATAACCCCAAAAGTGGTATTGCTGGGCCAAAGGATATGCAATTATTTATAGCCCTTTGGGCATAGTTTCAGATTGCTCTCCTGAATGGTTGCATCAATTCACAACTCCACCAACAATGTATTAGTGTTCCAATTTTTCCACATCCTCTCCAGCATTTGTCATTTTCCTGTTTTGTCATCTTAGCCAATCTGACTGGTGAGATGTGTTACCTCAAAGTTGTTTTGATTTGCATTTCTTGAATAAATAGTGATTTAGAGCATTTTTCCATATGCTTAAAGATATTTTTAATTTCTGCCTCTGAAAATTGCCTGTTCATATCCTTTTACCATTTATCAATTGGGGAATGA
>CM053588.1:173040349-173076356 GCA_028646515.1 Pseudochirops corinnae
TTCTACATCAACAGGGGAGTTCATGCCTTCTCAACAATGGGACAGAGTTTGCACCTTCCACACTTAGCACTTAGTACTGTCCCTCCACTTAGTACTAAGTGCTAAGCATCCTGCTAAACCAATTACTATTACATCATCCTAAATCTTTTCTTTTCCCAGTTCTTCTATCTTTTGGCTCTCACTGAAACCTGACTCCATCATGATGATAGCTTCCTTTGCCACCTTTTCTAGCACTGGCTTAACTTTGACTTATTCCCTCCATTCACTGATTGAGGAGGAGGTTCATTCAATTCATACCTACCACCCAATCAAAATTCTGGTAGTTGTTTTTAACCCAGGACATGTCCTTTCTTTTCTCAGAGTTCAGTGCCTGGTTTATACTCTTTCTCTCCTCAATTCTTGCCTTCATACTTGGTGACTTCAACATATGTGTTTGTGTGTACATGTGTATACATAGATATGTGTGTATGTGTGTATATAAAATATGTATGTGTATATTCCCATAACCCAACCTTACATTTCCTCTATTTACTCACTTCACATAAGCTACTCTTCTACCCACCTACCCTCACTCAAATGTCATACTCTTGATGTTGCTATCACTGACAAATACATTTTCATGTTAGTGAACTCTGAAATTCCTTAATCTGATCACAATCTATTATTATTCCATCTGTTATCCTGCCTTGCCACCCCAAACTCTGTTCTTCAATCTCACAGTGACCTTCATTTCCTCAACTCTTCAGTTCTTTCCCAGGCCATCACCATTGCCCTAGTTACATTCTCTTCCGTACTCCATCTTGATCTCTTGATGAACCAGTTCAATTCTATGCATCTTCTTCCTTCTCTTGAATCTCTTGTCTCTTATCTTAATGTTTACCTTACACTGACAAGCCTAGCCTTGGATCATCTGCCCTCTCTCCTTTACACATATGAAGCAGAAAGAAGCTGGAAAAAATCATGAAACTCTTCTGATAGGGTCCATTTACAAATTTGTTACATAATCTCAACTGAGCTGTCACTGTCATCATCTCCTCCAAATTCCTCTTTCACATGCAGTAGTCACCTTTCTCCTTAGCAAGGTAAATCCCTTTTCCTGTAATAGTTCTTCAGCAGATTTCTGTCTCCATTATATTTACCCTCTTACTTCAATCTTTGTCTACTGGATACTTCATTACTACCTACACACATGCCCATGTGTCTCACAACCTCAAAAGATCCTTCCATCTCTGCTATTGTCCTAAATCCCTTCTGCCCTTTGTGACTAAACTCTTTGAAAAGGTCTT
This sequence comes from Pseudochirops corinnae, assembly GCA_028646515.1. Lineage (NCBI taxonomy): Eukaryota > Metazoa > Chordata > Mammalia > Diprotodontia > Pseudocheiridae > Pseudochirops > Pseudochirops corinnae. Next base: position 173,041,636 of record CM053588.1, read on the forward strand.
CTATAATAGGTGCTTCTTTTTTCTTTCCTCTAACTTTTTTTTTTAACTCTCTACACTCTGGCTTCAGATCTCATCATTCAACCAAATGTGCTCTCTCTATAATTGCCAATGATCTCTTACCAAATCTAATAGTTATCCTCATCCTTCTTGACCCCATCTGTAGATTCTGACACTTCATCACACTATTCTTTTTGATATCCTCTTTTCTCTAGACTTCCAGGGCACTACTTGATCCTGACTAATCCATCTCAGTTTCTTTTGCTGGATGGTCATTCAAGTCATGCTCTATAAACATTAGTGTCTGCCAGAGATCAGTCTTGGAACTCTTTTTTTTACCTCTTTCTACAATTTCACTTGGTGATCTAAGCAGCAAACATGGTTTCAATTATCATCTCTATGTGATGATTTTCACCTCAACTTATTGAGCCCTAACCATTCTCCTAACCTCCAGACTTTCATTTCCAATTACTATTAAGCATCTCAACAAACTTAATGTCTTCTAAACATCTTAGACTCAACATATTTGAAACTGAACTCATTATTTTTGTCTCCCAACCCTTATCCCTTCTAAACTTCCCTATTGCTGTCAAGTGCACCACCATGCTTCCAGTCACCCATGCTCCCAACCTAGATGTCTCGACTCCTCACTCATTCTTATCCTCCACATCCCATCAATTGCCGGGTCTTTTTAATTCTTACTTTTGTCACATCTCTGGTACATTCTCCCTTTCTATGCTCTAACACTGTCACTACCCTGGTGCAAGTTCTCATCACCTGCCTCTTGGGCTATTTGATCTTCCTGCCTCAAGCCTTTCCCAACCCCAATCTATCCTCCATTAAGTTGTCAAATTAATCTTTCTTAAGCACAAATCTAACTATGTCATTCCTCTATTCAATAAACTCTAGTGACTCCCTTTCACCTCCAGCATCAAATATAAAATCCCCTTTTCATCATTAAATGACCTTCATAACATGGCACCCTCCTTCTACCTTTCCAAAAGTCTTACACCCTAGTCCTCCCAACCACATATTGTGTGAAAGATCCATTGACACTGGTCTCTTTGCTATTCCTTGAATGAGACATTCCATCTCCAGGCTCCAGGCATTTCCACTAGCTTTTCCTTATGTGTGGAATACTCTCCTTGCTCTTCTTCACCACTTGCCTTCTTTTTCTTTCTTCAAGTCCCAGCTAAAATCTTTGTTCCTACAGGAAGTCTTTCCTGATACCCCTTAATGCTAGTGCCTTCCCTTTATAGATTATCTTCAATTTATCTGACAATGTGTGTATGTGTGTATCTATATCTATATCTATCTTTTTTGCTCATAGTTGTTTTTAATGTTGGCTTGTCCATTAGATTGTAGATTCATTGAAAGCAGCCATTGTCTTTGTATCTCTAGTGCTTAGCATAACTCCTAGTACATAATTATTGACTGAGTGTCAGGAGGTGGGTAGCATCCTTCATCTTCAATCCTTTGGAATTGTGTTTTATAACTGCATTGATCAGAGTTCTTGAACGTTTTGAAATTGTTTATCCTTATAATGCCATTGTTATATTAATTTTTTCTCTATTACATTCACTTCATTTTGCATTAGTTCAGACAAATCTTCTCAGTTTTCTCTGAAACTATTCCTTATATAATTTCTTAGAACACAATATTCAATTATATTCATTTACCAAAATTGTTCAGTCACTCCCCAGTTGATCAATACCTTCTTAGTTTCCCTTTATTTTTTTGCTGTTGCAAAAACTGTGACCCTATCTGCTGGGGTTCTAAGCAAGATTTTATTGGTGGTAGGCTTCTGACACATCTGTTCGGGTGGGAATCACAGGAGATGACTTTCATGAAGACTTAATATCCACATTGTGCATTTTGTGCTCTACCCTGTGCTTCCCTTCCTTCCTTCCTTCCACTTCTTGCTTTGGGAATAGTAGTCAAATCAAAGTATTTTCTCTGTTTCTAGAATAGGTCTAACAATTGATTGCCTTCTTTCTCCATTTACCTCCTTCTGCCTCCCCAGATTCCAACTCCTGAACCTAGTTACCACTCTCCAAGCTGTATTGTTTCCTCTTTTAGAAAGTAAGTTCCTCAAAGACAGAGATTGTCTCTTTTTTTATTTGAATCCTCAGCACCTATCACAGTGACTGGCACACAGTGGATGCTTAATAAATGCTCACTTAACTCAGTCATTTGACATGAGAGGTGTGGCAGATATCCTAGTCCAATGGAGGCTAAGTGGTACATAGTCAAAGAAAGAGGAGTCAGTTCAGGTCAAGATCATTGGGAAGTGATCAAGATCTGGGAAGATGGTAGAGTTGAACTGGAGAAGAAAGCCTTCCTGTTGTGAGTTCAAGCTGCAGTGAATATGGAACAAGAACCATAATGATAGCATCATAGGACAGAGTCATAGTGAGCATATGGCTGAGATCAGTATTGGGCGTCATAAGACTAGAGTGAGTGAATTTGGAGCTATATCAAGGTTAGAGACAACACATGGTTTCCCAGATGAGAAATATGCACCAAAAACTATGTTGTCAAGTGTAGGCTTTTGAAGGACCAATCAAAAAAGCACTGTCTCACAGAAAAGTCTTTAATTGGGCTCTTCTCAGCTGAATTCAGAGCTAGCAGAATGTCCATCAAACAAATGAGAGGAGTTGTCAAGATAGGTTCATTCCTAACCAGACACGGGAGAGCAAGTAAGTTATTCAAGAAACAGTACCATTGTACAACTCAGGTTGTTGCCTCTCATTCTTTCCACATAATATACTTATCTCTTTCTTAAATGTTGGTTGCTATTGGCAACATGCTGCAACCTGATCATACCTACTAAGCATCTTAACCCTTTAGGTTATTTGGAATTTTATTTTTTCTGAGATAGTGGTCTCCTATGGTTTGCAAACAATAGCATTAGAAGAATATTATTGTTAAAGGGAGTGGAATTGCAGTGATGGACAGTTTGGAATGATTGAAAATGCTATATAGTGTTTGCAAATATGAAGTAACTTAATTATATCCTCCTCACATCTGGGAACAGATTATTATTTATCTTCTCCATCTACAACACTAGGTAAGTTAATGCATTGCTTAAATAACTTGTATTTCATATGCTGTGCAATAAACATTTATCTTCTACTTTGTTTTTCCCATTGTAAATAGTCAGATAAATTTCTTTCAGGTTATTATTGATTTCACTGTGGAGGCTTTGTAGTGCCCTGAGGATCACTTTGATTAGTGTGATGTCACATATGAATAGAAACATTTTGAGAACACTACCATCATAATTTTGGACCTTAAAAAAAACATCTTCCATGCCACCAGCCAGCATCTTAGCAAACATATTGTTATGCACCTTGCTTGGTGTTAATACGTAGTGGATCATTGGGAAATTTTCTTTTTCTATAATGATATCTACTACCCAATATCATAGACGTTCTGATGGACACAGAAGAAATATTTCAGTTCAGTAGAGCTTTTGTAGTTGAATTCTATCCTAGTGATTTTATTTGAATGTCTTCTCAAAAATCACTAAACAATAAACATAGTAGGATCTTATGTTCTCTGTGCCTCTCAGTCAGTTACATAATTTTTAAAACATGGTTTGCTATGAGAACCACATACAACAACTACCTATTTTCATCAAGAAAGCCTTTGATGTGTACATAGACCAAATTCATAAAGAGTTTACAGAAAAAAACCCCAGGGATATGACTTGGTAGTTTTTGATATCTCCTTCATCACTGTTTTTAGGATTGTTTTTTGAAGCACCATTTGTGATCTTTTCCCACTCTTTTGGAATCCTATTTCTTTAGATTTCCTCATTTCTCTGGATATCTTAAAAAGTGGTCACTAAGTGTTTTGAAATCATGTTGTCTCTGGTCTAAATTTCTTCTTTTCAATTTGAGAGAATCTGCCAGACCTTGCAGTCCACCAGTATGGTCTTTGAGAAGTGAGGAGACTTTAGAGCAGGTCTTGAGTGGTAGAATATTATCCATTTAATATAAAGTAAACTGTATTTGCAAGATTGACTCCTGATCCTTCCTGGCATATTTATAATGCTCCTAACATTCAGGATACCCCCCAACCTGGTTACTAGAATTGAATGAGGATTTACTCCTATGCAGCTGGTGAGAAGGAAACCAAAAGATGCCCAGGGAGTTATGAGATTTCAATGTTATGATTTATTCACTGAGCCAGAAACGTCCTACTGAATGAGGCCAGCCCTTCTACCTACCATTGCCAGAGAATGACAGATGCCTGTAGGGTTCCCACCAGAGGCAGTTTAATTGGATTTTATGCTAATTCACTCTTCTTTTTTTGAGTTATGGAAATTCACAAGAGCAGTCAGTGCCCACACTCTATGAAGCAGAAAAATAAGCTAAAATATTCTCCAGAGGAAAGGTGCTTTGTAAACCCAATAAATCAATAACAAATGACTCATGGAAGATCATTCGTCCTCTAGATACATAAAGAAAGCCAATCTGATATGTTTCTATAAATAAACACTTCAGAATATAGTTTCTTCCAAGACCTCTAGTAGGTCAAAGAACAGGGGCTTCTTTACAATGGAATTCAACAGTGTTCCCCAAAACAGATCATATACAATGGAAAAAGAGAAGGGGGTAGCATTAATACAGGAGGAGAGATCTGGATCTGTAGTTAGGCTTGGCTTTTGAGTCTTAAATTACTCCAATCCTCACTGAAATGACCATTTTCTCAATTCTTAAGAGGATGTACCATGCAATTTATCACAGTTTTATTCTGCATTGTTCTTATGTTGTTTTATATGTGAATCTAATCTCAACTAGATTTTAAGCTCCTCAAGGACAGGGATCATATCTTAAACTGCCCTGTATCTTCTACAGGACTTCATTCCGAATTTAACATATAGTAGGTATTTAGTAGATACTTACTGATTTCTTGATCACAAGAGTCCCTAAGTTATTACCATTACCAGAGTCTGATAACAAAAGTAAAGATAGAAATTTGAGAGCCTATGGTCCAAGTAATGCATTCATTTTGGGGTATTTGTTTTCATCTTCCTTTTTGAACAGATTGTGGAACCTGAAATGAGAATTATTTAATCCAAAGAAGTGACTAATGAAATCTTGAGTACCATGATGGGCCAGTGGCAAAGATTTCTGGGGACAGATGAGCCAATCTGGTGCTCCTTAAGTTACTTTTGTCATCATTTAATTTTTTTCAGTTAGTATTAGTTTTCTCTTCCCACCAAATATTTTTAAAAACTGGAAAAAAAAAACCTAGCAGTGGACCACCCTCTGCTTGGACCAATATCTTAACCCAAGGGTGGGAAACCTGCAGCCTTGAGGCCTCTAGGCCCTCAAGTGTGGCCCTTTGACTGAATCCAAACTTCACAGAACAAATCCCCTTAATAAAAGGATTTGCTCTGTAAAACTTGGACTCAGTCAAAAAGCCACACCCAAGGACCCAGAAGGCCACATGCGGCATGGAGGCCATAGATTTCCCACCCCTGTCCTAACCTCTGCCACTAGGCAAGTTAGGTTAAATTTTCTTTAAAAGGTAATGAAACTTTTCTCAAGACCTGCTCGGTTAAAGGGACTAAAGACTCAGGCTACTGATTTTACTTCCTCATCACCTGGGTAGAAGATAGCCACAAGTTGCTCAAAACATCCTCTCTAATGCTTGGATGGTGGGAAATAATTGGCAACTCAGGCAAGGGAGTTTCACTCAGCCAAATCCACTCAAGGTGTCCTCAATTTCTATCCTTACTGAATATGCTCCTTCTGTGGTGAGGTAAATCTCTTTTTTTGTTCATTGTTGAATGACTCACAAGTGTCTCATTTTGTTTTAATATCAAGCCTAAAATACCAAAGACTTGGCCTGGTCAGTCAATAATTTGAAAGTATTCTGGCTGAGTACAGTCACAGGTCATAACATTTTCAAATCACTTTCTTTTTCTTCTTTCTTTCCTTCCTTCCTTCCTTCCTTCCTTCCTTCCTTCCTTCCTTCCTTCCTTCCTTCCTTCCTTTCTTCCTCTTCTTCCTCCCCCTTCTTCCTCTCTCTCTTTCTCTCTCTCTCTCTCTTTCTTTCTCTCTCTCTCTCTCAGTGTATCATATGTTTTTGTTGGTGTAAGTGATTGATATTTTTCCATTATTACTAGGCAGACATGAAATGTTCTAAATGAGACTCTCTATAGCATTTAGCATTTTGGCATGCCCTCATCTCTTACATAATTTTTTTTTTCTTTTGGAGAGTTTTCCTGTGGCACTGCTCATATTGGACTGACCCTTCTCAATTTCCTTTTCTCCTTTCACTCTGCCATGGTAAGTGTGACCCCTAGGCATTTCTTGTATTTTGTGATTCATACCTGATCACTGATTGGTGTGTGTATCCAGGTGCCTATGATTCCAAGAGTGTGTTTAATCTCAGATAGGGGCCCAGAAACTATTGGGAGAGAATTCCAGAAATTGGTAGAGGTGAGGTATTAGGAACATTTGAGTTGCCCAGGTTTGGCGTTTTCTTTCTTTTGCCATCATTATTCTTTTTTTTTTGCTTTTTTTTTGGAGGGGGGGAGGGCAGGGCAATTGGGGTTAAGTGACTTGCCCAAGGTCACATGACTAGTAAGTGTTAAGTATCTGAGGCAAGACTTGAACTCAGGTCCTCCTGACTCCAGGGCCAGTGTTCTATTCACTGTGCCATCTAGCCACCCCACCATCATTATTCTTTGTGTGGTGGTGGTGCTAGTGGGTTCGTGGCTATTGGAATTAATGTAGGTAATGTTGTGTGCTGCTACTAAGCCTGTACATAACAAAGAATTACAAAAGTAGAACTGAGAGGGTCCTTAGAGGCCATATAGTCCAATATTCTTATTTTATTGATGAGGGAAGCAGGGCGTAGAAAGGTTTGGTGATGTACCTAGGGTCATATAGGTAGTAAGAGACATAGTTGGGATTGGAACCCATTCTTTGGGATTTTAGATTCAGTACTCTTTCCATTATGCCACATTGCCCGACCTTTTAAGTTCTTTTCCCAAAACAGAGTTTGCATCTGTTTTTTTTTCTCCCTAGAGCACAGTGTCATTGGTAATGATGGCAGTATCACTGACTACAAGTGACTGAGCATTTATAATGTCATCATGGATGTGTGTGTGTGTGTGTGTGTGTGTGCGTGTGCGTATGCACATTCAAAGTGTTTTGTCCTCTTGACATCTTTAACTTACAAAAACAGCAGATAAGCTAAGCATACTTTAGTTGGGGCTTTGGGATGCATGATTCCCTCTTGTCTTTCACAATAATGTTTGACTCATTTGCTGTTGAAATAGTTTCCCTTTCAGTGTTTCCCTGTCTCATTGCCTTTGCCTTTTCTTCCTTAGACTTGATCTCACCCAAAATCTTAACATCTGGTCTCCTTTGCACTGGACAAACTCTAGCTACATGTTCTGTTTGAGGGTTAGTAAAAAGACGAGCTTAGAAGTGACTTCATCTGACTACTGAATACTTCATGCTGTACTCAAGATTAGATACATAACTTGTTTACTCTGGGTTTCACTTATCTCCTTTATAAAAAAGGAAGACTAATACCTGTGCCAGAGAGATAGCATGGTGCGGCGCTTCTTAAACTATGGCTCACAACCCCATATGAGGTTGCACCTCCCAGATTAAGAAGAACTGAAGGGGTAACAAGTGGAAAACGTTTAAGAAGCTCTGGTAGCTAGTCTCAGAGTAGGAAGATCTGAGTTCAAGTCTTACCTTCTCTTTGTTCTTACCCATTAAACAGTTCAGTGTTATGGAAAATATGCTTTATTTGGAGTCAGAAAAGTTCATTTCATATTCTATCAGCTACTCACTCTTGTGACCTGGAGCAAGTAAATCACTGTCACTGGGTCTCAGTTTCCTCATCTATGAAATGTACTTGATGACCTCAAAGATACCTTTTAGCTCCAAAGCTATGACCCTATGAATTCACTTGCCTTGAGTCCTAGTCAGAGGCATACATTGCATATGGGATGGTGTGCCCAGGTGTCCTAGTACAGTGACCCCATGCTTGAGTCATGCTTATAATAGTAGTCCCTAAAACTTCATTAAGTGAATGGTTGAGTCAATAAATAAATCAATGTTAAAAATATTAGTACTTGATAATCTGTTGATATGTTGCCCCTGTAAGAGGAATTTACGTTCTAAATTACCAACTCCTCCTGGAATCAATAATTCTTTAATCAAAAGAAATGACTAATCATGGCATATTGGGCATTATGATAGATCAGTGGGAAAGATATATGGAGGCAGGTGAACCTTCTTGGTTCCCCTTAAATCACTCTATGTGTATGGAGCCAACCACTTTGCTTCTGCACAGGGCCAGCCCTAACTATATTCATCTCTCCTGTGACTGGGCCACCAGGTTCACTTCCTGCATCACACTCTCTCCCACTCTCTCCCAGAATATCCTTAATAAAGTCTTAGTATCCATGACAGCTCTAGAATCCCATAAATCAGTGAAAAATTGTCTTTTCTACAGAAACAAAGATTTCTCTCATCTTAGTCCAGGCTTTGGGCTTTAGTCTTCTCTTTATTCCTCATTTTATTTCCTTTCTGATCATCCACAAAAGGCAAATATTTTTGCTTGTTGAACAGTGGTGCAAATTATTAGCAGCCTGTTAAGACCTTCTGCCTGAGCACCACCCCAACCCATTCCCCAACATTATTCATAGATCATGGTCATAGACTTCCAATATGGACTTTGAGGGGTTTGAATTGTTCAGAATACTAGGATTCCCCCCTCAGTTTCAACAATCTGTTCATAGAAGGAGATGAAAGCAGGTGTACAAGAAAAAATGCAATAATCAGACCTGAAGTCCCCAGTTTCTCTCTCACAAATGGCAGCAGCTGGACTCCAATTAAACTCCATAGTTTAAATGAGGACATTGGCACTCAACTTTCCTAAATAAATCTACTTCCTTTAGAACACCATGAGTTTTGCAAGGAATCAAATGTTCACTCTCTTGGGCATTTTTAAGCTAATAAAGTTGTGTTTCTTTTAAATAACACATGGGTGGCCCATTTTTTGGTTTTTGTTGCTGATAGAATCAAAGAATGATTATAATAAAGTGTGTAAGCCAGAAGAGACCATAGAGACTATCTAGTCCAATGCCTTTATTTTGCAGGGGAAGGAACTTAGTGCCACAGAGGGAAAACAACTTATTTACTGAAAGCATGATTAGTCAATGAAAGAACTGGGACTAGAACCCAATCTCCTGACTCCTGGTTATCTTCCTTCCTCTACTAGACCCTGCTGCCTGGGATATGTGAGGCAAAACAGGGCATCTGCACATTATTTTACAGTGCTTATTATCCTAATTATTTATCCAGAGTGACACTTTATTGAGAGAGTCCTGGGACATATGGCATTGACCTGGGCCACTGCCTGCTCATTCAGCCATATGTTTAAACTGACTCTTGCACTCATTTGAAATCAATGTGTCCACCACTCTGCCCTGCCATCATTTAGAAACTGGTGCCTCTTATCCAGTAACATCAGGCTCATTCAAATATAAATCATCAATACAGTAAGTAATTAAACAGATGACACCAATCACATCTCCAGCAGAGTGTTGCGCCTGGGACAAACCTGCAGAGATTGGGTTGACTCCCAATAGCAGCTGTTTTGCTGTGTATTATTTTAGCCTCAAAGTTATTTCTTTTTGTGGTTCCTGAGGGAGAGATAGATGAGGAACAAATGGTACAGAAATGGACAGTATGGTAAAATAGTGAGCATGTGACCATGAATCGTGGATAAAGACTGTATTTTAAAGTATAAAATTCATCCTTAAATAAAATAATAATAATTGCCCACATACCCTCTATAGAGTTCTTTGGGCTATAAAATGCTTTTCATTAAATACTAATCTTTGCTGATCTTCAAAAGTACCTTTTGAGATAGATAGGATAGGGAAAGGCATTTTGTCTTATTTCCTTTTGTTTTGGTCCAGGCCTCTGATTTCATTGGTATAGAGAACCCCAGTGAAAACATTTCTGATGCAGATCGGCAATTGCTCTGTGACTTAATAGTCTGGGTGAGTTATCTTGGGAACTAAGTGTCTAAGTGACTTGCCCAAGGTTGCACAGCTAGTATGTTTCAGAAGTAAAATTTGAGCTAAGGTGTTTCTGAGTTTGAGGCCAGTTATATCCTATGCTGCCTCTCTTAGGCAGGTTTTATTAATCTCCCTTTTATAGATGAGATTATTGAGGCTCAGAGAAAATAAGTGGCTTGCCTATGTTTACACAGAGATTAAGTGATAGAGTCAAGACTCAAATTCCAGTCTTCTGACACCCAGACCATTGTTCTTTCTACTACATTACCTGCTTCCCAGCATGGCCAATATTTTCTGCAATATAATCCATTTTTTGACAAAGAGTTATAGCATTGAATCTTTGAGGGCATGTGAAAGTAGTTGCTATTATTTAGCTAAGAGGATCAAAGGCTAACAAAAAATCCTTTTTGTTTTTAAAGTCCTTAAAGCTTTGTTAGTGTGTATATGTGTGTGTATGTGTATGCGTAAGTGTATACATATGCATGTGTATATGCCTGCATATGCATATGTATACATATATGTACATGCATACATATAGTATATGTATGTGTATGCATGTGTGTATGTATATGCATATGTATATGTATATGTAGACACAGACATTATCTAGTTAGCCCTGGTACCTAGCAAATTCTGATACAATAAGAAATGAGAAAGAAAGTCTTTGCTGGAGTCTTAGATGTTAATCAGTCATGTTCTAATTAGGATTGTATAGCAATGGAATAGAAACTCCTTGTAAGCAGATTTTTGTTTTTTGTGCTTACATTTCCAGAATCTAGCTTGTAATAGTTACTTAACATTTGCTGATTTATTGATTAATTGATGCATGTGACTTATTTTCTCCTACTACATTATAAGCTCCTTGCAGTCAGAGACCATGTCAGATAGATAGATAGATAGATTTATATATACATACTCAATACATATATACACATATATGTTTATATATGCATGCATACATTTATCTATATCTATCCATCTGTCTAATCATATCTTCCCTGGAGCCCCACATTTATGTAAAAGGCACTGGATAAATGTGTGTCAAATGTGTAGTTGAACTAACATAAAAGACAGGGCAGACAACAAATCTTCCATTGCTTCCCAACACAGACTTACCTCTCCAGTTACATTGCTCTTGTGGTTCTTATACTTCCCATTCTTCTTCTCACTCCTGTACTTTTACTTATGCCATTACTCCCACCTGGAACATCCTCTTGTATCTTGTCTACATCTCCAGATGCTACCCAACATTTGAGGTCCTTTTCACATTGTACCTCCTTCATGAAGACTGCTCTTTCTCTACAAAAGCATTTCTCTCTCTATGCTCTTCTTAGAGTTCACATAGAATGCACCTTATTCTTTATTTCATACATGAATAACTTCTTTACCGAAATAGAAAGCAAGCTCCCTGAAGGTAAAGGCTATGTATTCTACCCTTATCTTTTCCTCTCTGTCTTGTGCAGAATTGGGCAAAAAAGTTGATATAAATACATATCAATATTGAAAAATGTGTTTAAAAATATTTTGATAACTATATTTCAAAAGAATTGGTTTCCTTTATAATTTTGTATGTTTTGTTTTAAGCATTTGTTCTTCTAAGGGGTGTCCATGAGCTTCACCAGACTGCCAAGGCAATCCATGACACAAAAAGCTTAAGAATACCTGCATTATAGAATAAATTAAAAATGGATCTGTGTGATTGAGATATCATACATGAAAACATGGGCCAAGCTATCTACCACTTATAGAATCATAGGAAACTAGAGTTACAAGGGAATTTAGCATTTATCTAGCCCTATCCTCTCATTATAGGAGAAGAGACTGAGGCCCAAAAAGTTTTGAATGATTATTAAGTAATTATTGAGCACCTGTTATATGCCTAGTCCTGTTCTGTGTCTGTGTTTGATGGGATAGAAGCAAGAGCCACCATCTCTCCCCCCAAAAGTTTACAGTCTAGTGGAAAAGACAAGACTAAGAGCATAAGACAATAAGGGAGTGCTAATTGCTGTGGTATAGGTTATAAATAGGTTATAAAAGCACCTGGTATTCAGAGAAGAAGAGATTACTATGGTCTTGAAGGCAATTTTCCTACGTCTCCACTGGATCATTAGCAAAAATCTTGCATGCATATGTATACACATATTACATAAATCCTGTCAATCACTGTCAAATGGGATGAGGTAGTCACCTAGAGGAGAGAATGTACACCAAGAAATGCCAGAATGTGGAACAGAGACCACCCACTGAAGACTACCCTGAGTGACTTCTTCCATTGGTCAAATCCAGAGAAGAGATGAGCTTCTTCTCTGGACACCATCCTGAAAACAACAAGAGGTAAATGATACATCTGAAAAAGTCGTAACATCATAAATTTAGAGCTGGAAAGAAAATTATAGGTTACCATATTCCTCCCCCCTCCCCATTTTACTGATGGGGAAACTAAGGCTGAGAGATGTTTAAAGGACTTGTCCAGGTTAACAGCACTAATAAATGACTGAAACAGGATTCACATTCAGGTCTTCTTGACTTCAAATACATATACCCTATTGGCTGCCTGAGTTTACCCCTCTCTTTTTGGTAATCAAGGGCCATTTGACCTCAAACACCATGTGTCTCCTCTTCCTCCTTCCACTTTTTCACGCTTTCTTTATACAAAAAAAGCTGTCTTTGAATTCTAGTCCCATTGCTCGAAGCACTGTATTGGGAAGAGAATTCAAAGTGTTTACATGAGGTGAACATGAGGAAGCTTCAAGGTCCTTATGAGAATGGGGCCTTCTTTCCTCCCTTAGCAGTAGAGGGAATTTGTATTTGTAAGGTTTCATTTGTCAATATAAAGCCAGGCTCTTCAAGAGTATGTTATCCACAGTAACTCAGGCTCAAATACTTCCTCTCTTATAGTAGAAACCAAATGGAGACTAGTGTCCTATCATACCTCCCCCACTGCCTTCATTCTTTAAAGTTTTACTTTTGTCTCTCATTACTCTGTCCTAAGAAGGTGACATCAGCCAGGGAACTCTAAGTCCCAGAATTATAGCCTTCCTAAATTCCCAAATCTCTGTAGTCTGTACTCACTGTGTTGTTGCATGATTCTCTTAGGGGATATGTCCAAAATACTTCTTTATCACTCATTAATGCATTGGTTTGAAACATCCACTGAGAGATGTAGTGAGGAGCAAACTTCATAAATCTTTAAAATAGACATGAAATAAAAAAAGGATTTGGCTCTTTCAAAATCTAGGGGAGAAAAAGTGATTTCTTTCTACTAAAAATATTTATCTTTCAAGTATCTTCAGACAAAGAGTTTATTTGTTGAATGATTTTTTTCTTTAGTGAGTGAGCTAGTGTAGGAAGCTTAGTGTTGTGGACTTGGAACAGGGAAGATCTGAGTTCAAATCTTATCTGAGATACTTCTAGAGGTGTGACCCTGACAAGTTACTTAATCTCAATCAACTTCAGTTTACTCTTCTGAAAAATAGGGATGATAATAGCACCTTCTTGATAGGATTTATTTCTGAAGACCAAATGAGATAACATGTAAAGTACTGTGCAAACATTAAAGTGCTATATAAATGTTAGCCATTCTTATGAACTAAACCTTTCAAAATATCCCAGATCTATAGTCTGACATTCAGCATTTTCCATAATCTTGTTTTACCTTATCTATATTGCCTTTTCTTTCTAACTTTTATAGTTCAAGGCCCAGCTCATTTTACCTACTCTAAGAAACATAACATAATGATTTTACCCCACATTGATTACTTAGGGTCATAAACCTTAGGCTGAAAGGACACTCAGAAACCATCTAGCCCAAACCAGATTGAATGTAGTTTAAGTAAATTGTAATTTAATTACAATTAAAATGTAATTATGATGAAATAAATCCAAAAAACTCCAAAACATAGATAATGTTAATATTTGGTTTTCTAAGTGAATATGTGGTCTGTTTGGATCCATATTTATGGTTTAGTGGCCTCTTCATTTCTATTTTAATTTGACCCCACTGATCTAGTCCAAACACCTATTTTATAGAAATGGAAGCTGAAACCTACCAAGGTTAAATGTACTGCCCTGGGTCACAAAAGTGGTGTCAGAGTGGGTATTTGCCAGAGCCAGTGTTCCTTCCATTTTCTTACTATCCCACCCCACATTGTATGGTGCCATCTGGAACATAGGATCCACTCCTTGATTCTGTGCTCTCTCTTGTGGCTGTTTCCCCATAAAAATGCATTAGCATTGTCTTTCCAACCAGCTCATGACCATAAGCCTTCCTCCCAGCACCAAGTACAGAAGTAGGCTTATAGTAGGAGCTCAGTGAAGAATCTTCAGCTGTAAATTTGAAAACTGTAGTTCTACTGAATGAAGGCTCAGCAGTGGTTATGGGGGAGCCATGGAGTTTTCCTGCTTTTTTGCCGCCATCTTGGCTCTGCTCTAGGTTCCTCATTCTAGGATGACCACAAGAGTATATTTGTTAATGTTCATAACAAATTTCATATTTAATAAGAGTTATCTGCCACCTAAAAACTATAGTGTATGTAGTTGAAATTGTAGAGAAGCCTTCATTTATTTAGCCTCTCTTGCAGGAAAAAAACCAACGTAAACACATTTGGAGTCAAATGAAATAAACACACTTGAAATCAACTGAAACAACTGAGGCTATTTCAGTAAACTAAGATACTTTTTTTCTCCCTCTTTATCCATTCATCCAGAAAAGGGACCATGCAGCTCCACTGTCAGTGTAAAAGAGCATTTATCTGAGTTTGTTGTTCAAGGGGAACTTTGAAAGGGAAAGTATTAGATAGCTTGGCTGATGGTGTGGACAGGGGTATGAAATACGAGATGTAAGTGGACAGTAGTTCCAGTCCATCTCTTTCCCATCACCACCACTAATGACAAAAAATTTAGGCTATCCTCCCCACTTCATTCTTTCCTCTCAAAGAAAGAGGAATACACAATTTAGTACTAGGATCTGACAGTCAAACGTAAAGCCTTTTGTAGGGTCTTAAAGTAAGTTTAAAGCATCTTATTTGGATGTGGACATGACCACATGAATTGAAATTCTTTTTCCATGAGGCAAATTTGGCTTTTGAAGGCATTCTTCTCTTCATTGGATTTTTGGACCTCTTTTGCCATTTGAGTTCATCTATTTTTTTTAAGGTGTTATTTTCTTCAGTCAGGTTGTTGACTCTCTTTTCATGATTTTCTTACATCATTCTCATTTCTCTTCCCAATTTTTCCTCTACTTCTCTTCCTTGATTTTCAAAATCCTTCTTGAGCTCCTCCATGGCCTGTAACCAGTTCGTACTTTTCTTGGAAGCTTTTGGTGCAGGAGTTCTGACTTTGTTGTCTTCTTCCCATTCCATATTTTGATCCTTTTTGTTCTCAAAAAAGAAATCTAAAGTTGGATTGCTATGCTTGCTTTGCTTCCTTTGCTTGCTCATATTGACACTCAGTTACTTGACTTTTGAGGTCTTTGCCACAGTAGAACTCTACTTCCAGAGGGGAGAGCTTTGTCCCAGATCACTGGGGTTTTCACAGCTGTCAGAGCTATTAGGAGGACGTCGTTTCTGCAGCCCCCACAAACTCTGGCTCACTGGTCACACATCTCAGGACCACCACTCAAGACTGCAATCCAGATCCAAGCAGGTTAAAGCAAGAGTGATTACCCTCTGAATGGTTTCTTGGCCCCTGTATGATCTGCAGGTCAGGAGCTCTGAAGCTGCCATGTGGAGGCAGCTGCAGGACTGCAGCACTTCCACTACTTCTAGCTCTGGGGGCAAGGGCTGGACCTGCTCCTCTGTTACTCCCAGTTCCAACAGAGTTCTACACTTACCTCTCATTTTTTCTTTGGAATTTATGGGTTGATAATTCTGGAAACTGCCACTGCTGATGATGATCCACTCTCCTGAAATCAGCTGTAGCTGCTGGTCGGGGCCACTTTGGGGCTAAAAGTGAGGATTCACACAGGGCTGGGCTTGGCTCCCAGCTCTCTGCAAAGAGCCCTTCCTATCCGCCTCTGCCTTCATCAGGAGATTTGTTTCTCTCTGTCACTTTGTGGGTTCTGTAGCCCTAAAATTTGTTTAGAGTCATATTTTATAGGTATTTGAGGTGGTTATGGGGGGAGCCATGGAGTTTTCCTGTTTCTTTGCTGCCATCTTGGCTCTGCCCTAGGTTCCTCATTCAAGGATGACCATATCAATTAAGGATGATCAATTCACTCTTCGTATAGAAAATCTACTGTGTGCCTACTTGTTGGACAGTCTAATTATAAAAATATGTATTAAACACCTACTGCATACTTAGCCTTGCTCTTGGCATTGGGAGAATACAAGAAGAAGGCATAGTTCTTGTCTTCTTAAAGTTTTATCTTGATGAGAACACAAGACTGGCACAGATGACCAGTAGAAAACAATACAACCCAGTAAACCCAGGGAAGTACAACCCAGTAAAAGATCAAGGGATAAATAACTCATATTTCAGTACTGAGAATCAAAGAACTTATGGGAACATTAGAGACCAGCAAATAAGGAGAACTCTGGCATGTGGAATCCAGATGAGGAGTAGTAGACAACAGTAAACAAAAGGTCTTTATTGTTAGCTCAAGTCCTTCTATCATTGTAGGGAAGAGAACTAATGACCAGATGGTCATCTGGGTAGACTGAACTGAATGGGAGTCAAAGTCAGTCTTGGGAATCAGGTAGGCAAACAGTTATAACAGAGAAAGTATATGATGTAACCAAATCTGGACAGCCAGTATAAGGAAGAGAATCAAGGTTAGAAACAAGCGTGGAGTAAAGGAAAGGGTCCCAGATGCAGGAGACCACTGACACTGGCAGCATCTCTTCTAGACACGTTTTAAAGGCAGCCCTGCTTCTAAAGGGTATAATGGGGTGCACTTTGCAAGTCACTGCTTTTCTTTACTAGACAAACAGTCATCCTTAGAATAGTATTCTCATGTTTCCTGGAACGCTTAACTATAAAAAAATTGGTTGTTGATGACAAAGGTAAAGATACATCATAAACTTTATAAATAAAGTTATATAAATGTGAGTTATCACAAGGATGAATCCATTTTGACTTGCAGAATATAAACTTCTTGAGGGAAGGAGCTATCTCCCTTTTATGTGTTGGTCTGAGAACCTAGCACAGGACCCAACATACACTTAAGTGCTTAACAAATGCTTATATAGCCATGGATCTGAGTACCTGAAAGTGTATACCACTTGTAAGGTTCTGCCAGACATAAAAAACTAATTCATTGTAGCAATTGGAACTTTAAAATGGACTTTACCCTAGAGGACCAAGGGTAAATTGTTAAGAGCTTGAGCAGAATCAACAAAACAAGCTTCTTGTCACGGGTGGATTTCTTCTATGGTTCAATATCCCTGTTTCTACCCTTCATTCTCAATCTCTGGGTGCAGAAGGCACAGACTTGTATAGTGGCCTAAATTCAGCTTTAACCACTGTTTGCTACTCTCATGCCTGAGGATCTGCTATGGGCTTATGCTGAGCATCTTCTTTAGCAGAGACCAAAACTTCCCGGTCCAGGGATCAAATAAACACTTCAAGGTTTGTGTTCACGAAATCAGCCATGCAGCCCTGGAGTTAGTTTCCAGGGATAAGGGATGCTGAACTGAAGGGCTATAAGTAGAAGACAGGACTTGGATCAGGAGTGTAGACACATCTTCCTTGTTGGATCACTCTCCTATGATATAGATTACACACCTGAGTAGGAATGACTCCTTTTTGTTGGAATAGAAGCCAGGTAGCATATAAATCTCAGATTCAGATCATAGGAGAAGTTGGACCTAGTTTCTTTCTTGTTTTGTGGCTGGTTATAAGGACAACTATATGCTGTCATTATGGATGAGGGCATTCGTTTTTTTTATAATCTAATATCATCTTCCTAGAAAACATAGATGAATATGGAAACATATGCAATAGGCCTATTACAAAGAACGGACATTTCTTGCAATTCAGGGTCATTTCATGGTAATCCACTTTATTCTTCCTGAAGGAACCTTGGACCATTTCTTTTTTAAGGAGAGGAGAGAGCTGGTGGAAGTGGGGCAATGTTTAGTGTTATATTTCTTTCTGGAAGGAGAGAAATGTGGATGTTTTTAATGGGAAGCAGATGGTCTTTTGGCCTGTTAGCCTGCCTGTGAAGGCAGCTGTAACCCTAAGGGGTCCTGTGGATTAGTCTGCCCCTTTGGAATGCACACAAGAGGATGATTCTGTGGCCCTGGCCCTGCTGAAGGGGTGATTCTTGTCTCCAGCCCAAAACTTCCAGACAAAGCAGTTGTTCTTTTCATTTTTGCAGAATCTCAGTGCCATGAAGACTTCTGGGGCTCCAGTCTCAGTGTGAGCCTCAGGAATCAGACACTCAGCAACAGCTGTGTTGCTATGGGATGTGACAGTAAATATTTCAAATAATTGAGTGTTTTCTGGTCTTCAATTTAAGAAGTCGTTTGCAAGATAGTGCTAACTAAAAGGAACAGTCATTAAATTCAGAAAGAACAGACTTCCTCCTCCCTTCTTAATTAAATGAGAAAAAGAAACAAAACCTTCCTTTGGTAAACCTTAAAGCTCTGAGCCAAAAGGCACATGAGGGAGGGAATTCAAAGGGATGACTTGTGGCTTGCTGCTCCATTCCCCTAAGAGCCAGTTCTCTTGGATGTTTTAATCCAAGCTTTCTACCCTGATTGTCAAACCAGGGAATGGAGCAATGAGAGTGAAAACTATTAGTAAAGCAGAGGGGGAGTGGAGGGGGAAGGTGCTCTTATGAGCTTACATGTTCAGGTAGGTTTTCTAGCCTAGAGCATCCTGTGATGCATTTGAGGTCCAGGGAGTCAGGCAAGCCTGGAAGAATTGGGCAGATCACCAAGATCAAGGCAGGCAAAAGTCCTGAGCAATTTGAGTTTCTCCCTAATGTTTTTCAAGTTTTGAAAAGAGGACCCTGATGCATGAGCAATTAAACTATGAAGGCTGAGCTTACATTCATTCAAAAACTCTTTGCTTGACTCTCACAAAAGAAAATTTACAGCAAAGTTAATCTGACACATATTTAATGAGATATGTAATTGTTATTGTGCTGCAGGCTCATTAGGCAGCAACAGTAAGCAATTTACATATTATTCTTATACAACTAAATGAATTTACTTCTTCTCCTTTATTGTGTTAGTTACTTCAGATGCATAGTCAGCACCAATGTCCATTTTCTCTGATGTTGGGAATCTTGATCATCCTCACACTGACCCTCACACAAATTAAAAAGACAAACTTGGAAAGAATAGCTCAATTAAGATTCAGAAAACCTTGGTTAAAGCCGGGAATCTGATTCTTATCAGCTGGGCAAATCACTTAACTTTAGGAACTTTATTTTCCTCATATACAAAATAGGAATAAACATGGCTACTTCACAGAACTGTTCTGAGCAAAGCCCTTCTCAAATCACTACGTGAACGAACTGCTATTATCAATCAACCAATTAAGCACCTACCCATGCATCAGGCTCCATTCTAGGTACTAAGAATACAAAGATAAAAATGAAACTGTTCTACTCTTGAGAAAATATAGATAAAATAAACAATAAATTGCATTCTCTAGCCCCCAGAGTTTGCTTTTCCCTGGTTTCCACCCTCTTCTTTTCACTCTCTGCCCTGGATAGTCAGAGGCCACACACCTGTGTTGAGTCATTTTCAGTCATGTCTGACTCCTAATGACACCATTTTAAGGTTTTCTTGGCAAAGATACTGGTGTGGTTTGCCATTTCCTTCTCCAGACCATTTTACAGATGAGGAAACTCTGGTAAATGGGGTTGAGTGACTTGCCCAGGGTCACATAGTAAGTGTCTGAGATTGGATTTGAACTCAAGCCTTCCTAACTCAGGGTGTGAAGTTCTATCCATTGTGCAACCTATCTGCCCAAACATTCTCCTGTATTTCAGTCCTTTTAATCTCATTTGGCAAATGCTCTGTCTTATCCTGTTTATTCTGAAGGGGTTCTTAAGTGTGGATACCCTAGGTCCTGAATGACTTGAGTTAGCAGAGCCTCTATATTATAATATAGTAAGGGATAGTAGGAATAAAGGGACCAAAAGAAAAATCAGCATGGGGGAGGGCAGAGTATCTAAGTAAGGGGAATTTGGGAGCTAGGACAGACAGGCCAATAGGATTTCTGGACCAATCCCTTCCCCTTCATCTTCCTCCTTTCCCACTGGCCCAAGAAACCAGAGATCCACTTGTGAGCTCAGAGATCATGGATTCTGGTAAACCACTCCAGTATCTTTCCCAAGAAACCCCCAGATGGAGTCACAAAGAGTCAGACACGACTGAAACAACTGAACAAGAGCAAAAATTCCAACCTAGGTGGTGTAGAATTTAGGAGAATAAGACTCATTGACATGACCTGGATTTGAAATCAGAGCACCTGGATTGAAATCTCAGTTCTTTCATTAACTCTCTGTGTGACCTCAGGCAAACTTCTTCAGTTTCCTCATCTGTAAAATGAGGGGGTAGGGAAAGGATTGGCCTAGATGACTTCTAAAGTCCCTTGAAGTTCTCATCTGGGGGTTCTAGTTTCTCTGGCCTGGAAGGAGAGGTTCAGGAAGGAGGGTAAGGAAAGGCTAAGGGAAGATGGAGATGAAACTGGTCCTTTCTATCCTAGGCTCCTAAGGTCCCCTTATTTAGATATTTATAGATGAGTCATAGAATCAAAGATCTAGAGTCAGAAGGGTAAGTTCATCTAATTCAATGCTTGACCCCTTCTCCATTCCACAGGTTCCCCCCCCCCCCCACACACACACACAAGATGAGGACACAGAAGCATGGGAAGATGGGTTCCTTAATACCACAGAGGTAATAAGTAGCAGAGCCAGGATTCAAACCCAGGTCCATCCTTCTTTCTAGCATGATGGCCCTCCAATGCTCCAGATGTGATCTTTCCATGTCTTCCCATCCTGTGCAATGTTCATCCACATTTGTAAAGCCTCCAAAGAGGCTGTATCTATTATTGTTCGGGAACCTGTACTTGAATCCACTTATAATTGTGAGAATAACCCACCTTCATCATTTGCAAAATGGAGATAAGGCAATTAAAATTAAAAAATATATTCTTATGGGTGAATAACACAAATGAAGCATTCTTGTATAAAAGGAGATGATAGTAAAGAGGATCTGAGATGGGGATGTGGCTTGGTGAGGAGATTATAGGATGTGGCAGTGGCTTGGTGACCCAGCAAGATAAAGCAGAAAAATAAACCCTCTGGTAGGGGTAAGCAGTGGACAGAGGGCTCAACCTGGATTCAGGAAGACTCATCTTCCTGAGTTCAAAGCTGGCCGCAGACACTAAATGTGTGACCCTGGGCAAGTCACATAACCTTGTTTACCTCAATTTCCTCATCTGTACAATGAGTTTGAGAAGGAAATGGCAAAGAACTCCAGCATCTTTGCCAAAAAAAAAAACAAAACAAAAAACCAACCCAAATAGGGTAACAAAGAGTCAACAACAAAAACCCTTTGGAGGGGGGGGTGTGGGGAGCGGAGGGAGTGAAAAAGGGAGGGAAGTTATAGGTGGACCCAAGTTTCTGGTGGAGTGGAGATAGATATGGATAAAAGTTGCATAGCATATGAGAGAGTGGATAAGTTGTGTTCCATGTTGCTGGAAGAAATACCCACAAAATCCCAGTATCTGCCTCACAAGGATAAAGTGGGCAAAACCTTTGCTTTTAGGGTGTAACAGAAATGGGAACTACCTTGAGAGGATCAGTGTAATGCTGCACTGCCCAAAGTCCTCTAAAATGAATAAATCAACTTGCTTTCAGGGCTACCCTTAGGATACTATGATTTAAAGGGCTAAAAGCAGGTCTCTTTACACCCCTTCCCCCCCCCCAAAAAAAAACGCTTGCCTGCTACCTTGCATTTGCTGAAATGCTTTGAATGTGGACAAAGCCTTTCCTACCACAATTAGAAAGAAAAGGCCTAAAAATGCAGATGCTGGCGAACAGTAACACCTTGGTGTGAACAAGTTTTCTTCCAAGCATTTATACTTCCTGAGCATAAAAATGCCACCTAAGCACTTAGACTGTAAAAAGGGCCTAGGACTTGGATTTAGAGAATCTGAGTTCAAATACAAACTCTGCCACTAACTTTGTGACCTCAGGCAAGCCACTTCACCTCAGTAGAAGAGAGATGTCAATCTCCATGTTGAATTTCATGATCTCTATGCTTCTCTCCAGCTCTAAATTTAGGATCCCATGAGTGTCCTCCTCCTTCCCCAGGACCTAGTTTAAGTCCTTCCTTGTCCTTCCCTGACTACCACAGGCAGCACTGAATAAAAGATCCTCCTTTAAATGACCACAGCACTTACTATCCTTGCCATGCATTGAAACACTTAATACATAGTGTCAGCTCTGTGTGTGTGTGTGTGTGTGTGTGTGTGTGTGTTTTCCCCAATTAGGTTGTAATGGAGGATGGAGTAATGAAGGGTTAAGCACCTGCTGTGTGGATGGAACTGTGTTAAGTCCTGGAAAACCCCCTCCACACCCCCAACAAAATCTGTACTCTTAAGGTGCCCATAGTCTAATGGGGGAGACCACACACAAACACCTATGTACAAATAGAATCCACAAAAGATAATTTGTAATTAATCTCAGAAGGAAGGCACTAAGATTAAGAAGTGGGACAAGCTTCTTGTGGGACATTAGCAGAGCCTTGAAGGAAGTCAGGGAAGTCAGGAGGCAGAGAGGAGGAGTAAGCACATTCTAGGCATCTAGGATAGCTAGTAGAAATGCTTGGAGATGAAAAATGAAGCTGGAGGAGGAGTACCAGTGACATTACACTGAATATCCAAATTCATGAAGTGGAGTAAGATGTAAGATGACTGGAAAGGTATAGAGAGGTTGACGTAATGAAAAGAAGCGGGGACATTGAACCAGGAAGAAATGTTTTCAGATATTACCTTAGACACATGTGCTAGCTATATGAGTATCTTACCAGTTGGGTAAGTCATTGGACATATTTCAGCCTCAGTTTCTTCATCTGTAAAATGGGAGTTATGTAATGATTGCAGTTACACCACAAGATTATTGTAAGAATCAATGGAGCTATAGTTTACAGAACAGTTTCGCAAACCCTAAAACACCATGCAATCATGAATTCACTTCAATATTCCTCTGGTATTCGCCTTAGTACTTGCCATAGGAGTGGCCAGACAGCAGGCATTCAGTACAGTCTGAAGGAAGGATAGAAAGAAGGAAAGAAAAGGGAGAAAGGGATTTCTAAAATGAATGAAGGAAAGAAAAAGAAGGGGAAGAAAAAGAGAGGGAAGAAAGGAAGAAAGAAAAATGACCTTGAAATTGAAGAGGTACATGTCAATGACTAGAAATGGAATACAGAAAATCCCATTTAGTACCAGCTCTCCAGGTAACAGTTTTTCAGATAAAACATAATTATAGATGCTGGAAACCTAAGAGGGTCTGAACAGAGCAGCTCTATTACCAAAGTGCTTCCATGAACCATAAATATTTTGGAAACTGAATCGATTACTATATTGGCTGTGGAGGGAAGAGAGGTTTATAAATTTAATTTTTTTTATCCTTTTGAACTCTCATTTTGGTCATGTTAAAATTTTTTCTTTCCATTTCCCATTCAATTGGGAGTTGATACCAAGACCACCTTTATGATGTGCGAGAACTACTCTGAGACATTCTCTGCCAGGCTTATGGACAGGGCTGGAGCTTTGCGCCATTAGGACTTCTCACCTGCTCTTACCTTAAATATGATTCTCAACAATTGATAATCAGCAAGACAACCTGGTTGGAGTACCTTATAATGTTTAAATATTTTGAGAGCTTTGTTCATTTTTTTTCAGTCATATCTAACTTTTTTGTGACCCTATTTGGGGTTTTCTTGAGAAAGATACTGGAATTGACCATTTCCTTCTCCAGTTCACTTTACAGATAAGAAAACTGAGGGAAAAAGGGTTAAGTGATTTGCTAGACTTAAGTCACAAAGCTAGTAAGTGTCTGATGCTGGGTTTAAATTCAGGAAGATGAGTCTTCTAACTCTAAGCCACTTCCCTCACAGTTTTGGGAACAGGATCAAATGAGATAGTATTTGTAAAGCAGTTTACAAAATTTTAAGTGCTGTATAAACATGAATTGGTTATCTTTGTTGATATAAGCCAATCAATGTGTCCTATGGCCTGGTAACAGAAGCAGATTTTCACTCCTGGCTATAATAAACTGAAGGAATCTTGTCACTTCAAGAAAGGAGTTGGAGTAGGAGACATATCCCTAGGTGTATATAGTAGGGTTTAGGGCTGCATGTGATACAGCCTGAAAAGTGGTTGGAACCCATAGAAAAGACAGAATAGGTTACTCTAGGAATGGAGGATCAGGTTCAGTCACAGAGGATCAGCACTAAGCCAAAGTAATAAGAAGCACTGTCATCACCCAGATCCCCTCTTTCATGTTCTCTTCTGTCCAGACTTTGGAATAGGATGTGACCCAGCCATGGATACAGACAAGGGGCAAAAGGCAGCTGTGGCTTCCACAGGGTCACATGGTGAGGGTGTACTAGAGTAGCCCCCATCAGCTCACCAGAGCTAATTGTTAGATTTTCACTTCAGAAATCAGCAAATATGGCAAATCGGGGTTTTGCTTATTGTTTCGTTGATTGTTTAGATTCAACAAAGTGATGGAGAAAATGTTAGTTATACAAATTAAATACAAAAGTGTTTCATGCACACTTTTTGATGGTGATGGGAAAACACTTGTTACATATTGGAAAGAGTGTGGTGTTCGTCTCTGCCATGCAAGTCTCAGCTATGTTATTCCTCTGGAAAACTGATGCTCCAATTTTCCTGACCTCCAGGAAGCCTACCATGAATGCCTAATGACTGCTCTTTGATCTGAACTGTGTTGCTAGGATAGATTGGAGATAGGTAGAAGAAGGGGGAGATGGAACTGATAACCCTCCCTTAAAACTCTCTGTGATATTGGACAATTGGTAAGAGAGAATTTGGAAATTTTCATGAACTGAGCCAAAATAAATCAACATAAATACTTATGCATAAAATCTCCTCAAAAGATAAACACTATTTATAGATTGCAAGACATAAATAAATACAAACAATTTATGAAAAAGAAAAAATAATCTTGTTGAATTCAAACATTAAAATACAGGACAGCTTCTATAGATCTATTTCTCAAACTATGAGAATTTTTAAACTCAAGTTGAGAATGGACTTGTCAACAGAAATCCAACTTACTCATTTTCTGACCACTTTGGGATACTAACTGATGGGAGGCCCTAAACCACAACCAAGGCTTCCAGCTGGATGTTCTTCCCTCCTGTCACTAATAATGAAATTTAAAGTTCCCCTGGGCCCTATCCTCACTGTTCATTTTACTTAACCAGGAAGATAGAGTCATCCTGCAAACCTGACCCCTTTACAGTTGGAAAGAGCACCATTGAAAGTGTGAACTGAAATTATAACAAGTCAGAGGTTTAAAATAAGTTGTTTTTGAGTCACTAAAGTGTGAAAAAGACATCTAAAAATATTCAATGTGAAAAATAGTTTATTTATTCACTGTCCATCCAGCATAAAGCAGGGGCAGACACACTCTGAGGCCCGAATAAAGTCAGGTCTTCTTTGTTTTTACTAAGGCTTCATTCAACATTCTGTAGAAGACATAGCCCCAGGAGTAACTACAAAGTAGGTAGAGGTTGCCTTCTCTGACGAATCTAAAGTGTCACTGACTATAGGGGAGTCATGTTAAACATCAGTTTCCTCATCTGTAAAATAAAAAGATTGAAGGCCCCTTCCAAACCTAAAATCTGTAATCACTATTTACCCTACTTGTCTTGCTTGCCTCTTATTCATTCACCATTTAAAACTTAATCTATCCACAATTATATTTGTAACTTTGCTAAGTGATAGAAAGTAAAATGTGGTCATGTTTGAAAATACATTTAGCTAAGAGATGGCAGTCCTCCATTCCAGTCATAGGATCATAGGATGAGTTGATTGCTTCTGTGATCTGATTTCAGGGTTTGTTCCCCCCCAGAATACTTTCTCCATCTGTGAGGATGCCATAAATTCCACTGGAAGATCTCCATTTCTTTAGTTCAATATTTTAATCCTCCTTACAAATTAAATCTCAAGGAGGAGTTGGTTCAGGTTAGGATTTAGAGCTTCTATTCTAACTTCCTGATTTTATATATGAAAAAACTGACACCGAGAGAAAGGAATTCACTTCTATCATCACACAGGTAGCAAGTGACTCCACTTTGCATCTGCTCCCAATTCTGATTTCAACTCCACAGAACAGCATGCCTCTCCCAGGATATGCTCATCACTTCTACACTCACCACTGTGCTGGTCAAGCCTTTATTGACACCACCTCTGATTGGAGGACAAGGTGCCAAACTCCTCTCAATGCCTTCCTTTATAGAGGATAGAAATTAAACTCTCAGCTCTTTCCACTTTGCATCTGCTATACTGCTTGGTTTCAAGCAGTGGAATAAGATACCTCTGTCCCAGTTGTCCCTTTATGTCCTCCCCTTTCCTGCCTCCTTTCGTATGTCATCTTTCTACTTTAGATTCTAAGCTTCTTGAGGGCAGGGACTATCTTTCTTTTTTTTACTAATCATATCCCCAGAACTTACCACAGTGCCTGGCACATAGTAATGTTTAATACATGTTTATTAGACTGAATTGGATTGGAAGTGATAAAGTCAGGTTTTGATCCCAGGTTTTCTGACTTCAAATCCAGAGCTCTTTCAATTGGTCCACACTGCCTTGCTGTGTCATGTATACCCTGAATATTAAGTAGTTTCATATCCTTGCTGAAGAGCTGAGTCTTAATATGAAGAGAAGAAAGAACAGGAGGGCACTAGTCTCCTAAGCAGTAAGGGAAGTCACTTGTTGGGAGAGGGCTGCTAAAGGGAGCAGAAATGAGAGGCTAGGACTTGCTGTGATAAATTCTGATGACTTCACAGTTTTGCTTATGATTGATTTATGTACAATTTCTATTTGCCAGAAATAAGTGATATGTTCTTACAGAACACTGTATACAAAACTCAGTTCCTCCTCTTTGAGAAGCTTACTTTTTAAAGAGGAGATGAATACTATATATTAAGAAAAAAACAATCTAGAATTGCAAGAAAAGCCATCAGTAAGAGCCAACCATTCAGAATTTGGAAATGCTTGAAGTTATGGGGGTCTGTTCTGAATCATAAAATCTTAAAAGTCGAAAGAGGCCACAGAGAATCCAACATATATATGAACAGGAATTACCTTACAACATTCCCAGAAAGTGATTATTCAGCCTTTGCTTGAAGGCCTTTGACAATGGGGAACACTGTCTGGCAAAGCCGCCCATCCTATGAGACTCTCATCCATGTACTTCCACAAATTCTCCACATCACATAAAGTGCCTTCTTTGTTGTTTGTCCTTTGTTCTCAAAGAGGACCATGACATCAGGGAGGTGTTGCCATGACATGCAAATGAATTGGATTTAAGTGAGCAAAGCCTCCAGCCTCACTTTCTCTTATGGAGCTATCTGGGTCCAGCAGCAAGATATAGATTAGGATGACTAGAGATGGTCCTGGATGAAGTAGAAGATTTTAACCTTTTTAAGCTAAGGTCTTTAACAAGTCACAGTTTGACTGAGGCAATGCCAGTGGCAATGCTGATGTCAGTGATTAAGGCTAGGTAAGAAATGAGGCAGAAAATGGACTCTTGACCTAGTCAAAAAAATAGATCTGGGAGGGCATGATTCTCAGGGTTTCTGGCCCAAACAGAAACAATTGCTATTTACATTCACTCTGAGCCAGACAGTACCAAACAGTTACCAAGTGGGGCTTGGCCTGGGACCTACTGACCAATGCATGAGAGCCAGAGTGATTTAGATTTAAGGCTGGTCCTTAAGAAAAAATCTATCCCATAAACCCCAAGATATCTTTCAAGGATTTGGTGATCAAAATTTACATGACCTTGGCCAGAGTACTCACAGGTAATGGTATGACACCCTAAAGGAAGGGGGGAAAAAAAGGAAGAAAGAAACAAAGAAAGCAAGAAATAAAGTTGTTACCCAACTGGCTTCTTAATTTTCTCTTGAAATACATAATTGAAAAATAAAATTGTGTGAGATGGCATAGTACAGACTGCAAATTTAAAAGTACCTCATCAAAGAGAGAGAAAGAAAGAGAGAGAGAGACAGAGAGACAGAGAGACAGAGACAGAGAGCAATTGTAAAAGAGGCCTTTAAGAAAAAAAAGATGGGACTTCATCTGGATCTTGAAGAAGGAATAATATCCCCCATTGGGCATATTTTTGTTTTTTCTTCATGTCCCCAGTGTTTAAATGGGAGCATAGTAAGTTCTTACTGAATGCTTATTGATTGATTGATGGTAACCTGACTCAGAATTTTCCAGGAAAAGGAAACTGCACGAACAAAGGAATGTAGGTGACAATGAGTAGGGCAGGTTGTGAGAGACACATTAAAAAGATCAACTTGATTGGAGTGGAGAAATAAGGTATGGAATTAGTGGGAAATAAGGTTAATCAGAAGAGGTAAAGCAATTGTGTGGCAGTTTGCAAATATTGTGCTGTTGAGTTTGTAATTTATAGCACTGGCATCAGGGAACCACAGAAGGATCTTGAGCTGGCAGTTGAAATAATCAGAAGTGGGGTTAAAGGTCAGTTACATGTATGACAACATGTATGATGGAGTAGGTGAAGGAAGACCTAAATACGGATTCTTCCAATTTTTGTGAATCCTTCTTGTCTCTTCAAACTTCAATGCTTCAGTCTGTATTCAGACAATATCAGTTCTTTCTCTAGAGGTGGGGAACATTTTCCTTCATAAGTCCTTTGGGATTGTTTTGTTTCATCTTATTGCTTGTAAGTAGCCAAGTCATTCGCAATTCTTCATAGCACAATGTTTTCTGTTATTGTATGCAATATTGAAGTACAATGTTTTCCCACTTCACTTTGTATCAGTGCATGTGCATCTTTCCAGGTTTTTCTGAAATCATCTGGCTTGTCATTTCTTATAGCACAATAGTATCAATTACAGTCATATACTACAACTTGTTCAGCCATTCCCCAGCTGATGGCCATCTTCTCAATTTCCAACTCTTTGCCACCACAAAAAAGAGCTGCTTTAAATATTTTTGTACAAATAGGTCCTTTTCCTTTCTTTGCGGGGGGAAGGGAGGTGACGGGCTATTTGGCATACAAACCTAGCAGTGCTATTACTGGATCAAAAGATATGCACAGTGTGATAGCCTTTTGGGCACAGTTCCAAATTGCTCTCCAGAACGATTGGATCAGTTCATAACTCCACCAAGTGTATTGGTGTCCCACAAACTTCATTACTTAGGATTTCTCCGTTACATTGTCTAAGAAATAGTTGCTGCCTTGGTTTGGGAGCTTTGCAAACTGAATTATTTTAAGCCCTGTTTGGAGTAAGTGGGAAAAGACCTGATACTTTCTTTCACAGCTTTATACAAATAGGCTTCATCTTTTTCTGATGCAAAGGCTGTGATACATGTGGTAAAAGCTTAGACTAAAGAAGCTCTGTATCTAGAGACCTGAACAAAATCTACACAAGTAAGGAGTCCCAACTCAAATTCACCAAACACTTATTAAAGTGCCTACAAGTCTGAGTGTCTTGCAGATAGAAGACTGCCCTTAGAGTCAGGAAAATCTAATCTAGCCTCTGAGATATACTGAGATATATAGGTGACCATAGATGAGTCATAAAACCTCTCTGGACCACAAGACAACTCTCCGAGATCCCAAGTTATAGATAAATAGACAATCTGCATCTGTCTGCATGAGTAGATGAGATTGTAGCTCTGTACTTCCTTGCTCACTCCCTACCCCCATAAAAAATACAAGGCACAGTGCTAGGTGTTAGAGATTCAAAAGTTATTTTTTGCCCTCAAACAGTTTAAATTCTACTGCAGAGATGCAACATTTCCACAAAAAGTACAATATAATTTGAAGAGGGAGAAAGGTTTATCAGGTTGTCTATAGCAAATGTGTTGAGATAAGGATTCATGGAGGCAAAGATGACAAGGTCACATCCTTGCAGTGGTAATGGTGACGACAGCAGTGTAACCAGGTTTTGTCCATGCCCAGATCACTTAAGATGGAAGGAACTGCTCCTAGGAAAAGACATTTTACATTTGCCTACCATGTGGGTAGGAGTAGCCTCTTCTAATAGCTAAGTAGACAGAATAGGTAACATCCTTCAAACCACCAGATTGGGTAGTTTCACTCTCCTTCTGACATCATCTAGGGGCACGTTGGTGGTGAAGATCCAGTTCACCATGCATTGATCTGAGTACAAGGGGAAGGGTAGTTTCTACCTTCCACTTTTAACCCCTGTGGTCCTTATAAATGAGCTGGAGTTTTTATCTGGTCTTTTTTAATTTGTCCTTTTCAGTTCAAGGCACAGAGAGCAGACTCAGGATTCCAGGCTAGATCTTATAGCCTGCTCAACAGGAAGCCCTGAGAAGCCAGTGTGCCTGGGACTCAGGCCTAAGGAGATCTTTGGACTTGGAATTCGATAGGACTGTGCTATATAAAATAATGTATTAAACTGTGAACTTAATCCTCTCCATCCCTTTCTCTTCTCCCCACTTAATAGTATTTTATTTTATACAATGACATGTAAAGATAGTTTTCAACATTCACTTTTATAAGATTTTGAGTTCCAAATTTTATTCTTCTTCCTTCCCTCTTATCACCTTTCTCAAGATGGCAAGCAATCTGATAATTGTCTATACATGTACAATCATATTAAAAATATTTCCACATTAGTTGTGTTGTGAAAGAAGAATCAGAACAAAAGAGAAAAACCACAAGAAAGAAAAAAAAAACCAATGATAACAAAAGAGAAATTATATGCTTTGATCTGTATTCAGACTCCATAGTTCTTTCTCTGGATGTATATAGCATTTTCCATCATGAGTCTTTTAGAATTGTCTGAGATTGTTGTATTGAAAAGAAGAGCTAAGTCTATCAAAGTTGGTCATTGAGCAATATTGTAGCTACTGTGCACAATGTTCTCCTGGTTCTGCTCACTTCACTTTGCATGAGTTCATATAAGTCTTCCCAAATTTTTCTGAAATGACCCTGATCATTATTTCTTATAGTACAATAGTATTCCACTACATTCATATATGACAACTTGTTTAGCCATTCCAATTGATGGGCATGCCCTCAATGTCCAATTCTTTGCCACCATGAAAACAGCTTCTTTGAAAATTTTTGTACATGTAATTTTTCTTCCCTTTTTTATGATCTCTTTGGGATGCAGCCCTAGGAGCGGTATTGTCGGATCAAAGGGCATGCACAGTTTTACAGCCCTTTGGGCATAGCTCCAAATTTCTCTCCAGAATTGCCCACCCCTTTCTAAAACCTGAGGTGGTGGCATAAGAGGGGATTATACTCAGATAACTTTATATTTTTGTTCTTGCTATAGCTTTGAAGTAAATATTCCTTTGTAAATGCTAATCTGAATGTTAAACGGTTGAGTGGAAATGGGGTTCAGAGAACATCTGGAATTGGGTGAACCCAACCAGTGAGTGTTGTAGGCAATGGTAGAGAGACAAAATACTCCCACCCCCTTCCTCAGTCCTCCTTAAGGCACTGGCGAACTCTGGGGGAAGGCTGAAGTGCAATATACCTGGCCTTCAGGCAGTATAGACACTAGGACAGTATTAGTAACTCACATTTATGCAACTGATTTACAAAGTGCTTTCCTCACAACAGTTCAAAACTGAAATGCATTAAGCCTGATGACTTGTCTTACCATACATATACCTACAAGAGCAGCTGTAAAGCAGATGGTCCAAATGTTTTCATTGTATCTCCTTTCACCACATGTGACTAGTTCCAATCACAAAAGCCAGAAAACACATACTTATAAATAACAGTAACAAAGAGCAAGCATCCAATATGAATTTATGACCATTGATGAATTTGAAGGTTGCTGTTATAAGGAAGCAGGTGGCTTATGGTCCCTGGGGAAGCAGCATCGGCTACTCTAAATAGACCAACATTCAGCACTGTGACTATCTAAATATACCGTGGCAGACACGAGGGGCAGCCTTGGTCAGTTTTAAATATAGTATATTTGGGTATGCAGCCTGCTCAGTAATATTAACTTTTCCTTGGCTCAGAGGGCTCAAATGAGATTTCGATAGGGACAGGTTTTCCATTTTCCATTTCAGTTTTCAGATTTTGATATTTTCCCACAGACCCAGATAAACAAATGCTATTTTTAGTGATAAACTACCTGGAACTAGCAGTAGTCACATGTGTTTCTGGGGAAATACACTGCCCCTCCCCTCCCAACTCACAGAAACACAGCATAGTGTGGTGGCTAAAATGCTGGATCTGGATCAGAAAAATCTGGGTTCAAATCCTGTTTTCATGATTAACTAGATTTGTGACAATGAACAAGTCATCTAACCACTATTAAGATCTCTCTCAACAGAGGGGATTTCCATATCGGATCAATAACAGGTCCTTGAATATTGGTATATCAATGCATTTTGTACTATTAGTAATTGAGATGTGAAAGCAAACTGGGCTGGGCCTTCCTGCCCATATCAAACATCTTGTCACTTGTTACTTTTGGCTGTTAAAGGCAAATATCGGATGATTAATAGCACTGGGTTCAGAAACCCTTGTGATCTGTGGGTTTTTCACAAAACTATAATAATGTCCTTGTAGGTTAACCCTAACTGTGTGCTGTCTGGAGTTGTTTGCTGCTAGTGTCTGTTAGCCACAGTTTATGATCAACAAAACAAAGACAAACACAGAAACCTATTTAAATTTGGGCTAGAGTATAGACTTGAGCTACTAGAAGAAGACTTCATTCTTTTATGGAATTTCTGGGTCTTTACCTTTATCTTTTCCTATAGAAATCTCCTTTAGTCTTCACATCTTTCTTCCCATTACTCTCATGCTGTGGTAGATCTGAGATCTCATTGGTTGTAAACTACAACTCATCCTTGCCTTGCCCATCTTGTGTGATTTTTGCCAATGTCCTTCTGTGAGTCCTTCATAAAAGATCCACTCAATATATTGGAATCCTTTCTCTGAGTCCTTAAATATTTCAAGAGAATCCGTATTGCATTTGGTCAATCCATAAGTTATCACTTGTACTGTATGAAGGGAATAAGCATTTATATTATACCTACTATGTGCCAGGCACTAAACTAAGCACTTCACAAGTATTATCTCATTTGTAGGGCAAAACACTTTTGAAAACTATAAAATGGAATAGAACATACATTATTATTACTCTGGGATGTGCCCAAGCTCATCCCTTCTATTTCTGAACTCTGATTGAATTAATGATCTGGATTAAAGGATAAACTAAAGGATATTCCTTTTAGTTTGTTGGTTCATTTGTCTCTCCAAATAGAATGGAAGGTTCTTGAGAATAGGGGCATCTACATATGAAATCCTAAGCTGTAAATACAGTATAGATCTGGGCTCTTGTCAGGCATTTGATAAATACTTGGTGAATATATGAAAAAATGCATGACTAATTTAATAATAATAACTCAATAAACTTTATTAAGCACCTACTATGTGCCAGGTGCTAAGCTAAGTGCTTATAGATACAAATAAGAAAAAAGACAATCTCTGCTCTCAAGGAATTTACAATCTAGTAACATCAACAGCAACAACACAACTTAGGGAGAGCCCCCATGTGGGGGTGGCGAAAGCCCTCACCTGGTGGAGGTGAGACCTGCCCACCTGGTAGAGGTGAGACCTGCCCACCTGGATGAGTATTAGAGCTCATTTATACCTGTTGGCAACATCCACTTATCTGAGAGCGCCAAAGTACTGAGACCCCTTCCTGTAGTTCACAAGATAGAGCTAAAGGACCATTGTGTTATTGAATATTCACTAGCAATAATGTATGAAACCACTGACCAGAAATGGTGTCTCTTGGACACTTCCTTCATCAGATTGCTTTGGCTAAGAGAAAATTCTTCAAAATTCAATGGACAGAGTCAGTCATTTGAAAATGCCATTAGTTTATATCTGCCGGATAACTTGATTTATAAAGACCTTCAGAGACAGTCACATTGGATCCTCAGAAACACGAGTGACAGTAGCAGGACCACGATTCTCATATTCATAAGTCAGGACATGAACTTAGAATGGCTGAGTGACCTGACCAGCATCAGAGTAGCTGAGACTACAATTGCAACTTTGCAAGAGGCCATGCTCTTTCCATAGTACCAGAGGATCTTTCTCCAGGGAACTTTGTTTTGTTTTGTTATTAAGAAAATTTATTTTATTACTGCACCTTTGGGTATTCCTATTCCCTGACAAACAATGATATTGAAAATAGAACAAATGATCTATAAGAATACAAGTCATTCCCCAATTGATAAATGGTCAAAGCATATGATCAGGCAATTTTGAGAGGTAGAAATTAAAGATATCTACAAGAGTATTAAAAAATGCTCTAAATCACTTTTGATTCGAGAAATGCAAATCAAAACAACTCTGAGATACCACATCTGAACAGTCACATTGGCTAAGATGACAAAATAGGAAAATGACAAATGTTGGAGAGGATGTGGAAAAATTGGAACACTAATGCATTAT
>CM053588.1:173076856-173092794 GCA_028646515.1 Pseudochirops corinnae
GAACCTAGAGTCATTTTATGGGTTCATTTATGGATTCAAATCCACCTTCAGACACGTACTGCCTGTGTGACACTGGGCAAGGCATTTAACTCTGTTTGCCTCAGTTTCCTTATCTATAAAATAAGCAGGAGAAGGAAATGGCAAACTACTTCAGTATCTTTGTGAAGAAAATACCAAATGAGGCCAGGTAGAGTCAGACATAACTGAAAAACAACTGAACAATAACAAACTATGTGCTAGGCACTGTGCTAAGTTCTGAGGATACACAGAAAGACAAAAATGGTACCTGATCTCAAGAAGCTCATAGCCTAATAGAGGAAACACTATGCAAAAAAACCCCTACAAACAAGATATATACATAAGAAACTGGAGATAATCTTCGAAGGCAGGCACTAACATTAAGGGGGACTGGAGGAGGCTTTTTTCAGAAGGTGGAATTTTAGCTGGGACCTGAAGGAAGCGAAAGAAGCCAAGGTATGAAGATTAGGAGAGAGAGAATCTGAGGCATGGATGATAACCAGTGAAAACAAAGAGTTGGGAGCAACATCAAAGAGGCCACTGTCACTGGGCTATAGAACACATAAAGGGATAGAAGTTATAAGAAGATTAGAAAAATAAGAAAACACTAGGCCATGAAAATCTTTAAAAGTCCAACAGAGGGTTTTATATTTCATCTTGGAGGTAACAGGGAGACACTAAAGTTGACTGTGTTGGGGGGAGGGCAACATGGCTAGACCTACCCCTTAAGAAGATCATTTTGACGGCCAAATGGAGGATGAACTGGAGTAATGAGAGACTAGAGACAGGGAGATCAACCAACAGGATATTGCATTAGTCCAGCAGATTTGTGGCAGTGGCAGTGGTGAGAAGGAGACATATGGGTAGAATAGAGGTAGAATTGACAGGACTTGGCAACTGATTAGAATTGTAGATTGAGAGAAAGTGAGGAATTGAAGATGACACCCTGGTTATGAGCCTTGGTGACTGAGAGGATGATGGTATCCTTTACAGTAACAGGAAAGCTTGGGAGAGAGAAAGATCTGGGGGAAAGATAATGAATTCAAGTTTTGAACATGTTGAGTTTAAGATGTGTGCAGGACATCCAGTTCACAATGTCCAATAGGCAGTAATGGATGTGAAGATGAAATTTAGAAGAGAAGTTAGAGCTGGATAAATAGATTTGAGAATCGACAGTATACAAATGATAATTGAATAGATGGGAGCTGATATTTGTAAGGAGCATCATATAGAGAAAATAGAAGTGGTCCCAGGATAGGGATTGATTAGAATTAGGGTTGATTAGAATAGGGTTGAATGCCATAAAAGTGATATAAATAATTGCTGTGGAAGTTAATAAGAGGAAGAAATTAGTTCTCACTTGACAAATCAAGGAAGTATTCACAGAGGAGGAAGGTGACACTTGAACTGGGTCATAAGGGGCAGGTATATAGCAATAATGATAATAATGTGTTTTTTATATATGTTATTTGTAATAATGCTCACATTTACAGCTTTGTGGTTTACAATTTCTTCCTTTCCAACAGTACTATTAAGTGCCCCTATTTTACAGATAAAGCTCAGAGAGTTTAAATCAGGGGTGAGTTTAACATTGATGTGATACCCATAGCAGCTGCTATGAGTATGCATTCATATTTCCATTGTAGATTCACAAAATATAATAAACTCTCTTTTCAAAGGCAAAACCAAAATATTTATTTGGGACATCATTAGAACACCAGGAGGTAAGATTTAACAGTGTATTTATCACTAATCCAGGGAGTACCACCATCTTAAACCTTCTTTCTGTTAGATATCCCCACAAACAAGTTCCCCTAGGCAAATTTCTCCCTCTGCCCACTCACAGTTTGCTTCTCTCTCCCTGCTTTCTCTCTCTCTCTCTCTCTCTCGCTCTCTCTCTCTCTGTCTCTTTCTCTTTCCTCCTTGGTCAAGTTCCTCCCATACTGAGCTCCATGTGACCCAAGCTCCATGTGTTCACAGGCTTTATGTGTTAGGCCTATTAATGGGCAGCGAAGATCTTCCTATTCTATTAACATTACCACAGAGAGCCTGCAGCCTCAAGGCTGCAGGTTCCCCATCCCTGGTTTAAGTGATTTGCCCATGGTCACACAGGTAGCAAAGGATGGAGGTAGGAGCTGTGTGAGGTCTTCTGACTCAAGTTCAGTTCTCTTCTGTATAAGAGACAGGTGGCAATGAAAGCATTTCAGGTGGGAACCCAGGAAGGCAGTGTTAGAAAAAGGCATAGGAAGGATAGTTACAGAGACTCCAAGTTCTCCTGCCATTGAGGAAATTGAATACAATAAATTCATTCACACTGAGGTGTTAAGGACCCAATATATTCCTCTTCCAAAGAACATTTTTTTAGAAGAACTTGGAGAGGGCAATGCCTTAACCCAAAGGAATGGCTCTCTATTCCAGATATGCTATCAGTCTAGAGAGGTAAGAGAAATATTTTCCTAATACCACTGATATCAGACTAAAAAGCAGTACCCATTCCTAGTATCAAGTGAGGGGGGGAAAGACTTAGTCAGGAGACCTAACTTAAATATGAAATCTGACTCTTAAGTAGAATATGGCTAAAAAAAATGGAATATTCATGTCTATGAACCTCTGTTTCTTCATCTATAAAATGGTGGGGGCAGGTAAAATTGCTTGTGCAGCCTGTCTCACAAGATTGTTTCAAGGAAAGTGCTTTATAAACTTTAATGTATTACATAAGTGTAAGTTGTTATTATGAGGAAATCCTGGATGCAATTATGAGAAAAGTAAGGAGAATATTTTTTTAAAAAATCAAGATGGTCTTCCTACAGCTTCCCATAGCTTATTCCCTCTCTCTCTCTCTCTCTCTCTCTCTCTCTCTCTCTCTCTCTCTCTCTCTCTCATTATCATTGTCATCATCTATCAACAAGTGGCTCTGAGGAGAACGGGACTGTAGCTCCAATACAATATTTACAGCCCCCACAATCATGATAAAGACTGGGACTATAAGTATTGCATGTCATTCAATAGCAAAAATATACCAGATTCTCCAAGTAGAGTATAGAACTGAAGCATTTATTTAGTCACCAGAAAACCGCATCCCAAAACCAGTAAGCCAATTCCATCGCAGTACCAAAGACATTTGGAAGCCATAATAACACTGAGAGCCACAGCATCCTTCAGCCTTCCCACAAACCAATACAAGATCAATATTTGCTCACAAACCTCTCTATCTCCTTAATGAGCTTCTTTCTTTCCCATTGTCTGGCTAGCTCCGACTAGCTTCCTGTGGGCTCTTCTTCCCTTCAGTAAAACTCCTCCCACCATGGATTTCCATGTGACTACGTTCAGCCTATCAGGCGGCAGAGTTTATCTTCATGTCAGGGAAGCTTCCTGTGGGCTCTGCCCCACCCTTTAGCAAATCCCCTCAATCACAGGCTCCATGTGATTACCTTCAGCTTATTAGGGGGCAGAGTTTACTTTCAAAGCAGGGGAGGTCTACAAACTCCCCCCTAGGTCTATTAAGGGGCAGGGAAGATCTTCAAATTCCCATTACAGAGACTAAGCCAGAGGACTTATCTGAACATTCTTAGTCTCCTTTCAGGAGTAGCAGTGTTCTTTTTAAGCCTAATGTAACTAAGAGTCCCAAAGCCCATTGGTTTGAGATTCTGTCTTCATTGGTAGAGGTGTTGTACTCAAACCCAAATCCCAGGTTACTGCACACCACCTGATTTGTGGCCCACCATTAAGCCCCCTTTATATTTCTGTTTTTGTCCCTATCCTATATCCTGTCATAGTTTGGAACAGCTTTAAGGAATGTCTGGGCATTGCTCAGGGCACAGTTCCCTATTAGCATTCTATATATATTTTCCTTGAATCAGTTTGAGTGTACAAAGTGCAACTCAGGGTTATGGTGTAATATAGAGACCACCCTGTCCTGTTCCACTGACCAAGCATGGTCCCCACATCCTTTGCCCAGAACATGACCCTGACCTGCTCTGGGACTTTCCAGTTCCCCCTTACCCCATGACCTGCCACCCTGTTCTGGAAAGAGCTGACTTCCCCTGCCCTTCCAAGGAACACCTGAGTCACAGGAAGATTGCACCCCTGTACCTTTGTACCATATTCTAAAATTAGCCCTGAACTATAGATCTAACCAATGGCTGTTCTTTGCTTCTGTACATCATGGATTCTGCTAGCTCCCCTCCCTGATTGTGGTTTTTGTGGTTTTAGCCTTTATAATCAAAGTCTGAACCCCCAAAAGATCACTACCAATTTGAGTGAACACTCTGGTCATTGCATGCTTGCTTCATAGATCCACGCCTAAATTTATCTTGAACCCAGGTCTTAGCTGGCTCTTATTCTCTGCACAACAGAGGTAAATATCTGATGCTTTCATAAATGGAAGGGGATGAAATTCATAGCTTTGCAGTTTCTATAGAAACCAGCTTCTATAGAGTGTAAGTTCAAAACCCACTGGACTTGAGTCCTTGGCATCCTGGGTTTTCCAGCTTTCTCTACTGGGCTGGCACGCTGCAACAGCCCACCTGGAATTCTGGTTACAAAGTCTCTGTGGTTCAAACTATTTCTGGTAGCAATCATCACTGTCATCTGAAATTGAGAAGTGCAAAGGAGCAGAAATAAATACCCTCAGACCCATTTCTTGAAGCA
This sequence comes from Pseudochirops corinnae, assembly GCA_028646515.1. Lineage (NCBI taxonomy): Eukaryota > Metazoa > Chordata > Mammalia > Diprotodontia > Pseudocheiridae > Pseudochirops > Pseudochirops corinnae. Next base: position 173,081,525 of record CM053588.1, read on the forward strand.
AAGGTAAGAGAGGGAGTTCTTCCCTTCTCACTGATTCAATTCATGATACTTTATGTGCTGTGGGGGAACAATGATCTTTACTCTCTGAATGGAGAAAAAATGAGACTATACCAAAGCACCAGAGTCAGAAAGAGAGGCAGAAAGAGGCAGCATCTCAGTGCTGCCAGTTTTAAAGACCAGGATTATTCTAGTTAAACAGTTAAGCAAAGGAGGCTACACTCAGCCACATGGTAGGGGACAGAAAGTAACTCCACCTTAGGTGATCTGGGCATGCCCAGACAAAACTAAATTACACTAGTGTGCCAAATGCTGACTTCCTGGAAAAAGAAAAATGAAAATATCTTATTGAGGTCATTCCTAGGGTTATCAACAGCTCAAGACTTGAAAAAAAAAATATTTCCAGAAGTTTTTCGAGACAGGGCTCTTTGGAAGGCTTGTATCAATCCAATATTGGTCCTCTTACTTTGTCCTAATGATGCCTCCTGTCCCAATGACCTTCCCCCAGATCCAATCCCCCACAAGTCTGGACCAAATGTTTTATCTTTCTAAGGCAAGGCCTACTCTCTCATGTCTTCTGTCTTTCGAAAAGCATTAAATAAAACACACACAGTTTAGCGTTTCTGCTGGCCAATGGAGTTTTATGGTGGGTAAATAAAATCTAAATTGGAGGTAACAGATAAGAAACAATCATGCTTACACAGTGGTTATTTTGACTAATAACTGGAAAAGAGACAAGCAGATTAGCCAGGAGGTGAAAGGGGTCACAGGATCAGTCCTGACTCTCTGAAAGGCTCTAACCCAGCTGGAGCTGTGGGGATCCCTGGGGCTACCCTCTTGCCAGAATTCAGTTGCAACACAGGATCCCTCTAGGCTAGAGATTCTTGTCCTAAGTTATATGAACTTTGTGTGTGTGTGTGTGTGTGTATTTGGTAACTCTACTTCAATATAATTGTTTTCCTTTATAATTTTGTATTTTTATTTTATGCATTTAAAAACTATTTTTTCTTTAAAGGATATCAATAGCCTTCACAAGCCAGCCAGTTGGGTCCATAATACACAAAAAGGTTAAGTACTGGTCTAGAGCCCCTTGTAATACCTCCTCATGCTTTATGTTTCAGTAGCTGCTCCAAAGTATCTCATGTGGACAAATCCCCACTTGTGATAGCTTCTTTTTTTTTTTCCTTTTTGGAGAGGGGAGAGCAGGGCAATTGATTTGCCCAAGGTCACAAGGCTAGTGAGTGTTAAGTGTCTGAGGCTAAATTTGAACTCAGGTCCTTCACTGTGCCACCTAACCGCCCCATGATAGCTTCTTATTTTACTACTTACTTGATTTCAAGGTTCCCCTTTAAGCTCCCCACAATCTACTTTCTTGATCTAAAGGTCATCCAAGTCATCTTTCCCTTGCTCTGGGTAGTATACCTGTCCCCAAGTCAAGTTTGAAGCCAACTCAAGCAACTTGGGGGGATGCTGGGAAAAAGAGTCTGCCAGCAAACGTTCCTTTACCCCTTACCTTTCCTTGTTGTGAGGCCAAGCTTTCTCTCACTTTAAAAGATGAGTTCCATGTAAATACTGAAATCGTTTCTCAATTTGAGAAAATAAATTTGGTATTTGTAATCTTATTAAGGATTTTTAATGAATTAATCAGTTATTTGAGTATACTTCCTTGCCCATGCAAAGTCAGTTAATTTCCAAATGGACATTTTAAACTCATCCAATTCTTGTCTTTCCTAACACTTCCTCCTTTCTGCTCTTAGTTATACTTTCTATCCTCTTCCTTCCCCCTTTTACTTTAAGCAGAAGAAAAGTTCTAATTGGATCATACCCTGCCCCAACCCTTAGGGTTGAAAATGGGTAATCATTCCAGGCTAATTAATGTTCTTATGAGTTGCCAATGGACAGTGATTCAGAAAGACAGCTGTAGGGGGAAAGGTGCCTTCCTTAGTTAGTTCTTTAAAAAACAAAAAGATTGAAACAGGTAGTTTAAGGGTAAAACACACACAGATATAGATAGATATCTATCTATAGTTTTATATATATACATATATATGAAACTTATAATCATTTATACATATATATATATATATATCACTATATCACTTAAACTACCCTCCCTCAATCATTCAAGATAATTCTCTATCCCCTTTCATACACATCCCTTAAAATTGCATTTTGTGACTCCTCTCTCCATCCTTGCACTATCTCGAATCCTTTTAGGTTGCCTTTGGCATTCATCTTAACCTAATTCTTAGTATTTAGAGCTAGGGGAAAGAAAACCCTTGGAGAGATCATTGCTCTAGTCAGACCCTCTCATGTGACAGATGAGGAAGGTTAAGTGACTGCCTAAGATCATAGAGGTAGCAAATAACCAAGCCACTATTTATTCAAGCTCAGATCTTCTGACTTCAAATCCCATCTTTTTTTCACTACACCTGAATACAACAGTATAAATCTGATGTGGGGAAGGCAAATGGGGTGATCTGCCCAGGACCAACCCTTAGACATGGTCTTGACCAAACATTCCCTTTCCCCTTGTGGATGAAAAAAGGGGCCCAAAAGTGCTTGAGGAAACTCATTTGGGGTTCATTGTCAGGAAGGAGAGAATGTCAATTCACTGTTAGAAAGAAGTCTCAAATTTCTCTTACTCTTTAGCAGCAGCTTTAAGAACATCTGAAGTCCCTGAAGTCTCTTCCCATTAGATTATCCAACACCTTCCCTCTTACCCCCTTTGACAGATGAGGAGAGGGAGCTGAAGAGAAATGAGTTAACATAAAACTAGTTATCAATAGATCCAGGACTGGAATCCAGATTTTTCTAGAGCCTAGGCAGCTAAGTGACACTTAAGAGCACTGATCTTGGAGTTAGGAAGACCTGGGTGCAAATCCTGCCTTAGATTCTTACTAACTATGTGAACCTATACATGCCAGTCTCTCTCAACCTCAAGTTTTCTCATGTGTAAAATAAGGGTTTGGACTTGATGGCCTCCAAGAACCTCTGAGGAATTCAAATCTGGCCTCAGACACTTGCTAGCTGTGTGACCCTGGGTAAGTCACTTAACCCTGTTTGCCCCAGTTTCCTCATCTATAAAATGAATTGGAGAAGGAAATGGTAAACCATTCCATTATTTTTGCCAAGAAAACCTCAAATGGGGTCACAAAGAATTGGACATGACTGCAAACAACTGAAATGACCCTTCCTAAGTCTATTACCCTTTGAGTTATATCCAGACATTCTTTCCACCATACCTTGATACCTCCCTAGTCACAAGGGACAATTTGGTTTTCAGTTGCCTGAGCAAAAGGAATTCTCTCCTGTTAGCTTTCCTCCAGCATCTCCCCATTCCTAACTGTTCATCTTCCCCTCAGTCTACTTGGCCCACGATCCAAATATTCCCAAATCCTTCCAACTATCATTGTGGGGTGCCCAAATAGCAGGCAAATCCAATGCTCAGTAATGGGATATGCATAATTAAGTCTGGGAGCCAGGGGGTGGAAAAGCAATCTGATTTCAACATCTAGGCCACCAGAGCTTGGGAACAAAAGGTTGCCAATTTCCCTGTAGACCAAAAAGAAATTGACTCTTTTTAGACTTAATTAATATAATTTTTCATCTTGGAGCAGGAATTAGGATGAGGTAGGAAAGAACAAATGGCAAGATATTAATAACCTTAGCCTCCTTAACACTATTAATTCAATGCAACAGAAATTTATTTGATTGGTTGCTTGAATCACAAAGTGCCTAGACTTTGTAGCCTAAAAAAGATAAATAAAACATAATCCCTGCCTGTGACGACCTTACCATCTAGTAGAGTGATAATAATAATAGTTCCTATTTATCTGATGCTTTTTTGTCACAAAACACATTCACATATATTATATCTTTTCATCTTCAAAATGATCCTCCTATGAGATAGAAAATAACCCTTTGTGGATCAACCTAAAACACTAACACAAATATGAATTACCATTATTCTTCTTCTTAATGTAAACACATGACTATAATTACCACCAAATTGTTATCATTTTATTTCACCTTTGAAAAAGTTGACCTAGTGATTTGCCCCAGATCAGAGTGCCCCAGCCAGGACTACTTCCCAAGACTTTGGACTCCAATTCCATTACCTTTCCTACTATACTACATTACCTTTAACCCCTTGTGCTAAAGGGCCCTGCCTGAATTAAAGATATTGAATAAATCCCATAATTCCAAATCTTGCTCTGCTCTCAGACCTTGTTTTTTGTTTTCCATGCTCTTTCTGCAAAGTTAGGAGAATATCCATTCTGTCAAGTTGACTACCCAACCAAATCCAAGCTCACCTTTGGAGACTTGAAAGCTACATGCTCCAGTAGGTTTAAGAAAAAAGACTGCTAAGCCTTCCTAGATGTCACAAGGGACTCTTCCTAATCCTGTATTTCTTGATTATAAGGAAAACAAACCAGAAAAACCATCCCTCGATTAACCATTAAAACAACCCTTAACCAAACCTACTATTGTTCTAAATCAAATATCTACAACTTCCTAATGAACAGATACTTAATGAGCAATTCTTGTGGAGGGATCACGGAACTTGGTTCTAGCTTCTTAAATATTCCTGGAAGAATAAAATTTGCCATCATATAGTAGACAGCATGTTAACTACAGAGTTAAAGAACATAGGCTCAAATCCTGTCTCTGCTGCATATTACATGTGTGATCTGAGGCAAATCACTTAACTGTCCCCATACCTCAGTTTCCTCTTCTGTAAAATGAAGGGATTGGACTAAATCACCTCTGATTAGTCTATGAGCCTCCTGTTAGTAGTAGCATCATTATTTTGATTGACAATAACGATAATAATACTTCACTTACTTCAAGGTTAAAAATAATATGATCAAATGAGGTAATGTATGTAAAGTGGTTTGCAAACCTTAAAGGGCAATATGAATGTCTGCTATTCTTAGTATTTCAAGGGCCTGTTATTTCAGCAGTGTGGGTGCTCTTTCCATCAATATGGATTGCAAACCCATCAGACCTCAAGAGGGTCTTCCTGAGTTACTCTCAGAAACAAAACAAAACAAAAAACAACTCCCAAAAAACAAACAAAAAAATCACTACCCACATCACTTGATGGCCAACTTTTGGCTATGAACGTCCCTGAACTTGTCCAAGTTTTTCATTAAAAAAGGAATTTGCAGGGCTGAAACTTTTCTTGAACTTGAAACCTTTCCATCTTGATGGGACCTTCCAAGGCTTACATGCTGATGGCATGACTTTTGAAAACTCAGTGACACCTTCTTGAAATGGTGAATCAAAAAAGTAGGACTCTAGTGAAAGAATACTGTTCTTGTGGGAGCTGTGACTTTTTTAGCCTAGAGAACTCCCAGAAATGGCAATTCTCTAGAAGCTGCAGATCTGTCTTGGTCATTGTTTGAGTTACATAAAGATTAACTGACCCAGGTAGGGTCTCATAGTTAGGAAATATCAGAGGTGGCTTTGAACCAACCTGATAAAAAGTCTGGCATTTTATCCCCTCCAATATTATTCTTCTATCATGGAGGAACAATACAAAATAGTACAAGAAATTTTGTTTGCAATATTTTGAAAAATAGAGTACCGTGATATACTGGCCCAACCCTACTCAGTTCGGTTCAGTGGTTTAGGCTTGGTACTAGAACATAAGGAAATACTCATGAACAACACAACAGCCAATGAAATATGTTTACTGAACAATAACAAAAGATTCAATACAGATACAGAACTAATTTAGGTGTACACGGCTCTCCTCTGCCTCTACAATTGTCACAATGACTAGCTCTGGTCAGAAAGATTTGTTGACTTGAAGGACATTGGGAACTCCTGCAAGCCTGAGGAGTATGAACTCCTCATAGGTTGTCTTTATGTCCCAGGTGACCCAGAAACCATATTCCCCAAAGGATAGTTTCCCTGCTCCTTTATGGAAAACTAGCCCAGCCTACATGAGAGAAATGTTTCTCCCTACCACACATGATACAGATGACCCCCAAATTGACCTTAGAGTCATGGAGGTTTGGGTTCAAGTACCTTTATAATACAAACTGTCTTGTAACCCTGGGTGAATCTATTAATGTCTCAGTTCACACAGGCAACTCTCTAAGATTAGAAATTACAAAGAAGGTACTCATCTCCTTCAATAAGTAAGGTTCCCCATCAGAAGCTCCCTAAACCAATGAAAGGGGCAACTAAGTGGTACAGTGGATAGAAAACTGGGCTTGGAATCAGGAAGACTCATCTTCATGAGCTCAAATCCAGCCAAGAATTAGGCTTGGCACTAGAACACAAGAAAACGCTCATGAACAACACAATAGCCAATGAAATATGTTTGGCACTTTTAAGCCACTTATTAGCTGTGTAACCCTCGGCAAATTACTCAACCCTGGTTGCTTCAGTTCCTCATCTGTGAAATTAGCTGAGAAGGAAATGGCAAACCACTTTAATATTTCTTCCAAGAAAACCACAAATGAGGTCAGGAAGAGTTGGACACATCTGAAATGACTCAACAACATCAACAAACCAATGAAATCACAGATCAAGTAATAAATATATCTTACTTTTGTATAGCCATTTTTGATTTATTAAAACACTCTTACATAAGCAAAAAAGTCCCTTGTAACTATAACTTTCCAATGATTTTATGACACAGCTTTGGCCCTTTATCCTGAAGCTAACCCATATGATTTGGTGAGTGGACAAAAATTTACCTTAACCCACTATATTTAGCCAGCCACAGATTACGTTTCATATCCACCATGAGAATCATCTCCACTTTCATGGCCTATCTTGCCTTGCCTATCCACGGTCCCCCTCCCCTCCCCCCCTCCCAATTTCCATCTCTTATTTGTGTTCTGAGAACAGTAATCCAATCAACCAAAGTTCAAGGGTAGAGAACCTGCATCCTCAAGGCCACACATAGTCTTCCAGGTCCTTGTGTCTGGCATTTTGACTGAGTCCAAATCTTATAGAACAAATCCTTTATTAAGGGGATTTGTTCTGTGAAGTTTGGATTCAGTCAAAGGGCCGCACTTGAGGACCTAGAGGGTCACATATGGCCTTGAGGCCACAGGTTCCCCACTCCTGTACCAAACCATTATTTTACTGGAAATGGCATGTTATTCTTCGTCTTTACTCATAATTCCCGATTGCCTAGACCAAAATTCTCCTTTGTGGCTAACACTCCCTCATGTGTATTTTATTCCTTCTACAACTCCAGGTTATGTGCCTGGCACACAATGGGTGCTTAATGAATGCACACTAATTTATTGGTAGATTTCAGATTGGCTGTTTTCCACATTTTTGTGAGGTCAGCAGGGCAGGTATTATTATCCCTATGTGAAAGATAAGGAAACTGAAGCCCAAGGTCACACAGTAAGCTGGTGACAGAGCAGGAACCAAAGCACAAGTCTCCAGACTTGTTCCTCCAATGAACACACATACCACTTGACTACTAGAGATAGAACAATGGCCTGCACTTAGTTTTAAACATTTAAATGAGAGACGGGGCTTGAAGACTTTTTTTTAATTCAATCTTTAAACCACTTAAGACTTAGATTTCCTGAACCAGGGATCTTTAATCTTTGGTGTGTCTGAATCCACCCCTTCTAAGAATCCCGTTTTTCAAATGAATGAAGAAAATACTCAAGTTCATTTAGAGATTAGTGAAAATATAAAAAGTCATTTTCCCTTCCAAATTTGCTGACTACCTGAAATCTATCTATGGACTTTGTGGGGATCTATGGACCCCAGGTTACGAACTCCTGTTCTAGATGAATTTGGAGGTGTCCGTGTAAAAGACATTTAAGGAGCTGAGAGCAGGAGAAGAGTGGTGATAAATCTCTCTGATGGACACCATACAGTTCTGGCTATAGAAAATTAAAAATGCTGTCCCTAAGGAGAGATGACATTTGGGGAACTCCTGCAGCTGGATCATGCATCCCAAAAATTTCTACTTTGTTGGAATAGTATAAAAATAGTAACTTCAACTAATTTCAAAGGGTCTTTTTCTCTGGCAATGTGTTATAGTTTCACTATATTCACATTGCTCTGGTTTTCTCAGATTTTACATAAATAGAAGGTACAAATCTGCACTGGCCATTCAAATCTGCTGTCAGAGCACTCCCTAACCCCCCTCCTAATGTCTACTTAACTTCCACATGCTCTTGATAAAAAGAGAAACTTAAGGTTATCCTTGACCACTCATTCTCTTTTCCCCAAAATCCAAGTTTCCCTATTTCTTCTTTTTTCAATTAGTTATGGTTTGTGTTTGAAGTATGAGAGTTTTCCAGTTTATTAGTCTTTTTTCCAGTTTTCTTTCATTAATAGCATTTTATTTTTTTCCCAATTATATGCCAAAACAATTTTAGCATTCATTTTTTAAAAATTTTAAGTTTCAGATTTTTCTTCTTCCCTCCCTTTCCTCCCCTCTTCCTAAAATGGTAGGCAATTTGATTTAGGTTACGCATGTACTATCATGTAAAATATAGTTCCATATTAATCACAGTTGTGAAAGAAGAAATAGATCAAAGGTAGAAAAAAACAAGAAAAAGAATAAAGTAGATGGAGAAACCATGTAATGGGTTTTTTGCAACTCTTAATATGAAATAATTTACCCCCGTTCTACTTCTCCTTTCCTTCTGTACCCAATGTATTCCTCTTTCTCATCCTTTAATTATTTTTTATGTTATTCCCTAAAATGCACTTTGTACCCATACTCTGTCTATGCATATTCCTTCTAGCTATGCTACTAGTGGTACAATTTTTAAGAATTACATGTATCATTTTGCAATGTAGTGGTGTAAACAGTTCAGCTCCATTGAATTATTTATGTTTTCTTTTCTCTCTTTAGAATTTTCTTGTGTCTTGATACTGGAGGTCAAATTTTATATTCAATTCTGTTCTTCTTATGAAAGCTTGAAATCCTTCCATTTCATCAATTGATTGTTTTTTCCCCTGAAGTATTATGCTTAATTTCACCAGGTAGGTGATTCTTAGTTGTAGTCCTAGTTCCTTTGCCTTCCAGAATATCATGGTCCATGACCTCCAATACTTTAATGTTGTAGCTGCTAAGTCCTGTGTAATCCTGATTGTAACTCTCCAATATTTGAATTGTTTGTTTCTGGTCACTTGAAATATTTTTTTCCTTGACCTAATAGTAATTTTCCATAATGCTCCTTGGAGTTTTTATTTTGAGATCTTCTTCCAGAGGTGGTTGGTGAATTCTTTCAGTGCTTATTTTTCTCTCTGGCTCCAGGACATCAAGGCAGTTTTTCCTTGATAATTTCTTGAAAGACGTTGTCCAGGTCCTAGTTTTGATTATGGCTTTCAGGTCCAATGGTTCCAACACTGTCTCTCCTGGATCTATTTTTCAGGTCAGTCGTTTTTCCAATGAAATATTTTACATTTTCTTCTATTTTTTCATTCTTTTGAATTTGTTAGATTGATTCTTTATGTTTCATAGAGTCAATAACTTCCATTTGTACAATTCCAACTTTCAAGGAGTTGTTTTCCTCAGTTAGGTTTTACATTTCCTTTTTCGTTTGGCCAATTCTATTTTTTAACCAGGTTTTTTTTTATTTTTCCAAGCTTTTGACTCTTTTTTCATAATTCTCTTGCATCATTTTCATTTCTTTTCCCAATTTTTTCTTCTACCTCTCTTATGTGATTTTTAAACTCTTTTATGGGCTCTTCCATTAATTCTTTCTGAGCTTGAGACCACTTCTCATTTTTCTTTGGGGCTTTGCTCATAAGTGTTTTGACATTGTTGCCCTCTTCTGCATTTGGGTCTTGGTCTTCCCTGTCACCATAATAATTTTCTGTGTTCAGATTCTTTTTTTGTTGTTGTTTTCTGTTTTTTTGGACTTTTTTCCTTTCTTTTAAATTTGAGCTCTGCTCTGGGTCTCAGGCTTCTTGTGCCAGGGACTGCGGGCACTGGCTTTTTACCTGGTGCTTCACTGATGTTGTGTTGAGTCCCCTGGGGGATGCTCATGTCTGGTGCTACACTGAAGGGGTGATGTGGGGTGTGGGGGTGGCTGGTGCTTTTGGTGGCCATAGGTGTCTGGCAGCTTACCTGGTGCTGAGCTGGGATCCTATTGCTGATATCTGGTATGTGCTGAGGCTGGTGGGGGGTATTTCTGCATTTTCCTAGGGCTACACTGAAGCACATAGTGGTCTGGACTCTGACATCTGCCTGTTTTGCTAGGGTTACCACTGAAGTAGGTGGCAGTTCTTGGAGCTGGACTGTGCTTGTTCTTCTGACTATGCTGAGGCATGTGGGGGATCTTGGTGTTGGCATTTGTCTGTTCCACTGCTCTGGGGCTCAGAATCTTCTGCTGGTTTACTGAGGTGGTGCTTGCTGCTGGCTTGCTGAAACACTTCCTGTCTTGGACTACATTCCTCTCTTACTTAGATGAGACAAACCTTTCTTTCCAACTTCTAAGTTTCTTGGGCTAAAATATTGTTTCACCCCATCTTTTTGCTGGTTCTACTATTATGGTATTTGTTTGGAAGCACTATTTTATGGTTGCTTAGAGGAGAATATAGAAGAGTTATAGCAATTTACTGTTTATTCTGTCATCTCGGTTCCCAGAACTCTCCTCCCCAATCTCGCCTATTGCTACTGAGATTAGTGCCATTTTCTGATCATCTAGGTTCATAGCCTTGGTGTCATTCTTGAGTCTTTTCCATCTATCACCCCATTTTTCAAATAGTTGCCAAATCTTGCCATTTAAAAATATTACACAATCCAAAAAATGTCCATTTTACCTTCTATAATCTTCTTTATACCTTCTTTGCTCATCAGTCCTCACTCTCTTCATAGATCCAAAAGGGAATTTCTTCCTTGCTCCTCTAATTTATTTATGAGCTCACCTTTTATGTGTAATAGCTTTTCAAGTAAAGCATTATGTACATGACATAAGAACCTGGCATCCATGCCAAACCAAATAGGACTCATCCTGGGTAAAATTGTGAAGGAGGAGAAGCAATTATTTTCATCATCTCTTATCCCATTTCTTTGTCCCTCTTTCCCCCAATAGAATCATAGAGTCATAAAAATGTCAAAACTTAAAAGAATTTTAGACAGTTTCTAATACAAGGCTCTTATTTCAAAGTTAAAGTTGCTAAAGCTCTAAGGGTAAAATAACTTGCCCAAGGTAACAGTAATAGTGTTGCCTCTTCTTTCCTCTTGCATGCAGTGCCCAACTTATCCACCCCACCCATTCTAAAAGTCCCACTGTGTTGTTTCAACTAGGCCTACCCTCCTC
>CM053588.1:173093294-173108425 GCA_028646515.1 Pseudochirops corinnae
AAAAAAAAAAAACAAGCAAAGAACCTTACTTCATTTCTCATAGGAATTCTACTTGAATTTCTGCTTAAGCTGTGTTTTCCTTTGAGGCTTTGCTTATAGGTGTTTTAGAAATACTATATTCTTCTAGACTCATGTCTTTGGCATTCTTATCACTATAATAGCTCTCACTGATTATATTCTTTTTGTTGTCGTTGCTTATTCATTCTTCCAGCTTTATTTTCTGAATATATACTTTTTGATAGAGTTGGACTTTGTGCAATTCTGGAGGAAATGTATGGTCCTTACTTGGCCATGTTTTGCATTCTCTTGGATCTTGCTACTACTTTCTCTGAATACTGAGGATTGTGTTCTTCAAGGATCTCAGAGGCAGCTCAGGATAGGAATCTGTAAGCTTTCAATATGCCCCAAATCATCTCATACGGGGTGAAGTCATATCATTGCCTCCTTCACGTGTTTCTGATCTGGGTTATGTCTGATCAATACAACTATGGGCTTTGCTACTGGTTAGAGAACCAGTAGATTGCCTTTGGATATAACCACCTTTGACTAGCTAGAAAGTTGTAAAGATTTAGAATAACAGAATTTCAAAATCTACTCTGGTTTGAGTTCCCTACTCTGCTTATTTCCTGCAGGCTTTATTCTGTGCTGCTGTCTAAATCTGAGATCCCACTCCACTCTTGGGGTCAGAATCACATTGTTACTGCTTGCTTTTGTTTCTGGTCACAGTACACAGCTTCAGGTCTTCTACCATTCCTTACCCTAGCTGAGCACCTCTACGCACTGGGGTCACCAGAATCAATTACCCAGTTCTGATAGATGATTTAAGAGCTATCTGCTTGTACTTGTTCCTGCTCCCTGAATAGTATTAGGTCCCTCTATGCTGATTCTAGGACCTTTTTTGCCCTAGTTCATAGCCCCAGGATCTATTTCAATCTTTATACTGGAAGGCTTGGTATGGGCTCCTAGATAAAACCTATCTCTAGTGTCCAAAGTCTTATGACTATGTCCCTATGCCAATCTGGGCTGGAAAAGTCACCTGAGATTTTTTCCCTTGGGTTTCCCCATCAGAATTTGATCTCATGTGTTTTCTAGGTCTTTGTGGAATCATTGTGCAAGTTGTGGGTGGAGAGAACTGAGTTGTATTGCTTCTTCCTACTGTGTATCTTGGCTGGTCTTTCTAACTCCCTCTTTTTACAAATGAAAAGACCCAGGCCTACAGAGGGTAAGTGCCTTACCTAAGTTAACACAGGTCATATGTGTCAAAACCTAAACTGAAACAAATTCCTGCAATTCTATATTTAATACTCTTTCCATGACATCACTTCCTTTTACTCTGTATTAAGTAGCTTATAATCTAGTTGTAGAGGTGGAACACATGAAAATATAATTAATGATGCTCTGAGTTAAATTTCTAGCTTAACATCTAGAACAACTACTAAATATTAGAGGAGTTCTAAGGAAAGAAACCAGGATTGGAAGGGGTCAAGGAAAACCTCATGAATCACCTCAATTGCTGTGTATATAGAGAACAATACTGAATGAATGGATTAATGAATGAATCGATGAATCTGGCAGTGGTGAAGCTAAGATCAACACGCCTATGGAATTGAAAATTGATTCCATAAGGAAGCTAAGGATCATCGATGGTTTTCTCATTCATTAATTTTTCTTCTCTTATTGTCTTTAAGCCCTCTGATAGAAAGAATACATTTATAATTCAGTGTTTTATACATGGGCTCTGAAAAATGCTTGAAAACAACATAATAATATTCTTTATAACTATAGTGTTGGTGCTAACTTCTATTCTTTTAACCACATGCTTATGACCTTTTAAAAGATATTTTGATAACTGCATTTCAATGTAATTACTTGCCTTTATAATCTACATATTTCATTTTATGGATTTAAAAATGTTATTCTAAGAAAGGAACCACAGTCTTCATTAGACTGCCAAAGTGCTCCATGAAACAAAAAGTACAAGATGCCCTGCTTTAGACTAATTTAATTATGTCTGAACACAAAAGGGCTAGATGCAGATTTTATGTTTCATAGATTCTGCTGTGACTCATAGCATATCTGACTCTATGTAGTAGTGCTGTAAATGTATGTGAAACAAATTTATTGTAAATGGCCTGGGATCCCCTCAAAACACTGCCAGATTGAAACTAGTCATTATTCCTTAGTATACCTGCACTGGGTTGTTTGTATCAATAAGACAGGGCAGTAAAGGAAATGGCAACATAGAGAACAGAATTGTAAGGGAAGGTAGAGTAATGAATAGACTTGGGATCACAGCAGGGGTGGGAACTAGGTGAAGGGATAAAGTGCAACTTAAATGTGTGATTCCTGTGTGTCCTTTAGAATGAAGGATAAGTCAGGCTATCAGTTTAATGTAGAAGCCATAGGCAAACCCCAGACACTTAACAGGAGGGCAGAAGTCAGTGATCAGTAGTTCTATTTAGGCAGTAGAGAAGAGGAAGGAGTGGAGTCTGAGTCCAAAGACATGGGATTTCGAGTTCAAGAGAGGCATAAGGAAACAGAAAAGAACTGAGTTCAGACTAGTTTACTAGTCTGTGGTAACCATGCATATACTAATGCACGAAGGATATGACAACTGGTTGCAGGATATCATCTGTCTTTCCATTGCTTTGATTTTAATCAGCCTTAACTGATGTGAACAAATTGCATGGGAAGTGCCATTTTCCAGAAAAAAAGCAAGAGTTGGGTTGGGCATGTGCTGCTAATTATAGCAAAGTCCAGGTCCTAAGGACATTCAGTCTTTGTAGGCCTTACAGAGGAAAATCCAAGATTTCATTCAAGAATATAGCAAAGGCCATCAACCTCTATGGCAAACTAAAATAAATTATTAAGCATGGTGCTTATGACAGCACCTATTTTCAAAGTATCCGTAATTCTAGGAAAATTTGTCTGTAATAATTCCAGTAGTGAGCTTTTCTCTATTTCTCAAGCTCATTAGAATCTGAATAGAGAATAGTACCTATTCTACCTACCTAACACAGCGGTTTTTAGGGACTAATGAGATAATGAATGGAAAAGCCCTTTGAAAAGTTAATTTGGAGCAGTTATACAAATGGAAGGTTTTGTCAATATGCTATGCCGCTGAAGTCTTGCTCTAATATTGTATCATGGTTTGGAAGTGGTCTGAGATTTTTTGCTTTAAAAAAAGCATATTTTATTGGTGTTTTTGCCTTTATATCATAGTTACACTCCCTTGCGGGTTAGTTCCTCCTTTACAACAAAAAACAATTTAGCATGAGTTATCAGATACAAAAGTACTGGCCGACAATATTTGATCCTAATACTCCTCTACCTTTCTGTCATGGTGGATAAAGTATGTTTTGTTCTCTTCTCAAGGACCTTCATTAATTTTTTTCATTAATTAAGAGCCCTGTTTCCATGTAGTGATCTTTTCATTTATTATTCATGATGTTTATTAAGTTATACACACATACACACACACATCCTTCTTGTTGTTGTGTCAAGTATTTCAGTTATGTCCAACCCTTTGTGACTACATTTTGGGTTTTCTTGGCAAAGATCCTGGAGCAGTTTGCCATTTCCTTCTCCAGCTCCTTTTAACAGAAGAAGAAACTGACGCAAATGGGATTAAGTGACTTGCTCAGGGTAACATGGCTAGTAAGTGTCTGAGGCTAGACTTGAACTCAGGAAGATAAGTCTTCCCAAATTTAGGTCCAACACACTATCTCCTACACCATCTAGCTGCCCCATATATGTGTGTGTATGTACACAGATACATCTATAAATGTTATATATGTCCATAAATATGTATACATATATATGCATATATACTGTGTCTGTATGCATATATATGTAGGCTCTCCATATTTCATTCTTCATTGGTTCCTACAAATTTTCCAGTGTTATTCTGAATTCCTTGCATTTACAATTTCTTAGTGCATAGTAATATTCCATTACACTCATAGACTATGTTGTATTTTTATCCATTACCCAGTTGAAGGATACATATTTTGGTTCCAGTTCAACAACAAACAGATCCTTTAGAAATATTTTTTTAACATATAAAACTTTTGTTTTTAGTTTTCACTTCCTTGGGGAGTATGTTGGTTAGTAGAATTTTAGGGTCAAAGAATATGGCCATTGAGTCACTTTTCTTGAATAATTCCAAGTTGAGCAATTTAACCACTTCACACTGCCACCAACAATGCATCAGTGCACTTGTTTCTCATTTGCCCATCCAGTATCAACTATTCCTATCTATAGTAACTGTTTTCAAATTACATGGAGTGAAGTGAAACCCGAGAGTTGATTTGATTTAGATTTACGTTGCTATTAGTGATTTGGAGCGTTTGTGGTTATTTACATTTTCTAAATCATTTTTTGAAAATGTCATCTCCTTTGACCATTTTTCTATTGTGGAATGGCTGTTAATGTCATATTCTGTTAATTTTATGTACATTTTGGTACTAGACTTTGATCACGGCTGTTTGATACAAAGGAGAGTTTCCTGAACTGTTGCAGTATTAGTAGACTGATCCATACACAAATGGCTTGTCTCATAATGGAGAAGTCATTAGTTAAGGTTTCTATTGGGTAGACATGTTCTCTATATCGGCGGAGTGATCAAAGAACTTTATGGCTGTTTATAAACCTTGTTATGTTGCCTGTTTAAATGTGGCTTTAAAAACAGCTTGTTCCAGAAGAAGTATTGATTTTTGGGGTAACCATTTTTAAAATATATGCTCTAACTCTAACTCCAAGTTCTATGTGACAGACAAGTTATAAAAGTTGCTAATAACAAAGGAAGACCAATGCATACAAATTTCAATTGACTCATTTTGCATCTTTTTTTTCAGTTTCTAGTTACATTAATTTATGTATCTACCGTATTAGCATTTCTCCAACTTGACAAAGAAATGGTCCTAGATTTAGCTAAACTACCAGTCCCTAGTGCAACAGGTCTCAAAATATTGAATTTATGAACTCCTTAAAGACTTTAGGTGTGTTGTACAAATGGTATAATTCAGGGGGCTATACTGTGTTTGGAAAGCTGTCTTCCATTCATCTTTGCTTCATAGTTGGAATAGGATGTTTACCTTATGGAAATTCAAGCTGATTACTATTGCTGTCCTTGACAACTGGTCTGTCAGTCAGGATATCAAAGGAATAGGGCTACTAATCCCGGATGACAGTACTTGCAGTGTTCTACAGAGTTGCAATTCCATGCTTTGGTTTTTAATCAATAAAAGTAATGCTTTATCATTGTAAGAGAGGTTGAGGCCTAGATGAATCTTTAATTTTTGTTCTTTTTCCATTTATGCCTTCAGAGCATCCATTTCTAACTTAATCAGCCTGGATTTCTGATGCTGGGCCTCTTGCTGATAGTCCTGATGCCATCCTGATAGTCCTAATATTGGAAAAAGAATGTTGACTTTGGCTCTGTCTGTACTTATTATGAAGTAACTTTGTCTTGGGGATCTCTTAACCTGTAGGGTTTCTTCACTATATTCAGAGACTTCTTTTTGTTTGTTCATTTTTTCAGTTTCTATACCAAGGATGATCAGCTAACTTTCCTGTCTTTACTGTTTTCTTTTAAATTTCTCTTGGTTCTATAATACTTGGAGTTATTGGTACTTTGGTGCCTTAGTAAGGATTCAGGGTGGAAATGGAGGGCTTTAGTTAGTCAGATTGAGTTCTCAGTCTTGGGCCTTGTTTAAAGTAGCCAGCAGGTATGATTAATAATAGTTTTTTGGCTGTCTCCTTTAGCAATCTAAGGTATAGTGGAGAACTTGGGGTCTGGGACGGGGCAGCTTAGCCTGGAATTCTTGTTTCTGTGCCCTATCCCCTCACACAGTCCTGAATGGGATAGCAAATCTGGGGTCATGGTCTCTAGGCTCTTGCACTAGTGGTGATCTGGGGAAGGAGGGTACCGAGGAAGGAGTTGAACTACCCAATCCTATCCTCTTTCTGAAGCATTGGGTTATGGTGGTCTTGTAGGGTGGTCTTCAGATTCTGCCCCTTGTTATAGTCCCAGTCTGGGATGCCTCATTTGGAACAGGTCCTACAATCTCCCTTAATTCTGGATGGGGTTGCAGAATCAGAAGGATGAGTCATCCTCATTGACATCTTAGATCTTAAATTTATAGCCTGATACTCTTTTATTTGGCAGAGATTATCTCATTGGTGTTTTCTATGCTCATTTTTATTGTTTATTTCTCCTGTCAACCTTCTTCTTTATCTGATAATATTTTGTATTCTTCCTGGAGTAGTTTTAGTAAGAGTAGAGTCTGCCTGGAACTTTTCAGGTCCAGAAAGTATATGGTGTTCAAAAAATTTTCAACTCAATGAGAAATGTCTTGCATTAGTAACTGGAGGGATCAGGCATATGAACCCAAGGAAAAGACAAGAGAACCATCAGATAATGTGTTTCCAATTTAGAATTGAAACAGACATTGTACCCATACCATTCCCTGCACCATGGCCTCAATGCCCAAGGAAACATTTTAGAGGAAGGAATGGTATAGGAACACCAATGCATTCATTTCCATGACTATGCCAACAAGTCAACATATAGCAAGGACAAGAAACACAGCAATCCCCAGAGTAACACAAAGTTTGAGGTTGATGTGTTAAAATAGACAAGTAGTCAAATCTTCCAACACAGTCATGCATCTTGTTACTGATCTCGTGCTAATCTCATATCTAAATCTCCATTCTTACAACTCTATTTAGCCTCTTATATAATAGTCTTTTAGAGTTTGTTGTTCCAATGAAACCCTGGTATTAACTCAGCCTTGCCTTTTGGTTTATTCTAGCTAGGAGTACACTTGGACCCCTTCCTACAGTTTCCCTCTTCCTCTTCATTTTTTTTAGTCACTGGTATATGATGTGTCCTTTTTCTAGGCAGGAGATATTTGAATTATTGAGAAAGAGCAGAATTATACTTAGGTATTAATTTTGTTAAATCTTATGCTCCCTGTACTAGATTTCTGAAATATGTTCTAAAATCTAGTGCTCTTAACATTGATATACTATTTTAATAATGAGTTCTATTTTTATTTTTAAAGAAAGGATAATTCAATGAACAAGTGTATTGCTCTCTCAGTTAATTCTGCCTATAGTTTAAACCTAGAGATGATGAGTACCTGATAACCCCAACAAACCTATCAGCAGCTTTCTCTAATCAGAGACAAAATATCTGAATAGAAATGATAGCAGCACTAGGGGTTAGGAATAAAATTCATGTGAAGTCTAGGATGTGACCAGTAAAACCTGCATTTTTAATTCTCTTTGTAAAACACCCTCACTCCCTTCTTTCAGAATTGTCTCTACCACATAGATAACATTTGGGCCTGGCATTTTCCTTCTTGTCAGATGCACTAGGGCTCCCTGGGGATCAGTAAACCAAATGGTTTCTGTGCTAGAAATCTCCTTCCAAGAAGCACAGGACCTTCTGGTGCTCTGATTACACTTTGATGGTACAAGATAAAGTAAAAAGAAAGTCCCATAATGATGATGCAGCACTTACCACTGTAGCCACAAGGAATGAAAAACTTACCATGGCCTAATTCCTGACGAGACAGCCAGCAACAGCACAATTTCATTCCAAGGCAGAGACATTATTAACTTGTGACCTGACCCAAGAGTCAGACAGCTGTGAAATAATGTTTTGGTTTAAAAAAACTTTAAAAAACCCCCTACAACATATTGCTTATAAAATGTTTACACTCATAGTTTAACAAATTTTATAGTAATGGTACTTTAAAAACGTGTTTCTCATGAATGGCTTTGCCACACAGAATGCAAATAAAGAAATAACGAGTTTGAAATTGCAAACAGATTACCTCTGCCCTGAAGTTGATGATATCAGCACATTAGCCATTCATTCTCTTCTAGATCCATATGTATGGATTGCTATGTGTCTATTTGTAGCAGGCCTGCTTGTGTTATGGCAAATCTCGTCATTTCGCGTATTTGCTGTCGGAAAGCTGTGCATTGTTTTATGTTTCATGGCACCAAACAAGACTATAGTAACCAGGGAATAATTAAAGCATCGTGGTAGCTTGATAATTTACAAAGCCAGTGCCATGGAAATGAGAGGAATCAAGGGAAATGCACAAATCTCTCAAACCAGCTTCAAATGGGCCTTGAATAACAACAAAAAAATCAAGATAGAGAAAAAGAAGCGACTTCTTGGTTCTGTCAAAAATCTTGGATTAGTGGTTTATCCACACATGTGTGTACATGTATATGTATACATACATATATGTAGTCATGCATACATACACATATGCAGATGGCAACAGCCCAATTTTGTTCTATTACTTCTAACTTGGACCTCTTCCTAATCCTCTCCTTTTTCCCTATTTTGGTGCAGTTGCCAGCATATGAGGTACTTTTTCTTAGGCAGGATACATGTGTGTGTGTGTGTGTGTGTGTGTGTGTGTGTGTGCACACTCATGTGTGTGTGTGTATGCAAGCACACACATGTATATATCATTATATTGTATATCTGTATATGCAACTTAGTGTGATGATGAAAATTAATTATTAGTATGTTCTCAAACTCTAAGTAATTCTTTCTGTCAGAAAATGCTGATTATTAGGAATGTCACTTTTCTTAGGCTCTAGATCAAAGGCCACAAAGAGGATATAGTATGAACCCAAAGTTTTGTCTAGATATGACTTGAATTATATGGAACTTGGACTTAATTAAAATAGTTCCTGTATACTATAGGGAAGTTATACTTTCAGTTGTGGGGTGTATGCATGAGTTTCTCGACTCTTCCATAGGCTTCAGCAGCATTCTACATGGCAAAGAGTAAGTGGGCCCCCAAACAAACGAACAAAAACTGGGAACCACTACCCTCAAAGCTATACCAAAGGATCAAAGGACTATTGTTATTGTTAGCATTTTTACCTCTGTATCCCCAATGCTTAGCACAGTGCCTGATGTATATTAGGTGTTTAATAAATACTTGTTGACTTGACTTGATTTCCATCCACATGGAGAAAAAACCAAATAGTAAATCCAGCAAATAAGATTATTTTTATTATTTTTACAATGTGACTCCAACTTGTCTTTCTAAATTGATTTCACATTATTCCTCCTTACATATTTTTGCCTTCTTGTCGTTGCTCACTCAATGCTCAATCTCTTGACTCTATGTCTTTCCCCAGGCTGCCTCCTATGTCTGAAATGCTCATCTTCTTCACCTCCATCTCGGATAATCAATAGTTTCACTCAAGAATCAGCTCAAGTGACATCTCCTACACTTTCATACTCCCTTTAATTATTAAAGATTCCACCCTATTATTAACATTTACTTTGTATATATTGAATTTATCTATGTATGTATTCTTTTCTCCCAGTAGAACATAAACTCCTTAAGGGTAGGGACTCTTCATTTTTGTAACTGTCTCCTTCTAGTATGGGGTACTTTGTACATAGTGAGACACTGAATAAATGCTTACTGAATTGAATTACTTGATAGAAATTCTTATCACAGTCCATTTGTCTTTATCTGAATAAAGGATTTTGCCTTCAAAGAATCCTTATTCAACAAAATTTGTTTGGATCCCTTTAAGTCCTGCACACTATACCAAGGGCTAGGATGAGTATTGTGAGCATACCTGGATGTATGTACACACTATTATATGCCAATTAGTCAAAACAGAAATATTTCCTTAGTTCTGGGAAAGGAAGACTAAACACATATTAATATGTCAAGGATCTATGACTTTGTAAAAATGAAAACAAAAAACCTATACAGAACCTGGACCACTTATAACTTAGCAAATGCCTGAGTCTAAGAAAGGTTCGATGATGTGTTCATTCAGGTAGGATATATGAGGTAAGATTTGGACACTTGTCTTCCCAACTGCCAATCTGACATTCTACACTGCCTCTCAAGGGCAGACATAATGCATGAATTTGTCAACTGTTCTTTTCTGAGAGTACCATCATTAAATCTGGAACTATAACATATTTTCAGCTTTAAACAGAAAAGGGACAGGGAAGAAGAAAACTGCTCTATCTGCTAAGCCAGGTAGCACAGAGAGTAGTAGGTAAAACATGAGGTGGAAGGATATGAATGGAGAAATCCAACAATTCACAAAAGACAATATACAAGAAAAGAGGCCACAATAATTCTCAGGAGCTCAGAAATCCAACACAAATATGCAGCATATGGGTAACAACATTAACTTGGAGTATTAACATAAGAAAATAAATTTAACTTCATACATATCCCTAAGACTAGTTTCAATAAGATTCATGACTGGAATATAGTAATAGAAGGTTATAACTTGTTCAGAAGAAATAGATTTGGATTGCTGAAGTATTCTGAGGGAAATGATTTCTCTTTTTATTAATAACTAATTATTGAATTAAGACCAAAGTTTTTCCCCTTTTCTACTTCCTCGTCCAGAAATTAACCTGTGTGAGAAATCTCTCTCCCAGACTTATCTAGTCAGGATGGCTCAGATCTAATCAAAAACAGTGAAAAAAAATTTAAGTTTAGGCTAATGGGTACATTCCTGCTCGTTGTGTTTCCTTAGACAGGGCTGGGAAAAATGTTGATTTTCCCTTTTATCAGACAGGTGATATGGAAATTAGTAAATCTCTCTGAACAAGTTTTGGGTGTTCAAGTCATGTACTGTCATTGTAATATAGCCCAACCTCTCATTATAATATTCATTCTCTCATTGTTAACCAGAGTCCAATGCTACCCTCAGGAACACCTGCTTTTCCAAGTGCATATAAACTGTGAACCCACCACCATGATGGGTGATTGGTCTAAGAGAGACATCCTTTTATTAATAAACATGCTAGCATTATCCATGAAATGATTAAATTGCCTAGACACTATGCTTTTTGAACTTTTAAAATGTTACTCTTCTGTACACTGAGAAGATATTTTCACACGAGGAAAATTCATGAAGTAGAAAGAGGAACATTTGGATCCTCACCAATTAAAGTAGGTAGCAACATTCTGGGGAGTATACACTAAAGACCCTTTGGGCAGAAGTTGAAGGTGGATGACAAGTTCAGGGAACAAATACAAACTTGGTATGAAGCATGACGTGTGTGTGTGTATTTTGGGGGAGTATCACTATCTTGACATTAAAGCCTTCAGCTCCCTTTGTAAAAGGAAAAGTACCTTAAATAAAATCTCTTACTTTGGCCAGATGATTTTATTATTCAAAAGGTAGTTGAAGTGATGAGGGCAACTGCTGAAGGGATTCATAAACTAACAGTAGGGGAGGGGTGTGTGTGTGTGTGCAATTTCTAAGTAAGGAAATGGAACTGGCAACTGAAGTAGGAGTGATGGGACTTTGAGGAGGAAGCAACCCTTCAGTGTTAGAGTTCAAGTACTTTGAAAACTTTGGGGCAGCTAGGTAGTGGAGTGAATAGAGTGTTGGGTCAAAAGTCAGGTAGACTCATCTGCTTGCATTCAAATCTGGCCTCAGACACTTACTAATAGTGTGACTCTGGGGAAATCACTGTGAAGAATGATTAAAACTTTTGTTTTCACAGAAATTATGTAATATATGACTTATGAAATCTAGAGGATCCATACAAACCAGAAAGTCTTTTGACTTGCAACAAATGCAGGAAAATAAATTGATTGTAGAAGACACTATCAACATAGATTAGTACTAGATTATCTTCTAGAAGAAGAGGGAAATTGAGAGATAAAACAGAGAAATTTGTTTCCATAAATTCAGAATAACAATCAGCAGAATCTGAGATATAATGAAGAAATTATGTCTCACATGGAAGATAACAGGCAAAGCAAGGACCCAACTGTTCTTTATCTTGTTTTGAGGTTAAAAGTCAGCCAAGTAGAGTAAAGGTTAAGTCTTGCTTGGAATGCTCATGTGTAATAAGCTTATGAATATTAACTTTTCCTCCTGTGGGAAAGCTAAAGGCTCATTTTAATGGTTACATAATGCATGTAGCAGGAGGGAGAACATATCAAGGAGAACTGTGTAGTAGGTGTATTGGAACCCTGTATTACCCAACCAATGGGGGACCAGAGAAGGGACTTCACAGTTGGACATACGTATTTAGGCTTGCTTGTGTTTATATAGAGGTGTGTCTATGCAATGAGACAACCACCACTGTAGTGGCCACTAACAATCTTTTTTTTTTTTTTAATCTTCACCCATCCCTAGTCAGAATGAGTTATTTCTCACATCGCTTAACCCTGTTTACTTCAGTTGACTCTATCTGTAAAATGAGCTGGAGAAGGAAATGGCAAACTACTCCAGTATCTTTACTAAGAAAACCCCAAATGGGGTCCCAGAGAGTCAGACATGACTGAAACGAATGAAGACTAAACCTTAGTGATACATAATTGCTACCTATTAGCATTGTGGTTATCTTGTTCTCCCCTTTTTTCAATGCGACTCAGATAAAAACTGTTACTGGCACAAGTCACCATCTTAATATTCCTTTATATTCCATGTAGATAAAATAACTGTTCCTTGTAACTGAGTAAAATCATTATGATATAAGCTCTCCCTTTTAAGCATCCTTGGGATATATCTAGTAGCAGACAGCAAAAGAGGAATGATAGATACCTCATCTTGTTTCCATGTGATTTTTGTATCCCCAGCCAGTTGTCTATGCTTTAAAAACATTTCATTGCTTATGGCTTGGAGATTACAAGTATTTGGAATGGTGACATCTATTTAAAATCTTGTTTTAAAGTTTTTATGAATTAATGTTCTATCTAGGCAATTGTGGGAAACAGTTTGGTCTGTCATAATAGTCTGTCCAGTACAGTTTAGTGGTTGACCTTTCATTGATATTTTGAGATCGTTTTTGTAGTACAAGAATTTGTTATCTGACAGTTCATAAAAGATAGTAGGCTTCTGATTTATATTCTAGCTACCTGGTCATATCTTCCTAAGCAGGAATTAAAATTTCATAGTCTGCTGTGATGTTTTGTACCATCTCTACCATTTTTTTTTTTTGTGCACAATCTACCCAGGTTATAAAGTCTAGGCTCCTTAAGAATAACCCTTCTATAATTTCTTCAGGCAGTGCTCTAGTTTAGAGTTGCTACCATAAATCCCTCTATTTCCATATGGCCATTTAAAAAATGTTTCTTTGTCATTGTATTGTTGCTTGAGCTTAAGTGATGGAACTCATGGAAGGCTTTTTTATTCGACTTCTAGATTTTAGTCATTTCATTGACTCCATCCAAAAGAAAGCCATTGATTACTGTTGATAAATCCAGTGGCATGAGCTTATAAGGCTATACCTATTGCTCAGTGTGCTGATATCTGCTTATTCCTGAAACATTTCTGTGGATTTTTTGACTTGTTTATTATGTGCTCTGAGAATGTCTACAAATCCTCTTTCTCTTTTTAGTAAGGATGTGAAATCTTTCTGTAGCTGCCTTAGAGTAATAGGTGCTGTGTTTTGCTAATATCTTGCAGGATTTTGTTAGTGTACTTTCTAAATCTGCGATAATTCACTTGAAATACTACAAGTAAAATGATGATAATGATAATTTGTTCTTATGTAGCACTTAAAGATTCACAAAAGTCTTTACAGATGTTATTTCATTTGATCTTCACACAAATCATTAGAAGATAGAATCTATTATTGTTCCCACTTTAGAGATGGAAAAATTGAGGCTGAAAGAATTTAAATGACTTGCCTAGGGTTACAAAGTGTGTAAGGCACAATTTGAACTTATATCTTCCTGACTCTGAGTCTAACAGTCTATCTACTAAACCACTTAGCTCCCTACTATACATTTAGACAGGTATTACATGGGTATTAATTACTTTTAAAGAAGTCTTCCAATTCATCTTTGATTTCAGAAATCCAGTGGATCCCTTAATGTGTTCAGTCATTGCCTCCTCTTTGATATCTTTTTGCTCGATGTAACTTGCCTGAAGGAGACCAATGTATTTGTAGGCATCAGCTTAATCCATTAGCTTAATGTGACCTCTGGATTCAAGCTTGAAGCTTTCAGTCTCCATCTTTTGTTGATGTTATATTAAGAATTTTATATTTGATGAGTCCACATGACATTTTGATATCATTAGAAAAGGATTCTATGACATGAAGGATTCTTCTTCTTATTATTATATGAGGACTAGAAAGCTAGGCATAATATGACACATACTTGACATTTTGTAAAACTGAGTTTAGAGAAAGAATAGGTAGGATAACATGGCCTAATGTTAGGGGAAAAGGCAGGTTAAAAGGCATGAGTGAATGATATCAGGAGGGAAAAGTTCTATAAATGAGGAAGAAACAGGAGAACCACTAAAGAAACTGATATGGACATATAGGGAATTCATTGACCAACTTAATTTTTTTAAAATGTGCAGAAGACAGAAGCAGGCCTGTAACTGAAGTTGAATAAAAGAATGAGATACTACTTTAATAATAATATAAGAAATGCTAAAGCCTAGAATGAGCTGAGGCTGGAAGTGAATGTTTAGGACACAAGAAGGAGAATTTCTTTTAGCAAGGGCAAAGTATTGAACTGCTTCTTGTGGTGGATGGGAAAATAATCATGAACTGAAATGGTAAATAGAATGTTGGGCTTCTCACCTCTTATTTTGCTTCTATTTTCTATATCAAGAAAATTGAACAAAAGATGATTAACAGGGGCAGGATGTAAAATAAACCCACATAAATCCTCAGCATTCCTATATATTTCCAACGAAGTCCAACAGCAAGAGATAGTAAGAGAAACCCCACTTAAAGTTACTGTAGACATTATAAAATATTTGGGTATCTACCTGCCAAAACAAACTCAGTACCTTCATGAACACAACTACAAAACACTTTTCACACAAATAAAATCAGATCTAACTAAATGGAAAAACATCAATTGCTCATGGCTGGGTCGAGCTAATATAATAAAAATGACCATTTTACCTAAATTAAATTACGTATTTAGTGCCATACC
Source organism: Pseudochirops corinnae (assembly GCA_028646515.1). Taxonomy (NCBI): domain Eukaryota; kingdom Metazoa; phylum Chordata; class Mammalia; order Diprotodontia; family Pseudocheiridae; genus Pseudochirops; species Pseudochirops corinnae. The sequence goes on from CM053588.1 coordinate 173,108,240, forward strand.
AATTGATCTACCCAAAAATTACATTTTAGAACTAGAAAAAATAGTGACAAAATTCATTTGGGAGAACAAAAAGTCCAGAATATCAAGGCAATTAATGAAAAGAAATGCTAGGGAAGGTGGCCTAGCCATACCAGATTTTAATCTGTATTATAAAGCAGCAGTCATCAAAACTGCTTGGTACTGGCT
>CM053588.1:173108925-173134745 GCA_028646515.1 Pseudochirops corinnae
AAGCCATGATCAAAAAAAGAACCTAGATATCATCCTTCAAGAAATTCTCAAGGAAAATTACCTAGATATTTTAGAACCAGACGGCAAAACAGAACTCGAAAGAATTCACCAATCACCTCTTGAAAAAGATCCCAAAAAGAAAACTCTTAGGAATGTCAAAAAAGCAAACAAATACAGTAGCCTAATGTTTGATAAACCCAAACACCCAATCTTATCCTAGTAGGTAAGAAGTCCATGTTCAACAAAAACTCCTGGAAAAACTGGAAAGCAGTCTGGCAGAAGGTAGGAATAAAGAAACATCTCATATCGTAATACCAAGATAAGCTACAAATAGAAGCATGATTTAAGCACAAAATATGATAATATAAGTTAGAAAAGGAAAAATTACCTTTCAGATCTATGGAAAGGGTAAGAGTTCATGACCAAAGGATTGAAATGGTAGAAGATAAAAATGAACAATTTTAAGTATTTAAAATTTAAAAGCTTTCTACACAGATACACAAAACAATACATCTAGAATTAACAGTTAAGCAGGTGACTGTGAAAAATCTTCAAAACAAGTTTCTTTGATAAAGGTATCATTTCTGAGATATATAGAGAACTGATTAAAATTTCTAAGAATAAGAACCATTGTCTGAGAGATTTTATAAATGATGAAGTGGTAACAGAGAGTTTTCAGTGGAACAATCCAAGCTATGTTAAAAAGCGCTCCAAATTACTAATAAGCAGAGAAATGCAAATTATAGCAGCTCTGAATTTCAATCTCACACTTATATTATTAAAGTTGCGGGAAAAAACAGAAAATGACAAATATGGAGAGACTATGGAAAAATAGGTATGTTAATGCACTATTGGCAGACCTGCAAAGTGATCAAACCATTCTAAAAAGTAATTTAGAATTTTGCTCCCAAGATAACTAAATTCTGATATTGTTTCACCCAGCTATTCCAGGTCTACTTAACCTATGCCCCAAAGAAATTGGCAGCTATTTTTATAGGGCAAAGAAAAGCACCTAACACAGTGCCTGTCACATAGCAAGTGCTTAATATGTTTATTGATTGATTGATTGAATGAACTGAAAACTAGGGATGGGGTGTCTCCCTCTTATTCCCTTCCCCTTATTTTCTTGTAGGGCAAGATAGATTTCTCTACCCAATTGCTTGTATATCTTATTTCCCAGTTGCATATAAAAACAATTTTTTATATTTGTTTTTAAAACTGTGAATTCCAAATTCTCTCCCTTTCTTCCCTCCCCACCTAACCTCATGGAGAAAGCAAGCAATTCAGTATAGGTTATACATGTGTAGTTATGCAAAACACTTCAATATTAGTCATGTTGTGAAAGACTAACCATATTTCCCTCCATCCTATCCTGCCCCCCACTTATTCTATTTTCTCCTTTGACCCTGTCCCTTTTTGAAAAAGTGTTTGCTTCTGACTACCCCTCCCCCAATTTCTACCAAGTTTCTCTGAAATGTTCCCCATGACCATTTTTTTTCTATCATCCTATCCCTTATCTCCTTTCCCCTTTACTTTCCTGTAAGGTAAGACACCCAATTGAGTGTGTATGTTATTCCCTCCTTAAGCCAAATATGATGAGAGTAAGGTTCATTCATTCCCTCTTACCTTCCCTCTCTTTCCCTTCATTGTGAAACCTTTTTCTTGTCTTTTTTATGTGAGATAATTTGCCCTATTCTAACTCTCCCTTTCTCTTTCTCCCAATGTAGTCCTCTCTTACCCCTTAATTTTATTTTCTAGATATCCCCCTTCATATACAACTCACCCTGTAACATCTATCTCTCTATCTCTTTATCTATCTATCTATCTATCTATCTATCTATCTATCTTATTTCTTCTAACTACCCTAGTACTGAAAAAGGTCTCATGAGTTACAAATATCATCTTTCTATGTAGGAATGTAAACAGTTCAACTTTGATAAGTTCCTGATGATTTCTCTTTCCTGTTTATCTTCTCATGCTTCTCTTGAGTCTTATATTTGAAAGTCAAATTTTCTATTCAGCTCTGGTCTTTTCAGCAAGAATGCTTGAAAGTCCTCTATTTCATTAATATCCATTTTTTTCCCCCTGAACTATTATACTCAGTTTTGCTGGGTAGGTGATTCTTGGTTTTAATCCTAGCTCCGCTGACCTCTAGTTCCCTTGATATTCTTGACCTTTTGTTTTTCCAGATGAATTTTGTTTCTATTTTTCCTTGTTCTATTAAACAATTCTTTCATTATTTGATTGGTGTGGCATTGAATAAGTAAATTAACTTAGTTAGAATTGGCATTTTTATTATATTGATTTGGCTTACCCATGAGTAAATAATATTTCTCTAGTTGTTTAAATCTGTCTTTATTTGTGTGAAAGGTATATAAATTTCTTGTAATAAACTGTACCATAGGAACATGGGGTCATAGGAACATGAACCATAGGTCATGGGGAACATTTCAGAGAAACTTGGTAGGACTTGTATAAACTTATACAGACTAGGCTGAACACAACCAGGAGAGAAATTTATAAAATCCAAACGTTATAAAGACAAACAACTTTGAAGGACTTAAGACTTCTGATCAACACAATGACCAGCTATGATTCTATAGAATGCCCATGATGAAACATGTAACCCACCTCCTAAAGGAGAGGAAATAGACTCAGATGTCAGATTGAGACGCATTTTTTTCAAACATAGATAATGAAATAAGTAGTTTTATTTAAATATGCATATTTGCTTTAAGGGTTTTTAGTTTGTTTTGGTCAAGGGGGATGGAATGTTTTTCAGAAAGGGATAAAATATAATTTCATAAATGAAAAAAATTAAAGTTAATTTTAAAAATATAATTAATATGGACTAGACAACCTCTAGGATCACTTCCACCTTTGTACCTATGATGTTACAACTGTGTCATAAGGAATGTACTTTACACAAGGTTTTAAATACTGTAGGGGAAATACAACTGAGGAAGAAATATGCTGTGCAAAATTGACTCAAACACCATTCTGAAATACGTAAAATATGTGCCTTTCATTTTCCCTTGCTATATTCTTCTTTCCTTCCTCACCCCAGATACCCAGTAATAAATGAATTCTTTTTCCCCATCAAAGTCTACTCTTAGCTTGTAGTACACTTACAAGAGGTATGAGAAATTCACCTCTAGATTTCAGTGCCTGATAATAGTTTATTGTACATATACCCTTCCCAGGGGTATTTACATTTTAACAGGGGATAATGCATTAATAGAAAGGAATAAAGTTTTAATGCTGGGATATTAGATATCAGTCATAGGCCCATGGGGAAGATATTTTCTGGGAAAGGGCCTTCTCCCCACAGCTCCATATCACACTTTTGTGAAAAGCCAACCCCAGGGTTATCAGAACAGGAGACTAGACCAGCTCCCTGACATCTCTTTTATTTATTTGCTTGTTTGTCTGTTTCAGAACATCCCTTTCTCCTTATTCTCCTTCTACTTCTCTGGTCACTCCTCTGCTCTTTTGCTGGGTTCTAATTCTTGTCACACCCTCTTATGGTAGGTGTACCTCTGGGTTCTATACTGGGCTGTCTTTTCTCCTCCCTTTATAGTACTTCATTTGGTGATTTCATCAGCTCCCACGGATTTAATTACCATCTCTGATAATTCTCAAAACTACCTATCACCTCAAATTATCTGCTGACATCCAATATCACATCTCCAACTGCTTTTCAGACATTTTGAAATGGATGTCCACTAGACATCTTAAACTCAATATTTCCAAAATGAGACTCATTATCTTCACACCTAAATCCTCTCTCCCTCCCTCCTATCTTCCCTATTACTATAGAGCAGCGGTTCTCAACCTGTGGGTTATGTTCAATTTGTAACAATGAAAATACATCCTGCATATCAGATATCAACATTACGATTCATAACAGTAGCAAAATTACAGTTATGAAGTAGCAACAAAAATAATTTTACTTTTGGGGGTCACCACAACCTGAGGAACTGTATTAAAGGGTTGCAGCTTTAAGAAGGTTGAGGACCACTGCTATAGAGGATCAACCCCCACCCCCCTCGCAGCCCCACAACACCCTCCCTCTTCATCCCTGTCTATCAGGTTCACAACCTAAGAATCATCCTGGACTCCTCACTATCTCTCAATCTCTCCCTCCCCCAAATATCCACTCTGTTACCAAAGCCTGTTTATTTCACCTTTCAAACATCTCTCAAATGGTCCCCCTTTCTCTTCTCTGACATTACTAAACACTCTATAGTAAAGCACTTTATCACCTCACTACTGGATTATTGCAATAGCCTGCTAGTGGGTTTACCTGCTTCAAGTCTCTCTCCCCACTCCAATCCATTCTCCATTCACCCATTAAAGTGATTTTCCTAAAGTGTAAGTCCAATCATGTCAAACCCCACCCCCCAACCACCCAATAAACTCCAGTGGCTCCTGAATGACTCCACGATCAAATATTAGATGTTGTGTTTGACATTCAAAGCTCTTCATAACTTTGCCTCCATCTACCTTTTTAGTAGTCCTACACCTTGCCCCCTAGTATGCACATTCAACCCAATGACACTGGTCTCCTGGGAAAAGACACTCCATCTCTTAGCTATGGGCATTTTCTTGTTTTTTCCCTGTGTCTAGAACACTATCCCTCCTCCTTTCTGCCTACTGACCTCTCTGATTTCCTTACCTGGTAGGATTTTTGCCAATAATGAACAAAAAAATGGGAAGGTCTGACCAGGTCTCTAGCTGTTTCTAATTGTCCATTAGAAACACAATTAATCATCTGCCGAATGTGTGTGGGACTGAGGAGAAAGTGGAAGTAAAGAGGGTGCTGACAGAAGAATTAGACAGGTTGTGGGCAGAGCCTAAGTCTGAAGGTGGAATCTCTCAATTTACCTTGAATATACATTTGGATTCAGATTGATACTTAGTGAATTGCCTGCAGCTACCATCTTCCCTATCAATACAGTCCTTCATTCCCCATTCAGCTCCACCTTGTTCCACAGAATTCACAAACATGACTCAGCTGGAAGATTCTGGGACTCTTGAGACCCCTTTCTCTGACTGGTCAATTCCTCCTGGGACTTCCATTTGGAAGAAGTGCCGAGGGCTAGGCAGCCATCATTTTTCACTCCTCTTCTGGCTCCACTACTGGTTCTCTGCACTTCAACACTGTGCTCAGGTACTTCCCTTCCCCTTCTCAACTTCCTTTTGTGCACTGTCTTTCCCACTTAGAAGGTAAACTCCTTGAAGGCAGAGATTGTCTTTGTGCTTTTATTTGTGTCCGTAGCTGTAGTCCAGCTTCTGGCACTCAGTAAAAGCTTGAAAACTTGTTGATTTTACATACATATGTATGTATATGTGTGTGTGTATATATATATATATATATATATATGTATGTATATTTGTGTCGAATAGTGACCATCTCTAGAGTGGGGGAAGCGGAAGGGAAGGAAAAAAGGGGGAAAAAAGAAATTTACATGATTATTATACGCTTAAAAGGAATAGCAAGTTGTGTATAATAGAGTTGCAGTTTCATGTACAAGAAACTTTTTTTATTATACTATGGAAATCCTTTTTCAATCCATAAATTAAAAATTAAACCAACAAAAATTTTTAAAAATGAAAATCGCTTGGCCCCATCATGAATAGAATTGTATTTAGGGAAGGTAAAGACCATTCATTGCTGAACTATGTGCTATACTGGGGTCTGTGGGTGGCAGCTGAAACTAGAGTAATATGCAAAAGGTTATGGTCAATTACTGAAGAAGGGAACATAGAGTCAGAGAAGGGGTGAGGAAATGTAGAATAGCCCAAGATATAGTGAACAAGTAGGCTAAATAAAGTATATGAGCTATCTCTAAGGTAGGAGGATAAACAAGGGCATGGGCCACAAATTAGGTCAGAATCTGAGAAGCAGTGAAAAGTGCTAGAGCAAGGTTTCAAGCAAAAGCTAAGCATGGCAGGATAAACAAATTGCCGGATGCTATCTCCCTGAAAAGCACATATTTAATGCTCAACAGAACCGCCATTGACTGGCAGGTTACTCTTCACTCACAACTATATCCTAAGAAACCTGCTAAATATTAAATAGATTTCCCTTTCTGAAAAATAGAATGAGAAGTTTAAGTTTCCCATCTTCAGGTGAACAGTAGCTGTGCATGCCCCCTATATGTGCACTGCTCCATACAAGCTCATTAGACATATTTTCTCTTCCCATTGATGGTATGTGTACTCATAGGAAAGTGTGCCCCAGATTTAGAAGGGGGCAACATTTTATTGGTACTTTTCTAAGGACTGGAAATATGGAAAGGACCAGTGATTTCATTGATAAAATGATCTCTTTCTTCTAATAGTTTGTAACTCATAGTCTTAGAGAATTACCTAGAGCACTTGCTGACTCAATAATGAATCCATGTTGATAAACACCAAGAAGTTAAGTGACAAAGGAAGTGTGTGCTAGAGATGGGACTTATCTCTAGGTCTTCTTGTCCCTGAACTCTGTTCTATGCTGCCTATTTTTACAAATGAGGAAACTGAGTTTGAACTGAGAGGTTAGGGGATTTGTCCAAGATTGCACAGAACTGGATCTCAAACCCAGGTTGTTCTGACTGCCAGCAGTAATATATTATACTATAATATGCCTTCTCCTTTGTCATGAGTAATTAGCATTTATTCTTAGTTGTTTTCATGTAATTGTTTTATAGAAAAGTGAAACTGTATGTTTACAAATTTTTTTTTCAGTTATTCTTACCTATGGATAAAACCAGCAAATGAGGTCGGGACCCAAGTATCACCATCTCCGTTGTGGAAACTAATCAGAATTATAGACCTACAACCTAGAGAGATACACAACCTCAGGAATGTGGCCTCATAAATCATAACCTCTAAAGCAGCGGTGCTCAACCTATGGGTCACAATCCCTTTGGGGGTCAAACGGGGTCACCTAAGACCACTAGAAAACACATATTTCCGATGGTCTTAGGAACCAAAACACCACTCCTCTATGCGTCTCCAGGCAGGTCCACCCACATGCAGATACACCCACATACGAGTATTACAGGGTGGCAGCATTAGGAAGGTTGAGAACCACTTCTCTAAAGTGACAGAAAACATCTTGGTAGTTAGCAGCACTTAGGACATTTGAATTTAGGCTAACTTGTTCTCCTTTATACTCAGCCCAACAGTCTGGCCAGATTCCCTGGGCAACAAGCCCAAGAAGAGTGATTTAGGGCAAATCTCTAAACCTTTCTAGCCTACAAATCCCAAATTTAGAGGTTATACAGATAGTAAATCTCTGAACTAGGAACATCTTCCTGAAGCTATTCAAATCCTTCTTACAACTGACCTTTGAGGCTCATACCATGAGGGACCATCTCCTTCTCTCTCGTTAGGATAACAATCCAGAATCAGAAGTTCACACACCTCCTTCTCCTTACCACTGTATAGTTAGAATCAAATATCCTAATGTATGTAAAGCCTTTTACAAACCTGAAAGTGTTGTGAATGTGGTCCAGTAGAAATGGGCTAGATTTAGAGCCAGAGGACCTAGGTAGATTTATACTAGAAATTCAGGACTGGTTCTATATTAGGAAAACTATAAACTTAACCACATTAGTAACAAAAACATGATATCAATAGATGCAGCAAAAGCTTTTGACAAAATTCAACACTGAAAACACTAGAAAATATGGGAATAAGTGGATTTCTTTAAAATGATAAATAGGATATATCTAAACCCAAAATCTACTGTTTTTTTTGTAACAGAGATAAACTAGAATCCTTCCTAATAAATTTAGGGGTGAAACAAGTATGTTTATTGTCAACACTTCTATTTGACATAGTACTATAAAGGCATGGTTTGGAGTATTGCCTTAGCAATAAAAAAAAAGAGAAAGAAATTGAGAGAATAGACATAGGTATGTTTAAAAGGAATAGCAAGCTGCACATAATAGATTTAGAGTTTAATGTACAATCATACTTTTTTCTGTTCTATGTTATGGAAGTGCTTGTTTTATTTCTTTAGTCCATAATAAAATAAAAATTTTAAAAGAGAAGAAATGAAATTATCCCCTTTTGTAGAGGATAGAACCGTTAGAGAGCCCTAAAGAATAAATTTAAAACATTGAAACAGTAACTTCTGCAGATTTTCAGAACATAGAAGAAATCTCTATAAATCATCAGTATTTCAATATAATATTGATAAATCCCAGCAGAAAGAGATGGAAAAATTCCACTTAAAATTATTACAGAATTTATGAAATACTTGTGAATCTACCTTCCAAGGTCAACACAAAAATTTAACAATTTCTAGAAATAAAGACAGATCTAAATAATTGGGAAAATAGTAGTTGCTCACAAGTAGGATGAGCCAATATAATAAAAATGAAACTATTACCTAAATTAATTTACTTATTCAATGACATGCCAAACTACCAAAGGATTACTTCATATAACTAGAAAAAAAGTAAGAAAATTCATACGAAGTAAGAAAATGTCATCAATTTCAAGAGAAATAATGAAAAGAAATGGGAATGAAGGGGGCTTAGTGGTGCTAGATCTCAAACCATACTACAAAGTAGTAATTATTAACAACTTAATATTGGTTAAAAAGTGAAGAGCTTGATGAGTAGAATGGATTAGGAACACAATATACAGAAGTTGATTTATATAATGCCTTAGTATTTGATGAGTACAAAGATTCCAGCTATGGGGATAAGAAGTCACTATTTGACAAAAATTATTAGGAAAATTGGACAGCATTCTGGAAGAAATTATATTTAGACCAACATCTCACACATTATACAAAGAAAAACTCCAAATTTTTATCTATCTATGTGTGTGTATATACATATATAGATAGATGTGTTTAATCTCTGTGTGTATACGTATGTATAACCTAATATAAAAGGTCACATCATGTTAGAGAAGCAAATTTCAAAATGACTTCTCAGATTTATAGATAGATAAATTTTCATAATTAAACAAGTGATAGATCACAGAAAATAAAATGAATAATTTTAATTATCAAAATTTTTAGGTTTTTGCATTAACAAATCCAGTGAAACTAAGATTAAAAGGGAAGCAATTAACTGGAAAAATTTTGTAGAGTTTTTCGGATAAAAGTCTCAATTTTAAGATATACAAGAAACTGATTTAAATTTATGAGAAAAAGAACTATTCCCCGATTGATAAGTCGTCTGAGGATATGAATAGGTAAAATTCTCAAGAGATCTAGGTTATTTATAGCCATAGGAAAAAAATGCTCCAACTTGCTACTTAATTTAGACAAATGAAAATTAATGAAAATAAAATGAAAATGAAAATTTAGAAAATGAAAATAAAAAAAATTAAGATTCTGACACTCATCAGAGTGGCAAAGATGACAAAAAAGGGAAAATGATAAATATGGGAGGGACTGTGGGAAAACAGGTATATATTTGTGCTCTGTTGGTGGACTTTTGATTTTCACAACCATATTGGAAGCATTGGAGTTATACACCAGTTACAAATGGTACATACCCTTTGATTCAGTTTCATCTCTGCCAAACCTATATACAAAAGATCAAAGAAAGAGGAAAAGACCTTTTATGGACAAAAATGTTTGTGCTAATTCTTTTTGTATTGATAAAAACAAACAAACAAACAAAAAGGAGATGGCCACCATTTGAGGAATGACAATGAGTTGTAGTATATGAATATAACAGTACTATTGTGCTATGAGAAATGAGGAAATAGATGATTTCAAAAAGACATGGAAAGACTATAAACTGGTACAAAGTGAAATGAGTAGAACCAGAAGATCACTTTATATAATAATACCAATATTATAACAATGAACAATTTTGAGAACCTTTTATAATCTGAAGAATTAAATGAGCAGAACCAGTATACATTTATACAATAATGATACTATAAAAATAAACAACTTTGAAAGCTATAAGAACTATGATCAATACTATAACTATTCATGATTCCACAGGACTGATAGTAAAACAGAGAGGCAACTGATTTAGATTATAGGATAAGGCATATATTTTTGCATACAGTCATTAGGGGAATTCCTTTTGCTTGACTAGATGCAATTATTATAAGAAATTTGTTTTTCTTTTCTTGACTTTTCATTTGGGGTGTGTCAGGGGAAAGAAAGTAGATTTCTGTTAATTTTTTTTAAGAGAGAGTTGAGGTTAGTAACAGATGTGAAATTTTTAATGCACTTTCAGATGGTGTCACTATATTATTAGTTTTATTCAAATGTTTTACTATGTTACAGGAGACCTTTCACGAAGTGGGAATAATTTGTAAATGTTTGTAATATAAAAACAAAACACATAAGTAAAACTTGAGAACTTTGGTAATTTTTTTCCCAACAAATAATATGTACTCACTGCCTGTGTTATATTGGGCAAGCCAAATCTCTTAAAATTTTGGGGTTTCAGAGGTTTTTTTTTTTTAACCTATAAAGTGAAGGATAATACTCTGGATTACCTTTAAAATAACTCTCATGTTTGAAATTTATGGTCCTTTGAACTTAGGAAACCCCTTCTCACCTGTCTCCCAAGCACATAGCTACACAGAATATAGAGCAAGGGTTTGTAATTTTTTTTAATCATGGAACCCTTTGGCAATCAGATGAAGCTAAGAATCCCTTCTCTGAAAGATGTTTTTAAATGTATAAAATAAAATATATAGGATTATAAAGGGAACCTTGTTCCAGAGCCTTTGATGACTTCATCTGTCACCTCTCTTTTCTCCCTTAGTCATCTCTATACTGATTATTCTCAAATCTATCTCCCCTGCTTAAAACACTAGACTAGCAGTATGGACAGATGCAGTGGCCTAGAAAGAGAATAGAAAGGGTTGGCTGGACAGAGTCATGGCTTTTGTTCAAAATCCAGGCTTTGGAATACAAAAGTAACAAGAGGCCACAAAAGATATTTTCTCAGATCCTGTGTCCTCTGGCGATTTCCTGGGGAGTGGTAGTGAAGTCATTGTATGGTACATAAAACATCTTAAAAGAGTTAAATGATCAGAATACCTGTTAACCCAAAAGCATGGAGCCACCGAAGGAACTCAGAAAGATACCAGATGCCATCAGGCCCCTCTCAGGTTACGTGTCCTTGCAGTTCAGTACTTGACACAACATTTGCACACAGAAGGCATTTAATAAGTGTTTGTTTAATTGAATTCTTAACCCATCATTTGAGGGTACAACCCTTTTAACCCAGGTAAGGTGCAAATCAGGTAATCAACCTGTTCAAACCACTCATTAAAGCCAAGGGTGAGGTGTATTGTCAAACTGTACAAAAGGATGTTTTTATTTCAGGGATAAGAAAAAGATTTTCTTTTCCTCTCATTTTCACCCAGGGTTTATTTCCTTGTGAGAAAGAAGCCTCCCTGTTCAGAGACCCTCATGAGAGTGCAAGAGAGAACCAACTCTGCCCCCTTCGGGAATTTCATACTTTATACTTCTTCCAGGTGCTCTGAGCCCTGGAATTAATCCCTGAACAGCTGTTTGTTATGTACACAATGTAGCATGGGAATTCTAAAAGTAGCTGAAACAATTGGGTCTGACTCTACTTGCATGATTTCCCCCCCTTTGTTATAACCATGACATAAACACTCACTTAAATGAAGATTTGAGGGGCTACATCAGTCCCAACATGGCTCTCCTAACTTCCCGGACTGGCCTGCCGAGGTGCCCTCCCTACCTCAGCCCTGACCTGAAATTTATAACCATTAAAGTCATTAATGATTAGAAAACAAAGAAAACTCTTGTAGATCTCTTTGGAGGTGTAATGGGAAGGAAAGATTTATTGGCCAGCTGTCTAAGACAGTAGGAATTCCAGGATTCATCAGGTCAGTACCAGCTACATTGGTAAAAGCAGGGATTTGAATGTTTTTTAATCATGGAACCCCATGGCAGTCAGATAAAGCCTAAGAACTCCTCTGAAAGATGTTTTTAAATGTATAAAATAAAATATATAGGACTACCTTTTCATATCTATACTTAACACCTCTCTAGCTTCACCCAACTCCCACTAGCGGCTGGTTGGATCCCCATAGGGTAGCTGACTACTCCCCTCCAGATTCTAAGAGTAACAACACCGAGATTTGGGGGAGTTCCATTACCATTGTTCCATCTGGTGTATTTGCCCTGTGTGGGGTATGGGGACTCCAAAAATCCCCTACCCCCAAAAAATGAAAAGTCAGAAGTATCTTGAGGAAGGTACAGGAAGTTTTTATTCTCTTCCCCCACAGGAAGAGGGCAGTCCTTTCCATGGTGGTGATCAACGAAAGGAGGCATGTTACAAAAGACAGAACAAGAATTTATACCCTAACACAGTCAAGCCCCCTCCTTCCCCTGGCTGTCCCTTCTCCCCTTGGCTGGGAGGTGGGCTCTCAGTCTCAGCTCGAACCCTTCCCCAATGGTGAATAACAAAGCCCACCATTATCCCCTATTGGCTGGAAGGTGGGACACAAAACCAGGAAACCAGTTCATGTCCTTATTTGGCAAACCACCAACTTGAAGAAGCGAAGGGCTAATAGCTTAATGCTGATTGACAGCAAGGGAAAGGGGGAAGGGTCCTGAACGATCTGAACAATTCAAATGTTCACCTCCTTATTTGGACAAGGCTAAAGCAAGGGAGGAGGGGGAAAAGAAGGGGGAAGCTGAAACTCCAGCTTGCTCCTACAAAACTTATGGGCTGAGAAGTTTTACCTTTCCCATTCAGCCCTGATATCTATTAAGCATTTTATATCAATTAACTTTTACAAAAGGGTATTTGCTGAGAAAGTATAGCAAGAACAAAGGCACAAAAAAAGAAATTCCTCTAAACCAGTATGGTGCATTCTCCCTTGGGGAGAGTGGATTTAAGCTTGAAGTGCTAAGGTACTGAGGTACCCACCAGGGAACATGTGCAGCAGAGGAGCACCTCCTTTCCTTGGGAATCACTTTATTCCTTCTAGGGGATCCCACTAAGTCCACTTGTGAGTGTGGAATGGCTGCTAGATAACTCTTTGATTTTCCATGAGACTGGGTCAATCTATCTTTGCAGGATCAAGTGCCTTACCTGCTATCAATCCACTACTGGGCTGGTTTCTCAATAAATTGCTGCTGCAGCTGCCAGTAACTCCTCCATTCCATTTGTGGGTGGTACCTCAAATAGTTGCAATGGATCTTTCAGTGTCACCAATTGCCTGACAACTTCCATCTCAAGGTACTCATTCATGTATGATCTCTAAAGAATAAACACAAAAGAGACAAAACAAAGACAACTACCATGTATTCATGGACAAATGGTATGCAGGGGCTTGAGATAGGGCCTGAAGTCTATCTCCCACTGGGCAGTCTCAGAAAACCTTTTCATTAGAAAGCCTTGAAGAAGGAAATCAAGATATATACTTGAGGGGCCTTTAGATGACTAAGTGGATAGATTATCAGCCCAGGAGTCAGGAGGACCTGAGTTCAAATCTGCCCTCAGATACTTACTAGCTGGATTGCTTAAAAAAAAGAAAAAAAAATGATAAACACTTAAATGCACACTTAGCTCCAGTTCAGCAGCCACCAGAAAGATTTTTCATGACCCCAAGGTAAATCAACAAGGGCCATTCTGAGGATACCAATGCACCCATATTGGAAATGGTGAGAGGGAAGATAAGGCATATCTATTATCCATGCACAGAAGTAGATTCACTAAGCATCCATGTGAATTGGAACTAGGCAGGCCATGTTGTTTATGCTTTAAGGACATTCATTCAGTATATATAAAATTATTTCAACTAGTTAAACTCAAAATCTTATGATTCTTCCTATAAATCTACTGCCAAAGGAGTAAAGTGGAATCCTAAAGCTAAGTGAATAGACAAAGGTACAGATACCATGATGTAAGGCACGTGAGGTAAGATGGAGGTCTCTCTCTCTCTCTCTCTCTGTCTTTCTGTATGTATGTATATACACACACACACATATACATATGTGTGTGAGTATATCAACTAGATGGCTCAGTGACAGAGCTCAGGTCCAGGAGTCAAGAAGTACTTACCTGAAATTTGGCCTCAGACACTAGCTTAGTGACTTTGAGCAAGTGACTTAATCCTATGTGCCTCAGTTTCCTCATATATAAAATGAACTAGAAAAGGAAATGACAAATCATTCTAGGATCTCTGCCAAGAAAATACCAAATGGGGTCATGAAGAGAAGGACATGGCTGACATGACTAAGCAACAAATATGTATGTCTGTGTATATACATACACACACATGCACACATACACAGAGGGAGAGAGGGAGAGAGAGAAAATGAGAGATATATCAGAATTTAGAGGCCAGCAGTCAAAACCAGGATCCAGTCAGGGAAACCCAAAGTGTAAGACAATGATGAGTTGGAAAACACTTTGCCATGTGACTTCATGTGTCTCTCCACGGCTTTCTTCTGACAGTAGATTGAATTTGGCCAACTATTCTCGGGATCTGGGTCATAAATGGGAACTTAAGCACCAAAAGGTCCCCTTTTATAAAGTATGGGTATAAGTAGGCAGGGGAAAGAGGACTCTAGGACATTTACATTTAACATATGGGCATGGATTAGCTGATCAGACTAGGAAGTTGTCAGTTTGGGCACCAAGAAGATGAAATACACAGGGTGGGAAATTTACTAGGGGAGAAGTATAGAAAAGTTCCGGCAGCCAGAACATTAAAAGTGTCACACTGCATCAACCTTATGGTCTACTACCTAAGGATATCTGACAGGGGCATTCAGGTAAATTTAGGAGGTGAACATGGTTCATCTCCTTGTGGTCAAACATAGGGGAAAAAAAGATGTCCCCAAAACGTACTAATTTCCTTACTAATTCATTATGAAATATGTCTTTCTAAGCAAAAAAATAGGTGTTCAATAACACATTGAATTAAATATCTAATCTTATTCTGAATTCAATTATAATTTTGGTCTGTTTTGCCGCTTGGGGGGGAAATGAGGTTTATAAATGTGCTCTAGGTAGTATGGCATCTGTTTTGTTTTTTTTCAATCTTAACTCTTCTGAGCTGGAAAAGGAGCTGGGGATGACTTATCTTAGTGTCCAAGGTGTGGTACATAAATCTATAAGCTCTCGTTATAGCCTTTTATCATACATGGGCCTGGAGTAATGAAGACCTGTGTTCAAATCCAGCCTCAGACACTTATTAGCTGTGTGACCCTAGGAAAATCACTTAATCTTTGTCTCAGTTTCCTCAGTTGTAAAACTGCTGTGAAGATTAAAGGAGATAATAATTGTAAGAAGCACTTAGCACAGAGTTTGGCTACAGTAAACATTATATAAATGTTAGGCATTACTACTATTATTATTATTATTTCCTCTCAGCTCATGCCTAAAATCTTAATGGGAATCTGTGCTTCTATCCTACTCTTTCTCTGGGAGTCACATTTTAAATATACTGTCAAAATGATGTAATATGTGGGAAATGCCTTGCAACCCTAGAAGTGATAGATCAGTGTCAGCGGTTGTTATGTGTGGGATAGGGATATTGTTGCCCTGTATGAGAATTCATTAAATCCAACTAGCTGGCCTTAGAGTCATGAGACCTGGGTTTGGGGGCCACTTCTGACACTTAATGATAGCACTAACATAGTGCTCTAGTTTTGCATGTTATCACATTTGATCCACACTACAATTCTGTGAAGTAGTGGCTATTATTTTTTAATCATTTTACAGATGAGGAAATTAAGGTTCAGGGAGGTTAAGCCACTAGTGCAGAGTAGTTATTCATCTATGAAGTAACAGACAAGATCAGAATTCAGGTCTTTTTGACTACACATTTAGCACTGTATCCATTATGTCACCTAGTTTCTTCAATGCAGTGAACCTGACCAAGTAAGTCATCCAATCTTTCAACATCCCAGACTCTTGAAGACTTTAAGTTGCAGACAATTGTGGCTGTGCATTAATAAGAGGTTTCCTTCTAGGGGGCAGCTTGTGGCACAATGGGTAGAGCGCTAGGCCTGGAGTTAAGCAGACTCATTTTCCTGAGTTCAAATCCAGCCTGGGACACTTACTAGCTGTGTGAGCCTGGGCAAGTCACTTAAGCCTGTTTGCCTCAGTTCCTTATCTGCGAAATGAACTGGAGAAAGAAACAGCAAAACAGTCCAGTATCTTTGCCATGAAAACCCCAAATGGGGTCAGGAAGAGTTGGACATGACTGAAATAACAAACAACAAATTCCTCTCTAGAAGACCCCTATACCAATGAATTGGCAGGTCCTGACCAAAAAGGGAGGCGTGAGGGGTGTGGTTTGGGAGGGAAGGTGTAAAGGCACTGTGCTAGGTGCTAGATAAACAAACACAAACTATAACTATCACACTTCAAGGTTTGCAAAACATTTCATATTTGTTTTTAACAATAATAGCCCCTGCCTTCACTGGGCTTACATACTCCTGGTAGAGAGGCTTTTGGATTGTGGAACAGATCTCTCTATCCATTCCCAAAGTATGCAATGAGTTGGAGGTCGGTAGATGGTGGAATCTGGGGACCCTGATTTACTTACCTCTGTACTCCCAGAGTCCAAAGTAGGATAAGAATTCTGAAAGCTATGACAGTTCCTTTCATTCTTAACTTTTCCAGTGATTTTCTGAGGAGAGGGGATAAAGCTCATTAGTCATTAGGGTCCCTTGCTGACTAAATGCCAGGTTTGACCCCAAGAAAGCCTAAGGAACTGGGAATGTTTCAAAAGGTACTGTCAAGGAGGAAGACTGATTTTGCCAAAGAGACCATCACAGCCAAGTCTTTCTGGTGTTCTTACCTAAGATTTTCTGTAGCTCAACAAATGGTTCATCACATAAGACTTTTAAAGAAATACTTCATCTAAAGGGGAAACCCACACACAGACACATGGTAAAGGTCACCCAAGGACTCTCCACCCCTAAAACTATACTGTTGATGTCTCACCCTTTTCCTGATTTCTCCTTTCTCTAAATACTGTCCCATCCTAAGCAGACAGTGTGATTGGGCCAGCCTTCAAATACCAACAGGGAAAGCCCCATTTCCCCTACTTTTACTTAATTCAACCAGCGTCTATTAAGCACCTCAACACTCCGCTAACTAGCAGCAGGCCCAGCATGAGGGAGGAACTGATGATCTCGTTACAGTTATTGATAATAGCCACTGCTACCTTTCTACCTTTACCACTCAGGTGTATT
This sequence comes from Pseudochirops corinnae, assembly GCA_028646515.1. Taxonomy (NCBI): domain Eukaryota; kingdom Metazoa; phylum Chordata; class Mammalia; order Diprotodontia; family Pseudocheiridae; genus Pseudochirops; species Pseudochirops corinnae. The sequence continues at coordinate 173,126,111 of CM053588.1, forward strand.
ATCTAGTTCAGTTAACAGGAGGACATAGTAGTTTTGTAGAATTGTCAATTTGAATCTTGAAGGGAAATCATCTAGTTCAAATCCCTCATTATACAAAAGAGGAAACTAAAACCCAGGGAGACGAAGGAATTTGTCCCAGGTCATAAAGGAAGGAAGGGGCAGAAGAGGTTTTTGAAACCCAGCTCATTAGATCCTAGATTCAGTCCTTTTTCCAGGACATAACATGACCTCTCCCAGACCATGAATTTTCCTCACCATGTCTTTTCCTTGCACACAAGCAAAAACAATAATTGCCTAAAGTAGTACGATTTGGTGGGATATAAGCAAAAGACTCCTTGTCCAAAGAATGTTTTTGCCAGAAGTTTTCATTGTGCTTGAAATTCTTTTATCAAGGAACAAGGCCTTTCATTCTTTCCTCAGATGTAAGGTTTAGTATATCTTCTGGGGGAGAGAAAACAAAACTACTCATTTTCACATGAAGTTATAAATGACTAATATCTGATTCATTCCTGGGAGATGATTTTCATCGAGGAGTCTTGGGAAGGGAATATGATGAAGTCTTATGAAATTGAAGGGGAAGGATGAGAAGAGACACTCTGGGGGGGAGGACATACACAAACTTAGGGGGACAAATTTCATCAGTTCACAACTACTAATTCTGTCAAGAAGGTTATAGTCTAATTGGGGAGCTAAGACTAAAACATGAAACATTGCAGTACAGGGCACTGGAAAGAGCACCAAGGACCTTGGTCTGGATCTCTTCTTTGCTTTTGATAGCTAGCCAGCTAGGAAGAGAGGGAAAGAAGGAGAAGAGAGAGAAAGAGAGAGTGGCAGATGGATAAGTAGATGGCTAGATAAATTGATTAAATAGATGGATAAATAGATGATTAAATAGATGACTGAATAGATAGAATGAACATTTGTTAAGTGCTCCCTACATGCCAGAAGCTGTGCTAAGTACTGGAAACACAAATATAAGCAAAAAGAGACTTCTTCAAGGAATTTACATTCTAATAGATGAAGACAACACATAAGAGAGATAAAGGCATGAGGGGAAAGTACCACGTGGGGGCCAAGGTGTAAAAGTCCAGAAAGTCAGGTTTGGACCCAGATTAAAGACGGGCATGGCTCCTTTGAGCAATTCCTCAAGAGGATGTTCTGGGCAGGAACAGAAGAGGGGATGACAGTGGTGAAAACATCCCTAAGTTGAGAAGGCAGATGGGACAGAGGTATTAAAAATCCACAGCCAGCAGGTATAACTTTGGGAAATCATTCATTTGATGTAGCTGGCCCAAGGACATTAAAGGCAGAAAGAAATGTCCTAAATATACCAAACTACTTGCAAAAGTGTGGTTCAGTGGATAAAGGGGTGACCTTGGAGTTAGGAACGCCTGGGTTCAATCCTGCCTCTGACACATATTAACTGTGTGATCAGGAGCAAGTCAGTTAAACTTTTGCTATCCTAAGTAATTCCTTATGAAAATTTTCAAATGAATTACTGATCTGCATTGGTAGGGGGACACTGATGTATATTAACAAATACTGTTTGGGATGAAAAACCCCATTCAAAATTTAATCAAGAACATGGAGATTTCTCAGGATAAGAACAGGAATTTTATTCTCTTCCCCCTGGAGAAGAGGGTGGTCCTCACCATGACTGACCATGAGGAGGGGGAAAGCAGTGTGGGGTGAACAGAGTTTTTAAACCCTAACACAGTCAAGCTCCCTTCCCCCAACTGTCCCTTCTCCCATTGGCTGAGAGGAGGACTCAAGTCTCTGTGCAAAAATCTTCCCCAATGGCAAATGACAGGGAAACCCACCACTATCCCTCAGTGGCTGGGAAATGCCCTTACCAAGAACAAGGATGCTGATTGACAGCAAGGGAAAAGGGAAAGGGTCTCAAAGTAAGGGAGGGGGAGGCAGAAAGGTCGCCAGGGCAGTAGTAAAGAGGGGTGGAGGTCAAAAGTCTCCTGAAATGCCTTGCTGCTGATTAATAGCAGCAATAGAGGGGGAAGAGGGAAGTTAACAATCAAAACTGCCTGAGAAGTTTTCACTCCCCAGACAATACTAATTACTAGTGAAATCATGAGTCTAAACCCTCCCCCTTTTGACTACAAAAAAATTATGACCATACTTTTCAATGTAGCAAGAATTTGGAAACAAAGGTACTTACAAATTGGGCAACGTCCAACAAAGTGATGTATAAATGTAATAAAATGCTATTGTACCTTAAAAAGTGATAACCATGAGGAATTCAGAAAATCATAGGAAGAATTGTGTGAACTAATGTAGAGTAAAATAAACAGAACCAGGAGAATAATATAAACATCACTACAATTTTAAAATCAACATAGCACCTAGAGGCAACTGAATTCAATGAATACAATGATCAGTCTTGGTCCTCAAAAACATATGACCAAATACACTAGCCAGCCTCTGAGGGTCCCTTCCAGATCTCCATCCTATGATCCTATAAACTCCCTCTCTCAGTAGAGAGGGAAAAGACTGTGGCTACAGAACGTTGTACACAATATCAGATACGCTTATTTTGTTGACCAGCTTTGCTTAACTTTTTCTTTTTGGGGGTGGCATTTGGGGCATTTTTATAAACAAATATTATGTGAAGTAGGACTCTGTGGTTACTTTTAGTTAAAAAAGTGATGATCTTGTGAAATAATGAGATGACAGTACAGAATCAAATCCCAGGTGATACAAAGCAGGCTGTTTCTATAGACAACTCTGTATTACAGGTCTTTTAGGTGGGACAGAACAGTAACAACGGAGCAGTAACAGGAGATACAAGACTGAAGGAGGACGGAAAAGTCGACTCAGGACCTCACGGTCAGGGGCCATGGCAAAGCAATGATTTGGGACAGCTGGGCTTTACCCCCCACCCTTAGTCCAGAGCTATAAAGAGAAATACAAAGCTGCAAACAGAGGTGGAAACTCTCACCTGAGATTAATGGAAACCTCCTTAGAACAAAGAATATTCAAGTCTCCCTGTTTTCTCTCTGTCCTAATTAACACTTTTCACTGGAGAATAATAGCAAGCATAAAAAATGCCTCTGAGAATAAAGCAAACTAACAGGACAGTAAGCTTCCACGGTTTGAATAGCACAAAGGTAACTTTTAGTTCAGGAAACTAGAATCTGAAAATAATGGGTTCTTAATGGAGCTTTTCCGCCAGACCACATTATCCTTTATCCTTGCATTCCTGGTGCCCGGCTGAGATAAATAGATAGTTGCTTATGCAGAACATGTAGCTACACTATGCTTCTCTCTCCACCCGAGGGTTTTGGGTCTCAGTAATAAAAGCTATACTTAAGGATTAGATGTACATGTTTCCCTTTCATTCTACACTGAGAAAAAGGGTGGGAAAGGACTATCGTCTTCTCCCAAGGAAATATAGTCATTGTTTTTACAGTTGGAAGCAGAGTTAGACTAGGGATAGGCAAGAAAAGCATCTATCTAGAGAGCAGTGAGCAGGCAACGGCAACAAGTAACTGTTTAAAATATGACTTCTTATAAATATACATATTTATAATGCTGGAAAATTCTCGTCTCCAGGACTTGTTGTTCAGTCATTTTTCAGTCCTGTCTGACTCTTTGTGATCTCCCATTGGGGTTCTCTTGGAAAAGATACTGGGGTGGTTTGTCATTTCCTTCTCCAGCTCATTTTACAGATAAGGAAACTGAGGCAAGCAGGGTTAAATAATGTGTGCAAGGTCACATGGGTAGTAAGTGTCTGAAGCTGGATTTGAACTCAGGAAAAGGAGTCTTCCTGACTCCAGGTCCTGCACTCTTATCAACTGCACCACCTAGTGGCCCTGGTCTCTAGAACATATGAGGATTTATTTTATAATAAATTACATGTATAGAACAAAAGTATGGTATAGTATACTCAAGTATTACCTCTGACACATACTTGCTCCATCACTTTTGAAACTTCTCACTGCTCCTAGGCAGCTGGCAGACAGATTGCCTATTTACATTAGAGAAAGCACCTTAGATGCCATCCAGTTCTACTCAGTTGCATACAGGATGAGATAACTGAGGCCCAGGGAAGTTAAGTGTGCTATGCAAAGTCTTACAGGGAGTAGACAGCAGGGTCGTATTCTGGCCCAGGTCCTCTGACTCCAAATTCAACCCTGGGAATTCTTCACTGATAAAATCACAACTCTAAACAACAACAACAACAAAAAAAATTGCAAAGGGCAAACTTTCCAGATCTGAGAGGCAGGGTTAGAGGGTTAATTTTCAAACCCTACCCAAGGATTGTATTCTTTTTAAGAGAACAAATACGCTCACCAAGACAAGTGCTCTCTTCTTAGCTCTGTACAAATGATGATGCTAGGGAAGATGGGCTAGTAGTAATGCAAATATTTGCATTTTGAACTCTTAGTCTTCTCTTTCTACCTGTGTCCTATTTGACAATTCAAGAGAAGTCAATCATAATTAAGCATCTATTTTGTGTCAGGCACTGTGGTAAGAGCTGGGGTTACAAAGAAAGGCAAGAAAAAAGTCTACCCTCAAGGGGCTACAGTCTGAGAGAGAACCTGCCAATAGCTATGTATAAACGAGCTCTCTACAGGATAAATTGGAGATGATGATCTCTTTGGGAAGGTACTAAGATTAATGAAGACTGGTAAAAAAAAAAAATCTTCTTGAAGAAGGTGGAAGCTTGGCTGAGATTTCAAGGAAAAAAGGCAGGAGGCAGAGATGAGGAAGGAGAGGATTCCAAGAAATAGAGATAGCCAGTGAACATACAGGGATTGAGGAGATGGAGTGTTTTGTTTGAAGAACAGCAAGGAGGCCAGTGTTACTGGATCACAGAGTATGTATAATGTCTGGTGGTGGTGGTGTAAAGTATAAGACGACTGGAAAGGTAGAAGTGTGGTTATAAAGGGCTTTGAATACCACAAAGAAGATATTATGTGTGATCCTAAAGGCATCAGGGAGACAATGGAAGTTTATTCAACGGGTGTGGGGGGCAAGGCTCTTAATTAGAGGTCCTTGAAGATCACTTTGACAGTTAAGTAGAAGATGGGATGCAGTGGGAGGGAAGCAGGGAGACTGAACTATGGCAATAGTCCAGGCATGAAGCGATGAGGGCCTGAATAGTGGGGAGAGGCCAGATATGAGGGTCATTTCTTACCCCTAATGCTCCCAGGCTGGTTCAGCCTCATGCCACTCATAGGGAAAGTGTAGTGAGATCACAATAGTCTGAGTGCATTGTGATCTCTGGTCCCATGGCAAGTATCAGTCTTACAAAATCTTTTGCCACCAGCCCTCCACCCATCCAGTGCTGGTGCTGCCATTATTCTTTCTTAGCTACTGCTATCTAGCATTATCATCTAGCTACCTTCCATCCTCTCCTGCTACTGCTGCTCTTGCCACCACTTGAAATCCTGTAGCTCTGTGGCACTTTCTTTCTCCTGCCTCCTCCCGTCCATTTTTATCCCCAAATCAGCCTCAAAGTGCACACACTGTTTCTTTTATTCTCTCTTCTTCCTAATGGCTCTTGCCTCCATGCCACCCCTGTCTCCCAGCCACTCCCTAAACTCTGCTTGGTGCATTAAGCCCACAGCATTCTGGGAAAGGATTTTTCCCCCAATAGGTACCATGTCTACTCCAACACATTATATGTGTGTTAACTACTTCCCTTCCATTGTTTCTTGAAAAGAAAGAAAAGGGGGATTGGAAGAATATGAGTTTCTCGAGGGCAGGGGCTATGTTTTTACCTTTCTTTGTATCTTCAAAATGCAGCATGATAAGCATTTGATAAATGCTTGTTGACCAATTAGTCTGATAGAAATAATAACTAAATTTATATAGCACTTTCCCCCCATTATCTTGTTTAGATTCTTGTGCCAACCCTATGAGGTAGGTGCTTTTATTATTCTCACTTTACAAAAGGAAATATGGGGGCTCAATAAAATAAATGACTTGCCCAGAGCCATACAGTTCGTAAATGTCTGGGGTGGGATTTGAATTCATGTTTTCCTGGTCTAACACTCTATCTTACTATCCATACTACCTCACAACAAATGTTTATTGTTTGGGGAGTGGGAAAGTTAAAGATCTGGAAGGGTAACTGAAAAACCTGGAACCAAGTGGGACAAGATTTCTGAAACAGAAGAGTTGCATGGTAGAATGGCATGGAGTCTTTTGAATGGGGAATGGATAATCAATCAGCATAAGCTATATGTTTTGAACACCCACTATATATCAATATTATGTAATGGCCCCCAGTCACAAAAGCAGTATGAGCAGAAAATATTGCAAAGAAGCAAAGGAAGGAAATAAGCATTTCTTTACGCATACTATATGGTAGACACAGTGCTAAGCTCTGTATATAAATATAAGCAAAAAGAAAATAGTCTCAGCCCTCAAGCAACTTACATTCCAATGGGGGAAGACTACACACAAAAGAGTGATGAAAAGTAGGGGGCAGGAAGGCACAAGGTTTTGAAGTCCAAAGAAAGTCAGGAACAGGAAGTAGAGGGGAATGAAGGCAGGTCATCCTGGGCTGTTCCACAAACTAGAGCTTTCAGGAGGAGCTCCCCATTCGGAGAAGATCTGAGGAGACTTTGTGGAAGGATATTCCTTGGTGAGTGGGCTGCCAGTCATGGATGGAGGCTGTTTCAGGGTAAGGAGGTCCAAGGTACTAAGGAAAGATCCCAGATGACCTAAATAGTAGAAGGGACATAGAAATCCAGAGAAAGTCATTAAAGAGTCTAGAAAAGGACTCAATCAATTTTCCTGGCCTGGGAGTCACTGAAAAGTCTCAGACCCTTACCATGGTCTCTCCCTCTTAGGATTATGTCTCTTGAGGGCAGGGAAGGAAAATATCTTCAATGCATTAAAATTTCATGAAGTGCTACTTAAACACCTACAATGTACCTGGAACTGAGCTAGACGTTGGCTATGCAAATATGACGGAAAATGTCCTTGCCTTCAAGGAGTTTCCAAGATAACTGGCAGGGGGTGGGATAGAGGGAGGGAGATGGAAACAGATGAGTATTAAACAAGGTAGTATGTGATAGGGGCAAAAAAGAGATATACACAAATTGCTTTATGAAAACCAAAGCAGAAAGTGATGATCAAGAACACAAGGACCTGAGACAATATCAGTCCCCTCTCTCAACCCTTAATTTTTGTGCCAGTTAATTTTTCTCCTAGTTTTCTGAACCTTCTTTTTCACATCTCTGAATTTTCCTACCCTCCTCCTACCAATCCTTTCTATTCCTTTTATCTATATTGTGTTTACTTATCCAAGGTTCCTTCTGCCTTTACTTCCTGCTATTTGTCTTCTGTCTTTCCCTATTTAGGGTGGGCTCTTCCTATTCCTTTCTTGATGTCTGATGCCTATCTCTACACATCTCTTTTTTAGATGAAATATATTCATTGGATGACATATGAGAAGTGAGAGACAAAGTAGACAGTGTAGTATCGTAAAAAGTGTGCTGAATTTGGAGAAATGGTGCCTGGATTCAAATCCTAGCTCCCCTGGCCGGGCCATAAGTTAGACAGGAGTGTCATCTCTCTGTGTCTTTTTTTTTTCTCATAGAAATTGATGGAGTTGGATTAGGTGATCTCAGATGTCCCTTCAAATTCTAAATCTATAATCCTAAATATTATTTCATAGATGGTATTTCAAGAAAGATTAGCTCTCGTGAGTGAGATATTTTTTTTAACAGCCCAGATTGATTGCTTTCATTATTCAGCCTGGCACTATGGAAACAGCAGATGGACTTAGGCATAACACAATATTAGAACTGCAACTGAGATTCAAGCCACAGATTTGTCACTTACTAACCCTGAGCAGGTCACTGAATCTGTGTCTTAGTTTTCACATTTGTAGAATGTAGGTAAGAATACCTCCACTACTTACTTTACGTGTGTCTAGGGTGTTTAGGGAGGACTAGCACCTCTGGTTGGGCCCTTTTAAGGTTGCTCATCCACCTTTGGTATCCACCTTTCACTCAATTCTCTCCCATGGTCTCAAGAAGCTTTAGCATGTTCAGTGGCCACATCGTGGTAGACCATCTTGGCATACAGGATAAACCAGGTTAGGGTTAAAAGACAGGCCTCAAATCCATTGATGAACTAGGGGTATGTCTACCCCAAGAATGTGAAGACTTCCCCCAGTAGAATGGGTGGTGTAGCAGAAAGCACCCTAGCATACCCAGGATGGCTGCTAGCACAGGTTCTTAGATCTGCTCTTCTAAAGGAAAGCCAATCAAAATGGGTTAACAATCTTACTTTAATCAATCAAACGTATATTATTTACCTAGTTCAGGGGAAAAAGCACCCTGAACTTCAAAGAATACAAACAGAAGTTATAAGCAGACAAAGAAACAGGTCAGCAAACGGGCTTCCAGTCGTCTTACCACTACATCCATACCTACTTAGTTACCAGAGAAGGAAGCATCAACATCTGGGTTTTCAAAGCTGAGGGGCTCAACAGCTTCCCAGAGTGTCTGGCCAAATCACACAACTCTTTCCAAAGTGAGCTCCAAAGTAAAAACTCACATCAGCGTATATTTAGCCTTCTCCTGGATGAGAGAATGTCACAACCCTCTTGACCAACTGCCCAATCACAAAGTAATAAGGTGTAGGCATTCCTGAAAAA
>CM053588.1:173135245-173152896 GCA_028646515.1 Pseudochirops corinnae
TTTTTTTTTAAGTGGACATACCAGTTTCCATACTAAAAAGAAGTATGGATGGTGGGAGGAAAAGGAAGGTGATGAAATAGGGAAAAAGACTCACAAAAGGAATTGAGAAGAAAAGACAACATTACAGCATTTGGCAATTTCAATATACATGCTACTTCTTGCAGCTTTCTGGCTGGTAAAGGAGCTTATAGCAAATGCTGTTGGATTCTCACTTTTTTCCCCAAAAAGAAAATGAGCGATGTATGGTTGTGACTAATGGAACCATTTCTGTACCATGGTGCTAATATTTCCCAGCTTCTCTCTAGGGGATATTTCTTGAGAAGACCTCCCAAAAGCCCTGCCAATACTTTTGGTGTTAGCCTTTGGTCACCTTTCTTTTGCTTCAACATTTATGACAAATGGCCAAAATAAAGACCCTGACAATAAGTTATTTCAGATTTTTAGGGCTTCTGAATCATATTTTCCTTCCTAACGTGTAGTGACTCTAAAGTCACATCCATTGCCAGCATTTTCTTTTTCTATAGACCAACCTGTCAAGATCTTGCCCTCAGAGATTCTTACCAATCTACAACTCAGTCAGTTAGTCAACAAGCCTTTATTTAACTGGTCTTAATTAAACTGGAAAATAGGAAAAGAAATGGAAGCAGTGTCAGATTTTATATTCTTGGGCTCCAAGATCACTGTAGGCAGTGACTGCAGCCATGAAATTAAAAGATGCTTGCTCCTTGGAAGGGAAGCTATGGCAAATCTGTACAGCATACTAAAAAGCAGAGACATCACCATGCTGAAAAAGTTCATATAGTCCGAGCTATGGTTTTTCCAGTAGCAAGGTATGGCTGTGAGAGCTGGATTATAAAGAAAGTTCAGAGCCACAGAATGGACACACTTTTTCTTTTTAATTTTTGGAGGGGAGAAGGCAGGGTAATTGGGGTTAAGTGACTTGCCCAAGGTCACATGGCTAGTAAGTGTTAAGTGTCTGAGGCCAAATTCAAGCTCAGTTCCTCCTGACTCCAGGGCCAGTGCTCTATTTACTGCACCACCTAGTCATCCCAAAGAATGGCCACACTTGCATTGTAGTGGTAGGGAAGAGTTCTGAGAGTCTCTTGGGCAGCAAGTGAGTTAAATAGTCAATACTTAAAGAAACAAATTCATATTATTCACTGGAGGATCAAATACTGAAGCTGAAGCTTAAATACTTCGGTCACACAAAGAGAAGACAAGACTTACTGGTAAAGATCCTGGTGTTAGAAAGGATTGACAGTTAAGTGAAAAGAGGTTGACAGAGGATGAGATGGATAGACAATATCATGGAAAATGAACTTGGACAGGCTTCGAGAGATAATGGAGGAGAGAAGGGCCTGGAGTCCTGCAGTCCATGAGGTCATGAAAAGTTGGACGTGACCACACAACAAAAGCCAGACACTGAACTAGTGTTGGGGCAAAAAGCAAAAGAAAGAGCCCTTGCCATTAAGGAGCTCATGTTCTAATGACTAGGAGAACATGTGAATAACTAGATACATCCTACAATATAAATTAATAATAATAACAATAATAACAGCTCAAATTTCTTTAGCACTTGCTGTGTTCTAGACACTAGGGCTAAATGCTATACAATTGTTATCTCATCTGAGCCTCACACCTACCCTGAGAGGTAAATGCTATTATTATGTTCATTTCACAGATGAGGAAACTGAGGCAAACAGGTTAAGTGACTTGCCCAGGGACATAGCTGTTAGTCTAAGGCTGGCTTTGAACTCAGCTCTTCCTGATTCCAGGCCCAGCATTCTACCCACTGTATTATCTGGCTATCATCTACAAAGTAGCCAGTAGTTATCTCAGAGAGGAAGGCATTAGCAGCTGGGCAGACTGAGAAATGACTCCTGCAGAAAGAGGGATTTGAATTGATCCTCGGATTTTGAGAAGATTCTCAGAGTGAGAAGTGAGGAGTGAGAACATCCCAGGCATGGGTTACAGCTATTCTCTTTCTCATCCATGTGGGCCTATCCTCACATTCCAATTAAGTATATAAACTGGGCATGGATGTGAATTGTATTTGTAAATTCTACACAAGATCCTCCCCTATATACAGAATGTTTGTACATAATTTTTTTGCTTGTTTCTCTTACTAGGTTGTGGGCTCCTTCAGGGCAGGGACTCTCTTTTGCCCCTTTTTGTGTTCCCAGCACTTAGCACAGTGTCTGACACAAGTAGGCACTTAATAAATGTTTGTGGACTGACAGTTGCAGACCACTGAAATTGAAATTGAAATTGAATTGAAATTGAAATTTTGATTGAAATCACTGAAAATGTGTTCATTTTGTTTTGGTGGCTCAGAATTCAGCTTTATGTAACTGCTTGATTCAGGTCCAAAGTTGGCTAAAACTGTGAAGTTAAAAAAAGCTGGTCATCAGTATCTTTCATTTCTAATTTCTGTGTTCTTCTCCCCTCTCAATGCCTCCTCCCAATCACTCCTTTTATCCCTTCTAGCAAGGAGAAAAGCTTATTGGACAAGTTAAAAGCTCATTCACCTTGTTATTTTAATACTCTATTCTTTCAAGAATACTTAGAACTGGAGTCTAGCTTAACTAAAAGGAATAATCCAAAGGTTGAACTTTGCACATCAAGAGGAAAGATATTTGCAGTAAAGAGGGTTATTGCCAGTACTCTTTGGATCATGGCTTTTAGGCTACTTATTACTCTGCCTATGAGTAAGGCATAGTCTTAAAGGATCAGAATTGCAAAGCATCTCAGAAGCTATTTATTAAAATCCTCTCTTTATATAAATGAGTCAATCAGTCAACAAGCATTTATTAAGATCTTATTATGTGCCAAGAACAGGCAAATTAGGCTGTTCAGCAGATAGAGTGCTGGGCTTAGAGTTACATAGACTTGTCTTTCTGAGTTTCAATACAAACTGATATACTCGCTAGCTGTGTGATCCTGCACCAGTCACTTAACTGTTTGCCTCAGTTCCTTACCTGTAAATTGAGCTGGAGTACGAAATAGCAAACCACTCTAATACCTTTGCCAAGGAAACCCCAAATGATATCACAAAGGGTCTGACACAACTGAACCAACAGATCAACAATAAGAAATGTGGCAGGTACTGTTAAGTGCCAGGGATAGAAAGAAAAGTAAAATATGGTCCTTGCCCTTGAGTGTTTCACAGTCTGATGGAAGAGACAAACAAACAGCTATGCATGAACAAGCTAGGAGCTAGCTTGGAACTAGCAAGGAGCTAGAATTGAGAGACTGAGAAAGGTTTCCTGTAGAAGCTGTGGGTTTTACTTGGGATTTGAAGGAAGCCAGGAATTGAAGATGAGAAGGGAGAACATTCTAGGAATGAGAGAGAACCTCCAAAAATATCTTGAGCTGAGAGATAGAGTGTCTTGTTTGAGGAACAGCAAGGAGGTTAGTGTCACTGGACTGAAGAATACTTAGGGGATGGGGAAGGGAGGAAGGATGGGAAGGTATATGACTGGAAAGGGTCAGTGTAAGTTTATGAGGGGCTTTGAGAGCCAGCAGATTTTATATCTGATCCTAGACCTTAAAGGATAGGCCTACATGGAGTAGGGGGTAACATAGTTAGAATTGCACTTTAGGAAGATCCCTTTGGCAGTTTGATGGAGGACAGACTGAAGTAGGGGGAGAGACCACCCAACAGCTTGTTGCAACAATCCAGGTGTAACACTATAAGGGCCTGAACGAGGTTGGTGGCAGTGTCAGAGGAGAGGAGATGTATTAAAGAGATGTTCCAGAAGTAAAATCAATAGTCCTCAGCAACAGATTAAGTAAGGGGGATGACAGAGAGCAAGGAATCAAGGAGGAGGTGACAGCCTGGAGGACTGGGAGGATGGTGGCACCTTGGTAGTAATGTTAACAAGAGAGAGGGCTGAGAAGTGGAACAGAGATAAAGAGATAACTCTTGGACACGTTGAGCTTAAATTCTACAGAACACACAGCTTGAGCTATTCAGTAGGCAGTTGGAGATATGAGACTGGAGGTCTATAGAGAGCTGGATAAATCAATCTGAGAATCCTCACCAAAGAGATGATAGAATCCATGGGAACTGATGACAACAATGATGAAGTTAATGATAGCTAGCATTTATCCAGTACCTACTAAGTACTAGGTACTGTGCCAAATAATGTGCAAAATCTCACTTCATCCTCTTAACAACCTTGGAAGGTTGGAATTATTATTATCACTATTTTACCCATGAGAAAACTGAGACAAATGGGTTAAGTGACTTACCCAAGGTAACATGCATCTTAAGAATTGGAAGCTAAATTTGAACTTAGGTCTTCCTGACTCTAAGCCCATCTCTCTACCATTGTGTCACTTTACTCACCAATTGAAATAACACAGAGGGCGAACAAGGTCCACTGCAGAGCACTCTGGGACATCCATTGATACTGGTCATGACCTAGATGAAGAGCCAACAAAAGATACTGAGAAGAAGGGGCGACTAGGTGGTGCAGTGAATAGAGCACTGGCCCTGGAGTCAGGAGGACCTGAGTTCAAATCTGGTCTCAAACACTTACTAGCTGTGTGACCTTGGGCAAGTCATTTAACCCCAATTGACTTGTCTTCCCTCCTACATAAAGCTAAAAATAAAAAGATACTGAGAGAGTGAGGAAAGGGTAGTGTCCTAAAAACCTAGAGAGAAAAGAACATCTAGGAGAAGAGGGGGATCTGCTCTGTAATAGGCAGCACAGAGGTCATAAAGGATGAGGATTGAAAAAACATGATTTGTCAACTAAAAGCTGTTTCCACTGAAGGATGAGGTTGGAAGGCAGACTGAAGAGAGTTAAGAAGAGTGTGATAGAAGAGAAAGTGGAGACACATCCTTTAGCCACAAAAGACAGGAGAGACATATGACAATAATTGTGATGGATGAAGTGAGGGGGTTTTGAGGCTAAGGGAGAGAGAAGCATATTTGGAGGTGGAAGGGAAACAGTGAATAGAAAGGGAGAGACTGAAAATAAATGAGAAAGTAGGGATGATAAAGTGGAAGACTGGAAAGAATGAGATCACTTGTGCATGAAGTGGGTTTGCCTTGGTCAAGAGAAGGGCCACTTCTTAATAATACAGAGATGAAGGAGGAGATAGTGGCAGAAGAAGGTCATCAGGTATCATAAAGTGAGGAGGAGCTAAGAAGAGGGATCTCTGATGAAGGGCCTCAGTTTTTCAGTAAAATAATAGACAAGGTTCTCAGCTCAGAATCGTTGGATGGAAGGAGAGGGAGCCACGTCCACTTTGAGGAGGAATGAAAAGATTTGGAAAAGCTACTGAGGTGAGTAAGATGGTGAGTCAATTAGGGAGAAGTTACAAGGAGTGACTAGCAGCTGCTAAGGAAATTAAAGCTGCAGAGGTTACTTTGACAAACATCAGGGAAAGGATTTGAACTCAGGTTCTCTGTCTCCTGAGTGGATCTTCTTTCAATTACACTGTAATGTATCATAAGATTATAGAACTTTAAAGCTGAAATTTACCTGAATGAACATCTAATTAAAGCTCCATTATTTTTACCAAGAGAAAATTGAGACCTTGAGAAAACGAGCAATTTGTGAAGTATCACCAGACGGTGAGTGACAGAGCTGAGATTTGGACTTGGGTCCTTTCTCAGTGTATGATTTTTATATGTGTGCAAGTATCCTATTAAACACCAGTTCATAAGTTTTTACATCCATAGAAACTCAAAATGACTCTCTTCTAAAGCAGAGAGGGGTCAGGTTCTGCACCAGTGGGAGGGAAATGCCCACACCAATGAAACCACAGGTCCTTTTAGTACTAAAGTAAATATATCTTACTTTATTCTACTGTAGGAGTTTTTCTCCATTTACAATTGTCCCCCTGATAGAATTAATGCTTGGTTTCTGATCTTTTCCACAGGACATAATAATTGTGATCATCAGTGACTGCTGGGTGTCAAAAGAGATGAGAGCCCAATCAACTCTGGTGTGCCAGTGAGCTCAGAGGCAAGAAAATCACTGGCTCTAAATAAAATCAGAAAGGAATAGTTTAAAAAAGGAAGTTAACAAATATTAAAAGGGGCCAAGGATTTGGAGGAAGTCCCTTTCTCCCACTCAGGTTTAACTGATTAATTAACAAAGCTATGACAATAATCACTGACCCACCATCTGGGGCCTAAGAGAGACAAAGCTTAGCCTAATATAAATTAAGCATCAGACAAAGGACAATTTCCTTGACCTTAATTCCTTCTTGTCGGTGGTTCCCATGGGAACCTGTAAGTGTGGGTGACTGAGGGGTTCTTGTTGTAGGTAGAGGTTTATGTCCCTGCACCTTCCATATTGTCATTATGGGCAGATGAGAAAGGAAGTTGAATGGGGGTGGAGGCAGGAGAGAGTTGAGGAAAGAGTAGGAAAGAGAGAAAAAGAAGCAGCCATCAGTGAGTATGAATGGATTCAACACAAATTTGAGCAACAGCACAGACTTTTTGTGGACCTGCTTAAGGAATTTTGAAGTCTATTCATGAAGCTGAATTGTGATCACTTATAATCTCAGAGGAATTCAGTGTTCAAAGAAACTGATAAAGGGTGAAAAACTTTAAAAAAAACAACAACAAAGTTTTCTTAAGTACCTGCCAGGTGCCAGAAATTATGCTAAGTGCTGAGGGTACAAAAGGAAGGCAAAAATTAGTCCTTGCTCTCAAGGAATTCATGATCCAATAGGGGACATGCAAACAAGTTTGTGAAAACTTGTCAATGATTGAACCATATATGGAAGCTAGACTTAAGGAGGTGAGTTAATTGACTTCCCCACTAACACTATGTTTACATTTTAGGGAACTACCCTCAGATGAACAGAAATGGCTACTTAGGGGAAATAAAATTAAAATAATTATTATGTGAAGAAAGAAAACATACATACTTAGTTCCTATCTTATGTGATAGGTGCCTAAAAAAGGTAAGAAGCTAACAAACTTAGATACCAACTCAGCATCCTTCTCTTGAGCCTAGCTACTGATAGTATTTCTACTCCTGCTATACCTTCTATGATATTCTTCTTCCTACCTCCCCCATGCTGGATATTCCTCCTTCTCCTCAGCCTCTTAAAGTCCCTAGCTTCCTTCACATCATAGTTCAAGTACAACCTTTTACACTAAACTTTTCCCGATTTCCTCCACCCTGACCTATTATTAGTTCTCTCTCCCTCTTAAAATAATTTCATATAATCTTTGATTTTTGCTCACCTCCATATGGGTAGCATTCTTCAAGTAGCATGTTAGCTCTTTAAGGGAAGAGGCTGTTTAATTTTGGTATTTTTTGTACCAACTCTTAGCACAATGACTTAAACATAATACTACCTAATCAATGTTTATTCAATTTAATTGGCCAATGTTTAATATTTTTATTCGCTACTTCTTCGTGCACAATCCCACTTGTCCATGAGTTTACTCTTAGTTCGTGAACTCATTCTCAGCGTCCAGTCAAGGTACCACTCGAATAAGAGCAAGTCGGACATCTCAGTAAGAGAACTGAATCTGCAGTCAGTTCAAACCCTGTCCTTACCAATGCTACAAAAGGCAACTCATTAAACCTCTCTAGCCATCAGTTTCCTCATCTGTATAATGGCCAGGGAGGTGTTAGATTACGCAAACTATGAGATTCTTTTCAGCTGTAAATTTGTTGTTCTGATTGGGGAAACAAATAGAAGATTGTTATAGATTGGGAGTTTAGATAAATTCACAGCAGTTCACAAGTTAAGAATCCTATAGGCAAGCCAGAGTCAGGACATACCTGGAACATAAATGTAATAGGGGAAGCATGCTCTGATTTGCTTTGCCTGGTGGGTTATACAGAGTATGAGCAGATATAACTGAACTAGTTCTAGCCCAACAAGCAGAACTTTGAAAACTTCTTTCTAGCCATACATGACTGATGGGTTAATCCTGTGTAATGATAGAAGTCTTATAATTAATCTCCTATGGAGCCAGGAGAAGTGATGGCTTAGAAGTTCTGGGGCTAGCACAGAGTGGGTACAAAAATGAATTACCCATCCCTTGTCACTCTTTTTCCTCTTCATTGTGAGGATGCAGGACTGCTTTGAGCTTCCTCCCCACAGTCAGGTCAGGGAAAGGAGACTACTCTGCCTGTCACTTGGCCAGTGGTTGTTTTGAGCACATGACCATGCCTGTTTCTTTTGTGTTTGGTTCTCTAAGCAGGTGGCCAACAGAAACCTAGTGATGGGTGTGGTTAGGTAGCAACCTGGTGAGTTTGGGAAATCTAAAGGTCTTATCAGGGGTTCTATCAGTGGTAAAATCTGGGTGGCAACAGTGGCAATGTCCACCAGAAACTGTAGTGGCTAAAGGCAGTAGAAGTACCTGCAATGGATATGAAAAGAGAGCTACCTGGAGATGGTTACAGTGTTAGGGAACAGGATCTTTTGTGGTGGAAAGAAACTACATCTATGGATTCAAGAAAGGCAGGCATTCTAGGGAACAGCAGAATGGCTTGCACAATAGAGATAAAGACCACATGTCAAGATCCTCTAATCTAGTACAACCTCCTTATCTTACAAATGATAAAAATGAGGGCCAAAGATGTGATCCAACTTTTCAAATATAAGAGTTAGTGATAGATCAGAATGGTATTCAGGTTGTCTTGGTGCATGATTTTATGGAATATTGATCTACAGGTGGGCAGTTAGTGCAGTGACAAGGCAATGGATTGAGACTCAAAAAGATTTCAGTTCAAATCTAGCCTCAGACCTTTCCCAGCTGTGTGACCCTGGGTAAGTCACAACCCCAGTTTTCTCATTGTAAGATGGGTATAGCACCTGCTTCACAGGGATCTTGTAAGGATCAAAGGAGATAATATTGTAATTGTTTTGCAACTGCCTGGTACATAGTAGGTGCTTAACAAATTTTTCTTTCTTTTCTTCTTAAAGAAGTAAAATATAACCTGTGTAGCTCTGAGCACGTCAGCTAACTTCTGTGTGTGCCTCAACGTCTTCATCTGTAAAGTACAGAGTATGGACTAGATAGCCTCCAAGGTTTCCTCCAGCTTTAGATCCATGATCCCAAGTGCTTTAAAAATATGAAGATGAATAACATGTGCAGAGTGGAGTTCAGGAGATGAGTTAACACAGACCCAGTCCTTCAGTTCCATGCACACTTGGGGAAAGTTTCTTTGCTCTGTTCCATGGTGGTTGTATCGTTCTGGTTCCTGCCTGTTTACCTGGCTTCTGGTCAACTTGCTTTGACCCCTTCCTACTTTTTATGTATGTCTTGATTATGTCTGGCCTCCCCCAATTTTTTTTTTTGCTTAGTGACACATGTATTTTCGTGTATTAGTGAGTAGGGTAGAAAGGAATTAGAAGAGATGGTTGGGATTACAAGAGGGGAAGAGATAGGGAGACAGACAGAGACAAAGATAGAAACAGAAAGAAAATCATAGACTCAGAGATGGGGAAAAAGAAAGACACTTCACCTCCAGCTTCACATCTTATTAATCTTTATTCCTTCCCTCTTAATACTTCCTCCATGCGTAGGGCAGCATCTACAGAACAAATGCTCCATAAATGTTTTAATTGAATTAAATCAATTTAAAGAATTACTTTTGGGGGTAGAGCCAAGATGGCAGAGTAGAAGCAGGAACTTGGCATGAGCTCCCACTCCAACCACCTCTAACACCTGTAAAATATGACTCTAAACAAATTTTAGAGCTACAGGACCCACAAAATGGCAGAGAGGAACAAATCTCCCACTGAAGGCATCCTGGCAGGCCCACAGGAAGGGTCTATCACACCGATCTGGGAGCCACGCGCAGTCCTGCATTACCCGTGGGGTCTGAGACCTGGGACAGCCCCAACTAGAGGCACAGACTGGCCAGAGCAGAGTGAATCACCAGCAGCTATGGTGGTTTCCAGACTTTTCAACCCACAAAAACCAAAGAGAAAGTAAAAGATTACTAGGAAACTCTGTTGGAACCAGATAACTGAAGAGCACTGTCTGGCCTCTGCTCTTTAGGCAAGAGGTGGAGGAGGCCCAGTGGCTACAGCTGCTGCCATGTGGCTACCTCCAGAGCTCCTGGCCTGCAGATCACAGGGAGACCAAGCAACCATTCAGAGGGTAATCACTCTTGCTTTGACCTGCTTGGATCTGGATCACAGTCTTGGGTAGGGGTCCTGGGGAGTGTGTCCAGTGTGCCAGAGCTTGGGGTATCTGTAGAGAGGGTGCTCTCCTCATACCTCTGAGAACATTTGTGAAAACCCCAGCAATTTGGGACATAGCTCTTTCCACTCTGGAAGCAGAGTTCTACTGTGGCAAAGAGCTCAAAAGTCAAGTAATTGAGCCAGCAGAGGAAGTTCAATCAGACCATAGAATCCTTTTTTGGGGACAAAAAGGATCAAAACATGGAACCAGAAGTCAACAAAGGCAAAACTCCTGCATCAAAAGCTTCCAAGAAAAATATGAACTGATTACAGACCATGGTGAAGCTCAAAAAGGATTTTGAAAATCAAGTAAGAGAAGTGGGGGAAAAATTGGGAAGAGAAATGAAAATGAGACAAGAAAATCATGAAAAGGGAATAAACAGCCTGCTAAAGGAGACCCAAAAAATACTGAAGAAAATAATACTTTAAAAAATAGACAAACTAGAATGGCAAAAGAGGCCCAAAAAGCCAACGAGGAGAAGAATGCCTTAAAAGTCCAAATTGCTGAGATGGAAAAGGAATTTCAAAAACTCACTGAAGAGAATAATTACTTCAAAATTAGACTGGAGCAAATGGAAGCTAATGACTTTATGAGAAATCAAGATACTATATAATAGATCCAAACAAATGAAAAAATAGAAGGCAATGTGAAATATCTTATTGGAAAAACCACTGATCTGGTAAATAGATCCAGGAGAGATCATTTAAAAATTATTGAACTACCTGAATACCATCATCAAAAAAAAAGCCTAGAAATCATCCTTCAAGAAATTCTCAAGGAAAATTGCCCTGATAGTCTAGAACCATGGGACAAAATAGAAATTGAAAGAATTCACTGATACCTTTTGAAAAAAATCCCAAACCACATCCCACCAGCCAGACTTGCTAAGATGACAAAACAGCAAGATGATAAATACTAGAGAGGATGTGGAAAAATTGGAACACTAATGCATTGTTGGTGGAGCTGCGACCTGATCCAGCCATTCTGGAGAACAATCTGGAACTATGCCAAAGGGCTATAAATAAGTGCATACCCTTTGATCCAGAAATACCACTTCTAGGGTTATATCCCAAACACATAGAGGAGGGTGTATATGTGTATAAATATATGTGTGTGTGTGTATATGTATGTACATGTATACATAGACAGAGGGCACAGGATAAGTTGAATATGAAAGGATGATATCTAAAAAATAAAATTAAGACATGAGAGATGAATATAATGAGATAAGGAAAAAGGGAGAGATAGAATAGGGTAAATTATCTCATATAAAAGAGGCAAGAGAAAATTGTTACAATAGAGGGGAAAGAGCAGGAATGTGAAAGGGAATGGGACAACCTTACTCTCATTGAATTTGGCTTAAGGAGGGAATAACATACACACTCATTTGGGTATCTTACCCTATAGGAAAGTAGGGGAGAAGAGGATGAGAGGGGGGATGATAAAAGGAAGGGGAGATAGGGGGAGAGGGTAGTCAGAAGCACACATTTTGAAAAGGGACATTTGTCAAAGTAGAAAATAGAATAAGTGGGAGGTGGGATAGGATGGAAGGAAAGATAGTCTTTCACAATATAACTACTATGGAAATGTTTGTGTAAACTACACATGTACAACCTATATTGAATTACTTATCTTCCCAGTGGGAGTGGGTGAGGTGGAAGAAAAGAAAGAATCTGGAAATCAAAGTGTTAAAAACAAATGTTAAAAAAAATTGTTTGTACATGCAACTGGAAAATAAGATATACAGGTACAGGGATATAGAAATCCATGCTTGCTCTACTAGAAAGCTAGAGTGGGGATGGGAGAGGATATAAGAGAAGCACATTGAAGAAGGGTCATTCAGTAGGCCGGCTATCTTGGGGTCGGCGGTAGGGGAAAGATGGGGAGAAAATTTGTAACTCAAAATCTTGTGGAAATGAATGTTGAAAACTAAAAAAATAAATAAAATAAAATAAAATTCAGTACCAATTAAAAAAAAAAGAATGACCTTCTATCTCCTGTATAACACCTAATGTGGTTTCCTAAAGAAGACAAGCCTTTCTATTTCTAAATTGTCTTAAAATTTTTTCAAATAGTACCTTGGCGTAAGGCAAAAGGACTGAATTATTCAAAAGTTTCATTGTTGTTCAGTTGTGTCCAATGCTATGTGACCCCATTTGGAGTTTTCTTGGAAAAGATACTGGACTGGTTTGCCATTTCCTTCTGGAGCTCATTTTTCAGATCAGGAAACTGAGGAAAACAGGGTTAAATGACTTGCCCAGGGTCACACAGCTAAGTAAACGTCTGAGGTCTGATTTGAACTCAGGTCTTTGCTGCTGTTGTTGTTGAGACATTTCAGTTGTGTTGTCTGTCTTTTTGTGACCCTCCCCCTCCCATCTGGGGTTTTCTCGGCAAAAATACTGGAATGGTTTGTTATTTGCATCTCCAATTCATTTTACAGATGAGAAAACTAAGGCAAATAGGGTTAAGGGACTTGCCCAGAGTCACACAGCTAATAAGTGTCTGAGGCCAGATGGATCTTCCTGTCTCCAGGTCCAGCACTCTATCCACTGTGGTGGCACCTACCTGCCCCATGATGAATTTGGCATTTTACAAAAAAAAAAGCCATTTGCTCTTGTGATTTGGGAGACAATTTTTAGTGAATTACTTACTGAGCTTCCCAGTGGTATATTACACACATGGCAAAGTTGGAGTGATGGTACAATACAGTGAAGGACGTACTGAATGTGTAGCAGTTAATTCTGGTTCAAATCCCTTCTCTGCTATCTAGTCCCTTAACAACCTTGGGCAAGCTTCAATTTCCACATCAGTAAAATGAGGGGGTTGGACTCCCTGATCTTTAGTCTTTCCAGCTACAATAATAAATGATTCTAATTAAAGATGATTTAGTTGATATTTGAATATAATTGTTTTCTTGAAAACCTGATGTCTTGAGACCCTGGAGTCAGAAGGATATGAGTTCAGATTTGGCCTCAGACACTTAACACAAGCTCTGTGACCTTGGGCAAGTCACTTCACCCCTATTGCCCTGCCTTCCCCCCTCCAAAAAGACAAAAAAAAGAACAGAAAAGAAAAAGAAAACCTGATGGTTCTCATTTCTATAAATTTCACATGTAGTTTGAGGTAGAGAGTTGGCTATTAAAATTACTTAGATTAATGAGAGCTATATAGCATGGGATCCTGCATAGACCTAAGAAGAAAACTGAGCATGACCCTGTAATTTTATAAATGGATAAACTGTGATCCTCTGTGGTTAAAAAAAAACAAAAACTTCTCTCAGTGTTTGCTTCTACTACTTAACCACACTTTTCAATTTAAAAAATTTAAATTTAATTTTTTTCAGAGACATCATGGTTTAAGTCTTGCCTCTGACATATACTACCTTTGTGACGTTAGGCAAACCATTTTTCCTCTCAAGGTCTCAGTTGCAGAGCAAGCACCAAACTGCTATCCTGCATGTGTACAGTATTACATACCCATAATCCTCCTCCATTTCTAGGTATGAACTTGTTGAACACTTTAAAAAATTATACCCAACAGCAAATCTGGTAGAATCAGAAAGCTCATCATTAAAATGAAAGCCTGTTACTGGAACCTTTCAGATTCTGGAGAGAATCGAAGCCTATAGAATAGCAGGGTTTTGAGCCTAGCTCTCATCAGTATGACCTTGAGTAAAATCACTTACTTCTTTGTATCCAAACCTTATCATGTGTGAATGAAGGAGTCAGAAAGAGGTGATCCCTAAAGTCCATCCAATATCTAAAGGCTTGAAACTCCATATATTTGGAAGATATTAGAATTCATCTTAGAATAGTCAAATCAGTCTTTCTTTAATGATTGTGAGAAGTCCAATTAGACAACATCTCCACTAAAATTCTAAGAGCTACAGCAATAGAAATCAAACTAACCAAGTTTGAAAGGCAAGAGAATCTTATTTTACAGTAAAACTAAGGAGAGCATAGATTGTAATCAGGCCCTGTCAATGTTATCCCATAATACAGAGAGACATGAGTCGCATGCATTCATGCTGCATCATCTGGAAGTCTGCCCTGTTCCAGCAGTCAACCACACTAAATGGGGAAAAATCAAGTTCATAGGACCATAGAATTTTAGAAGGGAACTTAGAGGTTCTCTGGGTCAATCTTCTTACTTTACAGGTGCAGAAACTGAGGCCCAGAGTGGAAGTGAATTCTCCCAAATCACATAGTAATTAGAGATGGTTAGGTGATACAGTAGTCTACCTATAGACTTGGCCTGGAGTCTGGAAGACCTGAGTTCAAATCCAGCCTTGGACACTTATTAGCTGTGTAACCATGGTCAAATCACTTAACCTCTGTTTGTCTCAGTTTCCTTCCCTGTAAAATGGAGATATCACCTACCTCACAGAATTGTTTTGAGCATCAAATGAAATAATGATTATAAAGTGCTTGGCACATAATGGGTGCTATATAAATGTTAGATATTATTACTAGCAAAACTGAAATTCAAACCTAGGTCATATGACCCCAAACCCAGCTCTCTTTAACCAGGTAGAAAGAAGTTTCAGAGGAAGGGAAGGAACCATCATCCAGTCAATTCATTGTCCATACTCGGTTATCAGAGCTTCCTAGGGCACAGATTGTTTTACTTCTCAAATTCAAACACGTCACCCAACAGACCCCAGACATCCTGTCATTTCTGTTAGGAGTTCCACATGTCTCAGGAGTAATTTTATTTTTTTAAATCACCATCATAATTATTAATACATTGTTTTCACACAGCAGATAATTCATAGGAAATAACCCAAACAAATCATACCCATCTCTAATCACTTTCTGAAAAAATTAATTAAGCTCAACTTCTGAACGCAATGATTATGCCCTTTTTCCATTGTTGTGGTTTACCATTCAATAACAATTTTCAAACCCAGCTTCTGGTAATACCCACAGAAAAGGTTTCTAGCACGCAGTAGTAAGCAGCCACAGCGCAGCCTCCT
The DNA here is from genome assembly GCA_028646515.1 of Pseudochirops corinnae. Classification (NCBI taxonomy): domain Eukaryota; kingdom Metazoa; phylum Chordata; class Mammalia; order Diprotodontia; family Pseudocheiridae; genus Pseudochirops; species Pseudochirops corinnae. Next base: position 173,150,401 of record CM053588.1, read on the forward strand.
AGATCTAGGCCCATCCATGCTGTCTCAGGGTTCATTTTCGGTTCAGGCGAGTTTGATTATTGCCTCTAACCTCTTGCATACTCTATCTGAAGAGCCCTGCATTTCCTAATCCTGGTTGGAAAGTGAAAATCAAAATGCATTATTCAGGAAATGGTGGTAGTTTCTGAGCTTCTCTTATTATTTTCTCTGAAACAATTTCCTGTCCCGAGAGGCTTTTTCCATGATCTACACCAGCCCGTGGTGCAGTCATCCAGAGAGTTATTGTCTCCCCAAGGCTCTGCTTTGGGTCAGGTTATAAAAGACAAAATGCTCATTTTCAGGGGCTAAAATCTGATGCCTTCACATATGGCCTTCTCAGTATGTCTCGCCAAGAGTTTTGTGGAAATTAGTAGCGAAAATGTGTCATTCAACGGGAGGAGTTGTAATTTTGATTTATGGTTGCATGTGTGCTTTTCCCCTTTGTTTTCATCAAAAAAATTAAATTTCCAGGGAAAGGGCAGCTCAGGGTGCCAGCAAACCTCCAAGAAATAGGGACCAATCTGACATATGAGTTATATGGGAAAAGCAATTCAATTCAATAAACATTTACTAAGCATCTGCTTTGGACAAGGCACTCTGCTAGGCACTAGGGATCCAAATGATTAAAGCAAACAACCCTATTCCTCAAGTATTTTCATTCCACTGGCATATTGCAAGTGATCTGCAGGCTCACTCCCATGATCTCCAGGATTCGCTCTCCCAGGGTTAGCTTGAGGGGAACTATGATGGTACTTTTGAATATCCACCATTGAGCTTGCACATACATCCCAGAAGAGTTTGACTATGGCTCCTTAAAAGACCAATTATAAAGCTCTCCTTTTTTTGCAAAGAAATTGAATCAGTGTGCATGTACTAAAATCCCTAGGCCCTGTAGGCCTGTGATGGGACAGAGAGACCCACAACACTTTGAGGTCATTCCTGGGGAGGCCTCTAAATGGAAGGTAAGAGAAAGGGCCTGCAGGAAGTGTACCAACTGCTTGTTCCTATTTTAACTAATCATTGTTAATTGATAATTAGTTAATGCTGCTCTGATTTTTAACTAATTATTATTAACTAGGTACCACACCCTAAGTTTTTCTTCTTGTTAAAGCAGAGTAAGTTCTGCCAGCATTAAATTTCAGCTGCTTAGGACAAAGCTCTTGTCACCCTACCTTGGTTACAACTCCAGATAGAATAAAGATAAAGGTCATAGTAGCTGAGGCAGTTAATGAGAAACCAGAAGGTCAAGGTGTTCAAAGGATCATCTCTACATGACTATTAATGCGTCTAAGAATGAGGAAGACTATGAGTAAGGTACAGAACATATAATTAGAGCTGGGAGGATCCTTAGTGGATATCTGACCCACCATTTTATAGATAAGGAAAGCTGAGGTCTGAAGAAGTTAAGCCATTTGTCCAAAATCACAAAGAAAGTCAGTGGCAGACCCAGAATTTGAATCTTGGCCTTCTAACTGAACCGGTAGATAGATGGGGCAGTGGATAGAGCACAGGTCCTAGCTAGCTCGAGTCAGGAAGACCTGAGTTCAAATATTAGGCCTTAGATACTTACTTAGCTTGTGTGACCCTGAACAAGTCACTTAACCCTGTTTTCATCAGTTTCCTCATTTGTAAAACAAGCAGGAGAAGGAAATAGCAAACCAGGCCAGTATCTTTACCAAGAATACCACAAATGGGGGTCACAAAAAGCCAGACATGACTTAATGATTGAACAACAACAGCAAAAAACTCAAGATATGCCCTCTTGAAAGGTGGAACATTTTTTAATTTATTTTTTAAATTAACTTTTGTGTTTATTTTTAGTTTACTTCATTCATTTCCACAAGATTTTGAGTTACAAATTTTCTCCCCATCTTTCCCCTACCCACAACCCCAAAACAGCAATCCCACTGAATACCCCTTCCCCCAATCTGCTCTCTCCTATATCCTCCCCCATCATCCCTCTGACTGGTAGGGTAAGATGTATCTCCATACCCCAGTGTCTATATATCTTATTTCCCAGTTGCATGTAAATAATAATAATAATATTTTAAAAAAACATTTGATTTTAAAACTTTAAATCCAGATTCTTTCCCTTCCTTCCTCGTCTCCCACCCTTACTAGGAAGATAAGCAGTTCAATATGGGTTATACATGTGTAGTTACACAAAACATTTCCACAGTGGATAGATTGTGAAAGACTGACTATATTTCCCTCCATCCTATCCCCTCCCCCTCTTGTTCTATTCTCCACTCTGTCCCTGTCCCTTTACAAGAGTGTGTGCTTCTAACTACCCTCCCCCCCAACCTGCCCTCCCCTCCATCATCCCCCCACTCATCCCCTTCCCCCCTACTCTCCTGTGGGGCAAGATACTCAATTTAGAGTGTATGTCATTCCTTCCCTAAGCCAAATTCAATGAGAGTAAGATTGACCCATTCCCTTTTCCCTTCCTGTTCTTCCCTTCCATTGTAACAGTTATCC
>CM053588.1:173153396-173211944 GCA_028646515.1 Pseudochirops corinnae
GTTGGAGATTTAGCATTCCCTAAATCACTTTGGCTTAATATACTTGTATATTAGAGGAGAATCTGCACCAACTTCTTATTGCCATAGGCTTAAAGACAAACTCTTCATGTCTTCCATAGTCCAACCTATCTGACAATGGCATCCTGCGCTATTCCCTGATCATGACCATCTGCTCCAGTTAAGTAAATCTCCTCATTAGTGCTGCCAAAATACCATGCTTATTCTTAATTCATTTTGATATGTTGCATTGTGTGAATTGGCTCCTTCCCTAGCTAGAATGAAAAATCCTTGAGGGCCGGGAATGTATCATCTTCTCTTATTTCCTGCACAGTGTTTATTGCAAAGCTAAGTGGGTGGGTGCATTGGATTTGATGGCCTCAAGGTCCCTACCAAGTTGGAGCTTCCTTGATTTGTATTCTGCGATTTGAGATGGGGTTGGGGGGAGGTGCCAAGCTCCTACCCTTGTTTGACAGGAGCAAGGTCTGTGGGCTAGTTTTCATATTCTAACAGTGCCCATAATAGCTTTGTTCACTTGGAAGCAGAAAATGAATGAGGAATGTGAATTTAGCAGGCAAGGAATGAATTGTTTGATAAAAGCTTTGATTTCCCTTCCCAATGAGGAATATAACCACTTGATAGCCTTGTCAGTAGTGTCTCTTAGGAAAGAAATACAATAAGTGGCATTTATATTGAGAGGTTCACCCTGAAAGCTAGCTAGAATTAACATGGGGGACATAATTATAAGACATGGAAAATCCTGGTATTTTAGTTTTATAAATTATGTTAATTTCTGTATCATTTTTACATATGCATTTATTTCTTCAACTTATATAGTGCCTTTCTCTAAGGAAATGAGATTAAATTGCAGCCAGGGAAATTTATACTAACAATAAGGGAGCACTTCTTATTGCAAGGATTGTGAGAGTTGAACAGGTATTATGAAGGGCAGTAGTGAAATCCCTTTCCCCAGAGCAGCATGAAAACAGACCACACCACCATCTGTATCAGATGGACAGACAATCATTCCTTCCCAAAGGCAAGAGAATAGACTAAATCACTTCCAGACACATATAAAACAGAAAAAGAAGGCAAATAGTGGCACTTCTATTTTAGGGACAGAAGAGATCAGAGGACAAAGAAATTAACATCTCAACTAAAATCTCAAAGCATGGTTGATGGGAAAGGGAAGGACAGATTCTAGGCAAGACACAATGCAAGCAGTCACTGACTGCCCCATGGGATAGGTAATCTATGCAAGCTTTGATGGGTAAAACAGTGCATGAAAAAACATCAGGCAGACAAAACACAGAACTACCTGTGTGTCCAGGCCTATGTCCGCCCTTACTAGAGAAGATGAACTACAGAAAGAGTTAAACTTACCACCCTCAAGTGTCAGTGTCATTGCAGTTATTTCTTCTCATTCATTTGTTTCACAGGATCCAAGAGATGTAGAACTCTTCAGGAAAAGATAACCACCCCTAGGATAAAATTAAATCATGCTGATGCAGATGATGCAAGGGTGATTCGCCAATTAATCAACAAGCTTTCCTTAAGTGCCTATCATGCGCCAAGCACTGTGTCAGGTAATGAGAATAGAAATTGTGAGGATGAAAAAAGTTCTTACAAGGAGCTTACACTCTAAACAAGTACATATATAAGTAAATATGGAATAAGTCATGTCAACAAACATTTATAAAACAGTATACTAGATACCATGCTAAGTACTGGGAATAAAAATGCAAATAGAAAAACAGTCTCTGTTGTCAAAGAGCTTAAAATCTAATGGAGGAAGATAATAAATGAAAGGAAGCTGAAAAATGGGGTTGAGGACAAAGGTGGGAGGGGCTGTGGAGAAAGTACTAGCACAAGGACATGCAGGAGAAAATTCAGAGAGTAAGGAGAGGAGCTTGAGGAGAAATGAAGATATGGCTGACCTTGGCATTTTCCTTGAAGTGGAGGCTCTGGGAGGAATCATCCAAGCAGACAAAGGGGAAGACAAAGGGACAAAGGGTAAGAAGACCAGAGGTAGAGCAAACTTCCAGGTGAGAAGATTATGTATTGGACAAAGTCTGAAGAGCCAGGAGTGAAGCTCTGAGAGGAATAAAGCCTGAACCCATGATTTCTTTGGTCCTTTGGTATTCCTGTAGGTAACTCCCACATAGGGAAACTGTCTACCAATGCAATTTAGTACCCTCTCTGAAACTTATAATCTCCGAGAATGACCTAGAATACTGAGAGGTTAAATAACTTACTCAGGGTCATATAACCAGTATATGTTGGTAGGCTTTATATGATATAGATATAGATATATGTATGCATATATACAATACATATATGCACACATATACGTATATGTACATACATACATGCATATATATTTATATCTACACACATATGTATATGAGTATATGTATATACATACACACATGATATATACATTAAATATATACACATTATACAAATATTATGTATAGAGACAGAGAGAGAAAGAGATTAAGTATAAATGAAACAATAAATTCAATGTTAGTTAAATACAATATAGGAAAGACAGAGAATAAACAGTAAAAAACTTTTGGACGCTTTTGAGGAGTGACCTGGTCAAATCTGTACTTTAAAAAAAAATCACTTTAGCAATTGTGTGGAAGATAGACTGGAATGGAGAGAAATTTGAGGCAATGAGACAAGAGGAAACAGTTGCAGTAATCTAAGTGAGAGGTGATGAGTTCATAAAATGGTTGTTATGTGAGTAGGGAAAAGGTGTTTGATCAGAAGGATGTTGTGAAGGTAGAAATGGCAAGATTTGGCAACTGGTTGAATAAATGGGAGCAAAGAAGAGAAAGCAGTCCAGGATTTCACTGATATTAGAAACCTAATTAGTGAAACAATGTTCATACCATTAACAGAAATAAGAAAGTTTGAAAAATGTATGAATTTGAAATCAAAGACAATAAGTTCTCTTTTGAACATGTTTTGAGTTTGAGACATCCCTTGGATATCCATTTTGAAATGTTTAATGGGCAGATGGTGATGAAGCTTAGGGCAGAAATGAGGAATATGTATGTCTGTGAGCCATTACATAGGTATGATTAAACTCATGAGAATTTTTGACATTATCAAAAGAGAAAATGTGGGGAGAGAAGAGGGCTTAGGAAAGAAACTTGAGGAATGTGGTATGGACAATGAACCAGCAAAAGAGAATGAGAAGTATTAAAAAAAAAAAGCAGGTTGAGAACCAAGAGAGAACAGTGACATGAAACCCCAGAGGAGAGGAGAGAATAACCAGGAAGAGAGGATGATGAAGTACCAAACAAAGCTGAAAGGTCATTGATATCTTTAGAGGGAAAGATCTCAGTTGTGTAAAGTGGCTTAAAGGCAGAATGCAAAAGTGTAGGAAGTGAATGAGGATAGGAAATGGAGGCAATGAGGATAGACCACTTTTTCTAGAAATTTGGGTGAGAAAGAGGAAAAAGATATGGAACAATAGTGCCCTTTTTCCCCAAATATTCTATATAAAGTCTGGATGATCTTTGAAGACAACTTCTAATCCAATGAATATGTAATATGCCTTGTAAATTGTAGTAGTTTGCCTGAAACAAAAGAAGACAGAATAAGTGAACTGCCTTGTTCTTGGGTATATCATAAGAATGTGGGATAACATGAACAACAAAATGAAGGAATGGGCATTTCCCCTGATCTTCCCAACTCCCTAACATATATGTATAATATGTACAGTCTGTATTTGATGGCTTGTTCTTCCAGTGGGGGTGGTTGATGAGGGAGGAAGAGAAAGAATCTAGAATTTAAAGCTCTATAATCAAATGTTAAAATATATATGTATATATATATATATATATACATATATATACAATTATTATTACTATTATTATTAACTACATCCAACTGGAACTTAAGATTCACAGGCACTGTGGAAGGAAGATCCATACTGCCCTATCGGAAAGTTAGAGGAGTGATGGGGGAGGACATAGGAGAGATTAGATTGGGGGAGGAGTTATACAAGGGGATGGCTGTTTTGAGGGGGGTAGGAGAAAGATGGGGAGAAAATTTGTAACTCAAAATCTCGTGGAAATGAATGATGTAAACTAAACTAAACTAAAATATTAAAAAAAAATCATGTATAAGAAATAAAGTAATTGTAGCTGTCTCTGTAGGACAAGACACCAAAACATGTGTTGAGTTAACAACCTGATAAATTAATGCCAGAGAAAGCTAATACCTAATCCCTAACATGTATACCCAGCATAACCTCTCCCACCAATGTCCCTGTCCTTATGATATCGTTCTGTGGAAACAAGCAGCAAAATAACTCCATTCAACCCCCATAGAGAGGAGGTAGAGGTATAGGAAAGAAGAAATGTGTTTTGTCTAGTGAGCTTTTATAATAGCACTAAGCCAGAGAACTAATGTAAAGCTGAGTGTCACAGTAGATGGAGTGCCAGCATTGGAGTCAGGAGAACCCGAGTTTAAATCTGGCCTCAGACATTTACTAGCTGTGACTTTGGACAAATCACTTAATCTTTTTTGTCTCAGTTTCCCTCATCTGTAAAATGAGCTTGAGAAGGAAATGACAAATCACTCCAGTATCTTTGCCAAGAAAACCCCAGATGGGGTCATTGGAGAGTCAGACATGAATGAAGCAACTCAACAATAACTACAACAAAGAACTAAAGAACACAGGGAACTGGAACAGGGTGCCAACACATATATGTATATGGGTTGGTAGAGCTGTACTAGACTTAAAGGAAAGGGGACTGGCATCTAATTGGGCCCATTTCTGTCCCCTCTCCTCCCAGAAGTCATTTGGATTCGATTCACAAAAAGTGAATTCCCAACTGTGAGTGAAGTCTGAGATAGTTTAAAGACCAGCTCCTAGGAGATCTGCCATCAAAGGGAAAAAGTCTGAAAATGAGCAACATAGAAATATAAGGAAAAAATACTGAAATTACCAAAATCTCAGAAAAAAGAAAACCCAGTTTAAAGATTTGAGCCTAAGCAGATAAATCAAGATATTACAACAGATGTCCACTAGGATATCTAAATGAATCAAAATATCTCTGAAATCATATTGTAAGTTATACAAAATTGAACCAATACCTACTCAGCCTTAAGGACTTGCAAGTTCCAAAGAGAACAAAGAAAACACAGCAGGATATTTCCAAATGGTTCAAGAGAGAAATAAGTATCATGAGATAAGAATTATGGCATCAGTACTCCTCTGGCTATCTTATAGCCACACCTTTAGATCTTCCTGGATTTTCCATCTCCTCTGAAGTTGAAACCTTTAAATGTACTATCTCCCCTAATTATAATATGAACTCCTTGAAAGCAATGACTGTCTCAATTTTTCTATGTTTGTGCTCACACTTATCATAGTACATGGTACATAGTAAGCATTTAATAATTTTTTTCCATTTATTTATTCAATAGACAATTTTAGGCTGAGACAAATGATCAAGAATCAGATCACCAGGCTTAGAGACATTTTCTCATCACAGTTTTAATATCCTAATGTTAACTTCTTATGTAAGGGGGCATCCACAAAATTTTACCCTGTGAAGAGCCCACTAATCTATCTGCTTGGCCCAGCCCCAAAGGAGAATTGCAGTAGTGGAGTTGCATGCCTGGTCCAATATAGAAACTGTCCTGTAACAGATCAAGCTACTTCTCATAGTCTAACAAGAGTCCAGTAGGTAAACAAATTGTCTGACTCAGCCCAGGAGTAGCCATATTCAGTGAAGAGCCAGCTCAGCAACAGAATGACCTAACTGGAAGGGTGTGGTACCCTCAACTGAAATAGGAAAGTTAGAAAGAGGGAAGGGTTGTCAAAAGGAAGATAATGAGTTGTGCTTTGGATATGTTAAATTTGAGATGCCTTTGGGGAATTCAGTTTGAAATACCTGGTTGGTTGGTTGTTGTCTGTTGAAGAATACACAAATGACATCACTTTGTTAGAATCAGATTACAGTGTATCCAGTTGTGGATAGTCAGACCAATTGGAGCTTGGAATGCTCTACTACAGATAGGCAGAAATAGTTCATGTGAACATTTGGGGTGGATTCTCTAAATTTGTAGATGTTGAGTTTCTTTTGAGCTACTTTACTACTGCTTTGCTCATAGAGCACAGCAGCTTCTTTGAAACCAGCATGTCATGCTAGACAGTCCTTTGCCAGCACCTCCCATTTCTCATAATCAATTCTAAAATTCTTTAGAGGGACCTTGAAAGTGTCCTTTATTGCTTCTGAAAACTATGTGGGTGCTAGCCTTATGTGAGCTCCCCATAAAATAGTCTTTTAGGCAAATGTACCTTTGGCATTAGAACAATGTGGCCAGCCCACAGGAGTTGCATTTTCTGAAGTAATGTTTTATTGCTCTTCAATTTAGTTCAAGAAAGGACCTCAGTGTCCAGTACCTTATCCGACCAGCTGATCTTTAGAGTCTTCCTAAAACAATTTCAATGGAAGTGATTCCATTTCCTGGCATGGTGCTAGTATGTTGTCCAGGTTTTGCAGGCATACAACAACGAGGTCAGTACAACGACTCTAAAGACTTTCAGTATGGTTGGCAGTCTAATACATTTTCTCTCTTATGCTTTCCTTCAGAGCCTCGTGAACACTGAATTAGATCTGTCAATGAGTGCATCAATATTATTAGCAATGTGTAAATCCCTGAAAGTATAAAGCCAAGGTAAATGAACTTGTCCACAGTATTCAAAACTTCTCTATTTGCTGTAAATGATGCTTCCATGTATAGACAATGTGGTTTTGGATGGTGGAGAACCTGTATTTTCTTGATATTTATTGTTAGGACAAAATTAGCCATCCTGTCAGTTATGATGGCTTGTGGAAAATTATGTAAAAATTTAGTTGCCTGGAGAAGTTCATCAGTATTGTATGTCAATTTCATGACAACATGCTTGCCCAGTTCTGGATAACGGATGATGCTCTTGCACTTTCCCAGTTGCCAATGGAGTGAAGCAAGGCCATGTGCTCGCTCTCATTCTTTTTGGCATGATGTTTTTAGCAATGTCATCAGAAGCTTTCAGTGAGGATGAACATGGTATCAAGGCCAGCTACCATACTGATAGGAAATTATTTAACTTGAAAAAACTACAAGCCAACATTAAAGTGGAGGGAGAGTTGGTGCAGGACATTTTGTTCGCAGATGATTGTACACTCAATGTGGCTTCTTAAAGTGAGATGCAACAAAGTATGGATCAATTCTCTGCTGCTTGAAATATCTATTAAAGAACTGGAGATCTGCCATGTCTGTAGGTCACTGGAAAGGAGCCACTGGAGGGGAAAAGAGACATCAAAGACTAGGGAAAGAGAATAGGCTGTTAAAGGAAATGGGAAGTCGTAGGATAAGTGAACACAAGTAGAGGCATTTGCCTTGGCAAGGAAAAGAGCCACTTCTTCCTCTATGGAGATAAAAAGAGAAAGAATAGTGTACAATGTAGAAGACTTTGAAATCTGAAGAAGGGAAGAAGAGAGATATCATGGCAGATTGACATCTCTTTTCTCAGTAAAATTTAAGTCAAGGTCTTCTGATGAGAAGAGAATAGAATGTGGTCTAGGGGACTTGAAAGGAGAAGGTATGAAATAACCACTATAAAGGGTGATATAGCGCCAATCAGGGAAGAATGGAAAGATCTCTATGCATCAATGGAAGTCCAATTGAGGCTGAAGTATATTCAACTGACATGCAATTGCATAACTTTGGCATTTTGCAGAAGCACCTGATTAAGAGGAGAGAAAGTAGATAGTGGCAAGAATTCTCCATTTGGATTTGACAAGGCATGATTAGTGAGAGGACAAAGGGATAAGGGGTTCAATGATAAAGGAGACTGAACAGTAGAACTGGTCAAATATAGAGTCAAATCTATGATAGGAAGAAAGTGTGAGCTTTCTATGATAGGAATATACCTATAATAGGAAGAAAGTAATAGGAAAAGCAAATGAGACAGTTTGGGAGAAAAGGTTTAGAAGAGCAATCACTAGAGGTTACAATGGGGATGAAGAATAATTTTAGGAAAAGTGAAGAAGAGGGAGAGGTGAATTTTAGAGTCCCAAAGCATGCAGATAGCATAGTCATAGGTGAAGATAACTATTTTTATCTTTCTGTGATTGGAAATTCCTTTTTCTTGGTGACGGCGTGGCAGATGTGGTTTCTGCCACTTGTGTGTGTGTTTGTTTACTTCTAATCCCTCCATATGTAGTTTGAACCACTGACAAATGATAAGCACATTTTGACTCAACTTCACATTTAGTGAAAGTAAAAATATTGATGAAAGTCTTTCACCAGTATCTTTTGGCACGTGTTCAAAATAAGTTAGGGCCAGGCTTTGACTAGAAATGTTGAAGTCCAGAAGAAAATCAAAATGGAAAATTCAGAAAGAAAAGAACATGTCCCCTCCATTAAAACCCTACAGCAGCAGCAACAACAACAGTAACAACAATAACAATATCATGAGGGCATAATAAATACTACTACTCCTTTGAGCTTCTTTGAGGGCAAGCGTTCTATTTAACTTGATGTGCGCTAATGTGATATTTTTCTTTTTTTTTTTTTGGTGCTTGAAGGTATCTTAGAGACCATCTAGTCTAACTTCCTCATTTATAGATTAGGAAATAATGCCCATAAAAATTACGTAACTGATTTCACCAAGGTCAAAGAGACACTGGGTAAGAGAGGCAGGCTTTGAGTCTAGATTTGATTTTAAAGCTAGTATTTGCTCTGCTCTTCTATATACACAGCAAGCATCTGATAAATATTTGATGGATAAACGAATGAGTGAATGAATGAATATATAAATGAATGATTAAAAAGACTTGAACAGATCACTTGACCACTTTGGAACCTACTTTCTTCACCTCTAAAATGATAAAATTGATTCTATGATCATGATGATCTCTTTCTATTCTACAATTCTAATAAAATTATATATGTATTTGCAATTGCAAATCCAAGACAGGGTTTGGCCTACCATTTTTAGATACTTATCTGTGCATAAATGTTTTTTCAGCTTTCTTCTCATCATGTCACAGTTATGAGAACTTCAAAGAGCCAGCTGATGCTTTCCCCTTGAGGTCTGTGATCAGTTGAAATCCATTCTGAGAAGAGAGGGGCTAAAGGAGTTGACCCTGCTACCCACATTCAGAATCTTTGAGATAGCAGCACAAATATGATTAGCATGGGAAAGGGGTAGGTATGATTCTTCTTTGGAAAATGGATTAAATGACACTATCCTCTTTTGGTATGCACCCAGTATAGATAAACTCCCCTTGGTCCCACCAACTTTAGGCCGCTGAAAACCTTCTCCCTATTCCCCTGTGTTCCTTCTTTGATTTGGGCTGTAATCTTATCTGACCAACTCTGGCATCTTCATCATCTCCTAAGGATGGAGCATCTTTCTTTGTTCAATTAGTTGACTTTGGGGGCACATCTTTTGTGTGTCCCATGGAGATAGGATCTTAGTCTGCATCTTGTCTCTCTATAGCTCATTTTTTTCCTGATGACTCCCTTTCTCAGTCGTTTTACACTTGTTCTGCTCTGTTTTCTTGTTGTTGATCACAGACGGAGAAAGGCCTTGTAGTCAAAATCTATGGGCTGTGATGTAATTTTCTGTTTTTAGCAGCATTTAATTAGCTTCCATTTGCAGTGCTTAGCAGCCAACATGCTGACAGAACAACAGTTTAGTCCTTAAAGAACAAGAAAAAGAACATATATAAGATGTGGTATAAACTCTATTCACAGTTGTCATGTATTCACGCATTCTCTCGGCTTAGAATCCACCTCCCCCCACCTCATCTCTGTCTATCAAAATCATACCTGCCTCATTGAAAATTTCCCTTCTCTGTCCAAATTATTCAGGTTTACAACCTTGGAGTCATCCTTATCTAACAAGTTTATGAGATATCCCTGGCATGGACCTTGCCTGAACTGTGCCACACTCTGTCTCTCTTTCTGTCCCTCTTCCCTGTCAGACTTTCAATCACTTTACTCATCCCAACCTGCACTCAAGACTATCACTGCATGACTACGCTCAAAACTTTCTTAGAGTCCCAGAGGTAAAGTTTTCCCTTGTTTTACTAGTAATCTATGTTCATACCCTAATCCTGAGAAAATCTAATCCTGAGAAAATGAACTTTCTATATCTTTTCTGACTTTTCCCCATGGAACCCATGGCCATGGTTCACTGTTGGGCCATATGCATCTAAATATGCATGAAAGAAGGTTCTTGGCATCCCAGCCAGCTTCCCTGTCAACCTCTTGCCCCATTAACTGTGGATGGTGTCATTATTTGCCTACTACCAAAAGGATCTCTGCCTCAGAAACTTCTATAGCATTCTGCTGCCCTGCCAATAACAACTCTCCTATCTCCTACCCCCTGGGATTTTCTCTAAGATAAGCAAGGCACCCTTCTCTTCTGATCAGACTCCCATATTCCCAAGTTCTTTCTTGCTGTAAGTGCCTCCTTGAGAAACATAGAATATATCTTGATCTACCAGGAAGCTGAATTTGAAGCAAAGACTTATAACAATCCAATGTCCTGCTTAATAATGTCCTGTTAATAAACTTCTCTCCAACAATTTGCACTCTCCCTGGACTCAGTGTTCAGTAGTTAGTATAATGCCATCCTCATACATTAATCCCATCCCTGTGATCTGAACTCCTCAACGCTGATATACAAATACCATACTAGTTTCATTTCTCTCTCATAACAATCTATCTCAGAGTTACCCCTCAAATAGTCTCCTCCATATCTACATGACTCTTCAGCTGTACCCTCTGGAATTAATATTAAACAATGAACAAACTTACTTCCTTTTATCTTATTCCTCTTTATTTCTCCCTCCTTCCATCTTCTGGCCATCACTGAGGCATGGCTACATCCTGGCATCATCACTCCCTTCACCATCTTTTTGAGTATTGGCTTCCTAGTCTCTTGTACTTTCCAACTCACCTATGGAGGTGTTTTTGTTGGAATACTCCTTGTTCCCCATTGTCATTTCCAGACTCTCTTTCTACAACTCAACAACCTCTTCTCCACTGAACTTCATGCTATCTAAATTTATCACCCCCCTCCTGATCCTAGTGACCGTTATCAATCAGTTCCTACAGATTTCTCCTTCCTTTCTTAATGAATTCATTGCTGTCTTGCAGTCTTTCTCTCCTCCCCATCTTCTGATCTTATACTACTGGATTTTCATATTTATATTGAGACCTCCCACAAATACCCTATGGTCTATTTCCTCAATTTACTACATTCCCATGACCTACTTCTCCTCTCTACCTCAACTAGACAAAGAGACTGTCATTCAGTTGACTTTGTTATCATTCACACGTGTCCTAATTCCAAGTTGATGAACTCTGAAAATTCTTTTTTATAATCATTCCAGCTTTCCCTATGCCTTTCAACCCCTCACTTTGGTCTATATCTTCACCATCACCCCCACTTCTTCCATTCCTCAGTTTTTTCTCAAGCTATCACTCATGCCTTGAGTACATTGTCCTCTCATGTCTATTTTGACCCCATGGTGAAGTAACTCAACTCTACACTATCCTCTAGCCTTTATTCCCTTGTCTTCTTGTCTAAAAGCCAGTCGTGCCTTGTCAAAGCCCAATCCTGGGTTATTCCCACCAGACATTTTCTTCACTCTTGTTCAATTTTCTGCTGAAAAGAACTAAAGGAAATCACAAGCTAGCACCATGATGGGACTACTACAGATTTACATTTCCTGATCTCAAGTGTGCCCTCACTGCTGAAAGACAACAGTTCTATTGTTCACTTATTCAATATTCCACTCTTCATAGCAGCTATTTTAAATCTTTCCATCTCTCCTTAAACCTTTCATAACACCTGTCTCCCTTTATCAATTAGGGACCTTGCTTTATATTTCACTTTAAAACATTGAAAGAGCCCTCTCTTGTGCCTTCCTCATCACACACCATTTGAACATCTTCCTCCATTATGTTCTCCTTCATTCCAGTCCTAGATGAAGAGGCAGCTCTTTTTCTTGCCAAGGCAAAAAACAAAATTTCTACATACTCCCTTGACATCATTTCCTACCAACTTTCTCCCCACTTAATAATAATTTAGTGTTTTTCAATTACATGTAAAGGTAATTTTCGGCATTCATTTTCATAAGATTTTGAATTACAAATTTTTTTTCCTCCCTCTCTCCTCTCCCAATAAAGCAAGCAATCTGCATGTACCATCATGTTAAACATATTTCCATATTAGTCATGTTGTGGAAGAAGAATCAGAACAAAGGGTAAAAACACAAGAAGAGAAAAACAAAACAAAAGAATAAGTGAAAATAATATACTTTGCTTTGCACACAGACTCCATAGTTCTTTCTCTGGAATAGCACTTTCTGTAAGTCTCTTGGAATTGTCTTGGATCATTGTATTTCTGACAAGAGCTAAATCAGTCATAGTTGATCATTGCACAGTGTTGCTATCACAGTGTACAATCTTCTCCTAATTCTACTCATTTCACTCAGCAACAATTCATGTAAGTCTTTCCAGGTTTTCCTGAAACTGCGTGTTCATCATTTCTTTTTTTATTCTTTTTATTAATTAATTAATTTTTAGTTCTCAACATTCACTTCCACAAAACTTTGAGTTCCAAATTTTCTCCCCATCTCTCCCTTCCCTCAACCCCAAGATGGTGTGCATTCTGATTATCCCTCCAATCTTCCCTCCCTTCTATCACCATCCTTTCCCTTCTATTTTCCTGTAGGGCAAGATAGATTTCTATACCCCATTGTCTGTATATCTTATTTCCCAGTTACATGTAAAAACAATTTTTAACATTTGTTTTTAAAACTTTAAATTCCACGTTCTCTCCCTCCCTCCCCACTCACCCTCATTGAGAAGGCAAGCAACTCAACATAGGTTATACATGTGTAGTCATGCAAAACACTTCCATAACAGTCATGTTGTGAAGGACTAACTGTATTTCCCTCCATCCTATCCCACCCCCCATTTATTCTATTCTCTCCTTTGACCCTGTCCCTCCTAAAAGGTGCTTGTTTCTGATTAGCCTTTCCTCCCATTTGCCCTCCTCCCTTCTATCATCCCCCACTCTTAGCCCTTTAACCCCTATTTTCCAGTAGGGTAAGATAGTTTTTCATATCCAATTGAGTGTGTATGCTATTCCCTCCTTAAGCCAAATCCAATGAGAGCAAGCTTCACTCATTCCCTCTCACCTCCCCATCTTCCCCTCCATTGTAAAATCTTTTTCTTGCATCTTTTATGTGAGATAATTTACCCCATTCTACCTTTCCCTTTCTCCTTCTTCCAGTACATTCCTCTCTCACCTTTTAATTTTATTTTTTAGATATCATCCCTTCACATTCAACTCACCTGGTGCCCTCTGTCTATCTGTCTCTATAGATGTATGTATGTATATATGTGTATGTATGTGTGTGCATATACATACATTTACGTAT
This sequence comes from Pseudochirops corinnae, assembly GCA_028646515.1. Classification (NCBI taxonomy): domain Eukaryota; kingdom Metazoa; phylum Chordata; class Mammalia; order Diprotodontia; family Pseudocheiridae; genus Pseudochirops; species Pseudochirops corinnae. The sequence goes on from CM053588.1 coordinate 173,166,872, forward strand.
ATGCGGGTATATGTATGTGTGTATGTATGTACACATACACGTATGTACACACAAACATATTCCCTCCAACTACCCTAATACTGAGAAAGGTCTTATGAGCTACAAATATCTTTCCATGTAGGAATGTAAACAGTTCAACTTTAGTAAGTCCCTTATGATTTCTCTTTCCTGTTTACCTCTTCATGCTTCTCTTGATTCTTATATTTGAAAGTCAAAATTTCTATTCAGCTCTGATCTTTTCATCAAGTATTCTTGAAAGTTTTCTATTTCATTGAATGTTCATTTTCCCCCCTGAAATATTATACTTAGTTTTTCTGGGTAGGTGATTCTTTGTTTTAATCCTAGCTCCTTTGACCACAGGAATATTATATCCCAAGTCCTCTGATCAATCCCTTAATGTAGAAGCTTCTAAATCTTGTGTTAATCCTGATTGTGTTTTGAGAGTACTTGAATTGTTTCTTTCTGACTGCTTGCAATATTTTCTCCTTGACCTGGGAATTCTGGAATTTAGCTACAATATTCCTAGAAGTTTTCTTTTCAGGATCCCTTTCAGGAGATGATTGGTGTATTTTTTCAATTTCTATTTTACCCTCTGGTTCTAGAATATCAAGGCAGTTTTCCTTGATAATCTCTTGAAAGATGATGTCTAGGCTCCCTTTTTGATCATGGCTTTCTGGTAGTCCAATAATTTTTAAATTATCTCTCTTGAATCTATTTTCCAGGTCAGGTGTTTTTCCAATGAGATATTTCACATTATCCTCTGGTTTTTTTTTTCATTCTTTTGGTTTTCTTTTATAATTTCTTGATTTCTTATAGAATCCTTAGCTTTCATTTGCTCCATTCTAGTTTTTAAGGAATTATTTTTTTTTGGTGAGCTTTTGGACTTCCTTTTCCATTTGGCCAATTCTGCTTTTAAAGGCATTCTCCTCATTGGCTTTTTGGACCTCTTTTAACATTTGGGTTAGTATATTTTTAAGGTATTATTTTCTTCAGCATTTTTGGGTCTCCTTTAGCAGGCTGTTGACTTGCTTTTCATGATTTTCTTGCATCATTCTAATTTCCCTTCCCAATTTTTCCTCTACGTCACTTATTTGGTTTTCAAAATCCTTTTTGCATTCTTCCATGGCCTGAGATCAATTAATATTTTCCTTGGAGGCTTTTGATATAGGAGCTTTCACTTTGTTGTCTTTTTTCTGGTTGTAGGTTTTGATCTTCCTTATCATCAAAGTAAGATTCTGTAGTCTGGGTTTTTTCCAGTTTGCTGTTTTCCCCCAGACAATTACTTGACTTTTTAGCTCTTTGTTAAGATAGGACTCTGCTTCCAGTATAGAAGAAGTACAGTCCTAGAGTTCAGGGGCTTTGTGCAACTGTTTTCAGAGATGTTTTTAGGGACCTGTAAATTTTCAGTTCTTCCAAGTTTGTATGATTAAAGGAAAAGTATTTACTTTTTTTCTGGTCTATGATCTGATCTGTAAGTCACCACAAGCACTCTTTTCTGCCTTCAAAGTGTGAGGAGGATTCCCTTTCCACTGCCGCCACAACCTGTGCCACGGCAGCAGTCCTCCTGATCACAGGACCACCACCTAAGACTGTGACCCACATCAAAGCATGGGCAAAGCAAGGGCATCCTGCCACAGCACCAGCAAAGAAATCCCTGTAGACCCCTCTGCTCAGCCACTTGATCCCCCCAATGTCTGTGGGCCAAGAGCTCTGGAAACAGTCACTGCTACTGCCAATACCACTGCCACCACCCTGTAGTTGGGACTGGACCATGCTCCTCTCTCATCCAGGTCTGACAGACCTTTCCTACTGACTTTCTAAGTCAGCAGTTCTCAACCTGTGGGTTGTGACCCCTTCAGGGGTCAAACAACCGTTTCATAGGGGTCGCCTAAGACCATCGGAAAACACAGATTTCCAATGGTCTTAGGAATGGAGACAGCTCTCCTCTATCTATCTCCAAGAGTGTCTGCCCACATGCAGATATGCCCACATACGAGTATTAAAGGGTTGCAGCATTAGGAAGGTTGAGAACCACTATTCTAAGTTGTCTTTGGCATTTGCAGGTTGAGAAGTCTGGAAATACTTACAGCTGCTAGTGATTTACTGCCCTAAAGCCTGCTCTGGGTTTGCTAGGGTCCCATCTGTGCCAGCATGGCCCACATTGGACTGCACTCTTCTCTCAGACTGGAGCAACAGACTTTTCCTGTTGACCTTCCAGGTTATCTCAGGCTAGAAATTTGTTTCATTCTGTCATTTTGTGAGTTCTATGGCTCTAGAATTTATTTAGAGTCATTTTTACAGGTATTTGGAGGGGTTTGGGGAAGAGCTCAAGCAAGTCTCTGCTTTTACTCTGCTATCTTGGCTCTGTATCCCCACTCATCATTTCATATAGCACATAGTATTCTACACCACAACTTGTTCAGTCATTCCCCAATTGATAGACATCACCTCAGTTTCCAATTCTTTGCCACCATAAAAAGAGCTGCTATAAATATTTTTGTATATGTAAGTTCTTTCCCCTTTTTAATGATCTCTTTGGGTCACAGATCCAAAAGGTATGGTGGTCACTGGATCAAAGGGTATGATGAACAGTTTGATTGCCCTTTGGGCAGAGTTCCAAATTGCTCTCCAGAATGGTTGGATCAGTACACACTCCACTAATAATGTATCAGTATCTTAATTTTCCCATATTTTCTGCATATTTGCCATTTTCCTTTCAGATCACATTAGCCAATCTGATAGGTGTGAGGTGATACTTCAAAGTCATTTTAATTTGCATCTCTCTAATCAATAATTATTTAAAGCATTTTTTCATATTGCTATAGATAGCTTTAATTTCTTCATCTGAAAACTGCCTGCTCATATCCTTTGACCATTTACCATTTGGGGAATGACTTGTTTTCTTATAAATTTGACTCAGTTCTTTATATATTTGAGAAATGAGGCTTTTATCAGAAACACACTGTAAAAATTGTTTCCAGACTTTCTGCTTTCCTTCTAATCTTAGTTGCATTGATTTTGTTTGTGCAAAAGCCTTTAAATTTAATGTAATCGATATTATCCATTTTGCATTGCATAATGTTCTCTATTTCTTGTTTGGTCATAAATTATACTCTTCTCCACAGATCTAACAGGTACTATTCCTTGCTCTTCTAATTTGCTTATGTTATCACCCTTTATGTCTAAATCATGTACACATTTTGACCTTATCTTGGTATATAGTGTGAGATGTTGGTCTATGCCTAGTTTCTGTCATGCTGTTTTCCAGTTTTCCTAGCAGTTTTTGTCAAATAGCGAGTTCTTATCCTAGAATTTGAAGTCTTTGGATTTATCAAACAGTAGATTACTATAGTCATTGACTACTGTGTTTTGTGTACCTAATCTACTCCACTTACCTACCACTCTATTTCTTAGTGAGTACCCAATAATTTTTGATATTTGCTGTTTTATAATATAGTTTTAGATCTGGTATGGCTAGGCTACCTTCCTTTGCATTTTTTCATTAATTCCCTTGATATTCTTGACCTTTTGTTTTTCCAGATGAATTTTATTATTTTTTCTAGTTCTATCAATTTTCTTTTGGTATGGTACAGGACAAGTAAGTTAATTTAGGTAGAACTGTCATTTTTATTATATTAGGTTAGCCTACCCATGAGCAATTGTTATTTTTCCAATTGTTTATTTCTGACTTTATCTGTGTGAAAAGTGTTTTGTAATTATGTTTATATAGTTCAGCAGTTCTCAACCTGTGAGTCGCGACCCCTTTGGGGGTCAAACAACCCTTTCACAGGGGTCACAGGGGTTGCCTAAGGCCATCAGAAAACACATATTTCTGACGATCTTAGGAACCGAGATACCGCTTCTCTAACAGTCTCCAGGTGGGTCCAGTCACATACAGATACACCCACATACAAGTATTAAAGGGTTGTGGCATTAGGAAGGTTGAGAAGCACTGATATAGTTCCTGAGTTTGTCTTGGCAGTTATTTTAAATGGAATTTCTCTTTCTATCTCTTGTTGCTGGGCTTTGTTGGTAATATGTAGAGATGTTGATGATTTATGTGGGTTTACTTTATATCCTGCAACTTTGCTAAAGTTGTTAATTATTTCAAGTAGTTTTTTTTAGTTGATTCCATAGAATTTTCTAAGTATACCATCATATAATCTGCAAAGAGTGATAGTTCTGTTTCCTCATTGCCTATTCTAATTCCTTTAATTTATTTTTCTTCTCTTAGTGATAAAGCTAGCATTTCTGGTACAATATTGAATAATAGTGGTGATAATAAGCATCCTTGTTTCACCCTTGATCTTATTGGGAAGGCTTCTAGCTTATCCCCAATACAGATAATGCTTGCTGATGGTTTTAGGTAGATACTATTTATCATTTTAAGAAAAGTTTTATTTAATCCTGTATGTTCTTATTGATTTTTTTTATAGGAATGGGCACTGTATTTTGTCAAAAGCTTTTTCTGCATCTCTTGCTGTAATCAAATGAATTCTGTTAGTTTTGTTATTGAAATGGTCAATTATGCTGATAATTTTCCTAATACTGAAACAGCCCTGAATTCCTGGTATAAATCCCACCTGGTCACAGTGTATTATCATTGTGATAAAATGCAGTTATCTCTTTGTTAATATTTTATTTAATTTTTGCATCAATATTCATTAGTGAAATTGTTCTATAATTTCTTTCTCTATTTTGTTTTAAGTATCAGCCCCATATTCATGTCATCTAAAGAATCTGGTAGAACTCCTTTGCCTATTTTTCAAAATAGTTTATATAGTATTTGTAGCACCAATGCAATATTCACAGCACCAGCAGTCATTATAAATATGCCTCATTAGTGCTCAATCACAAAATATAACAGACTCTCCATATAGAATACAGAAGCAAAACATTTATTCAGACACCAGAAAACCAAATCCCAACACCAGGAAACCGAATCCATCATAGCAACATAGAAGTTAATGCACCACAATGTACCTGAGAGCCACACCATTATTTAACCTTCCCATACACCAAAACAAGCCTAGCTGTCACAGCAAGTGGCAAACAGGAACATTTATTCACAAAGCCTAACTGTCTCCCTCAGATGTCCCTTCTTCTCACTGAATCTAGCTGCTCTGTCTCCCAGTTTCCTGTGTGCTCTGCTCCACCCTTCAGCAAACTCCTTCCACCACAGGCTCCATATGATTACATTTAGCCTATTAAGGGGCAGGGCAGAACTTCAAAGCAGGGAAGATCTTCAAATTCTTATTATAATTGCAGTATTAGCATTAATTGTTCTTTAAAGGTTTGGTAGAATTCACTTGTAAATCCATCTGGCCCTGGAGATTTTTTCTTAGGGAGTTCATTGATGACTTGCTCAATTTCTTTTTTAAAAAGTGGGTTATTAAGGTATTTTATTTCATCTTCTATTAATCCATACAATTTATATACATTTTTTGTAAATATTCATTCATTTCACTTAGATTGTCAGATTTATTGGAAAACAGTTGAGCAAAATAGTTCCTAATTATTGTTTTAGTTTTCTCTTCATTGGTGGTAAATTCACCCTTTTTATTTTTTGATTCCAGTAATTTGGTTGTCTCCTTTTTTAAAAATCAAATTAACCTAAGGTTTATCTGTTGTTGTTTTTATAAAATCAGCTCTTAGTTTTATTTATTAGTGTAATAATTTTCTCACTTTCAATTTTATTAAAAATTCCTTTGATTTTAAGAATTTCTAATTAGGTGTTTAATTGGGGGTTTTTAATTTGTTCTTTTTCTAGCTTTTTTAGTTGCATGCCCAATTCATTGGTCTGCTCTTTCTCTATTTTATTCGTGTAAACATCTAGAGATATAAAATTTCTTTTTAATACTACTTTGACAACATCGCATAAATTTTGGCATATTGTCTCATTATTGTCATTCTATTTGATGAAATTATCAATTGTTTCTATGATTTGTTATTTGATCCACTCATTCTTTAGGATTAGGCTATTTAGTTTCCAATCAATTTTTAGTCTATCCTTCCATGGTCCTTTATTACATATAATTTTATTGCATCATGATCTGAAAAAGAGATATTTAATATTTCTGCCTTTTTAGATTTGATTGTGGGTTTTATGCACTAATACATGGTCAATTCTTTGTAGATGCCATGTACTATTGAGAAAAAGGTATATTCCTTTCTTTCCCCACTCAGTCTACCATATCTGACTTTTCTAAAATTCCATTCACCTCCTTAACTTCTTTCCTGTTTATTTTGTGGTTAAATTTATCTAGTTCTGAGAAGAGGAGGTTGACACCCTCTTCTAGTATAGTTTTGCTGTTTATTCCTTCCTGTAACTCACTTGATTTCTCCTTTAAGAATCTGGAGATTTTACCACTTGTTGCATATATGTTTAGTATTGATATTACTTCATTGTCTATGATACCTTTTGACAAGATATGTTTTCCTTCCTTATCTCTTTTAATTAGATTTATATTTGCTTTTGCTTTGTCTGAGATCAGGATTGCTACCTCTGCTTTTTTTTTTTAGTTCATTTGAAGCATAATATATTCTGTTCCAGCCTTATACCTTTACTCTGTGCATGTCTCTCTGCATCACACGTGTTTCTTGTAAACAACATATTGTAGGATTCTGGTTTTTAATCCACTTTGCCATCCACTTCCATTTTATGGGAGAGTTCATCCTATTTACATTTATAATTATGATTACTGTGTTTTTCTCTCCACCCTATTTTCTCGTTGTTTATCCTTCTCTCTCTCTCTCTTTCTCTCTTTCTCTCATCCTCTATCCCTCTCTCTCTCCTTTCTTCATGTCCCTCCTTACTAATGTTTTGCATCTGACCACCACCTCCCTCAATCTGCCCCATCTTCTGTCATCCTCATCTTTTCTTTTCCCTTTCTCTTCCTACTTCCCTATAGGGAAAGATATAATCTATACCCATCTAAGCAGGTATGTTATTCCCTCTTTGAGACAAATCTGATGAGAGTAAGGTTCAAACAATTCTCACCCCTTACTTTCTTTTGCTCTACTGTAATAAATCTTTTATACCTCTTCATGTGACATAATTTACCCCATTCAGCCTCCCCTTTCCTCTTCTCCCAGTACAATCCTTTTTTTACCCTTTGTTATTTTTTATATCATCACATCAAAGTCAATTTATACCCTCTGTCTATGTATATTCCTTCTAACTGTCATAATAGAGATACAGTTCTTAAGAGTTACAAATATCATCTTCCCATGTAGGGATGTAAATAGTTTAACCTTATTGAATAACATGTTTTTTCCCCTTTCTTGTTTACATTTTTATGCTTATCTTGAGTTGTATTTGAAAATTGATTTTTCTGTTCAGCTCTGATCTTTTCATCAGGAAAGTTTGAAAGTCACATATTTCATTGAATGTCCATCTTTTTTCCTGAAATATTATGCTTAATTTTTCTGGGTAGTTGATTCTTGTTTGTAATCCAAGCTTTTTGTCTTCCAGAATATCATATTCCAAACCCTCTGATCCTTTAGTGTAGATCCTATTAAGTCCTGTGTAAATCTGACATTGGCCCCTTGATATCTGCATTATTTCTTTCTGGTCATTTGTAGTATTTTTCTTTGAACTGATAGAACAGTATTATACAATATTATATTTGTATTGTATTGTATTATACAATACAAGTATACAATATTCCTCTGAGTCTCCATTTTGGTATTTCTTTCAGGAGGTGATGGGTGAATACTTCCAATGACTATTTTACTCTGTGGTTATTGGGACATCAGGGTAATTTTCTTGATAATTTCTTGAAAGATGCTGTCCAGGCTCTTTTTTTTTTATGCATGACTTTCAGGTAGTCCAATAATTCTTGAATTATCTCTCCTGGATCTATTTTCCAGGTCAGTTGTTTTTCCAGTTAGATATTTTACATTTTCTTCTATTTTTCTTTCTTTTGATTTTTTTTTGACCAATTATTGATGTCTCATAGAGTCATTAGCTTTTACTTGCCCAATTCTATTTTTCAAGGAATCATTTTCTTCAGTTATCTTTTGTGCCTCCTGTTGCATTTGGTCAATTCTACTTTTAAAGTAGTTATTTTCTTCAGTGGATCTTTTTTTTACCTTTTGTCCAATTCTATTTTTTTAAAGAGTTATTCCTTCAGTCAATTTTTGGGCCTCTTCTTCCAAGCTATTGACTCTCTTTTTCATGATTCTTTTGCATAACTCTCATTTCTTTTCCTAATTTTTCTTCTACCTCTTTTATTTGATTTTTAAAATCCTTCTTGAGCTCTTCCAAGAGGACTTTTTGGCCTTGAGACCAATTTATATCCCCCTTTGAAGTTTCACATATAGATATTTTGATGTTGTTGTCCTCTTTTGAGATTGTGTTTTGATCTTCCCTGTCACCATAGTAGCTTTTGGTTGTCAGGCTTCTTTTTTATTGTCTTTGTTCATTTTTTAGCCTATTTTGAGACTTTTAAAGTTGACCTCTGCTCCTAGGATACAGGGGCCACTGTCTCAAGCTTCTTTTGCTGGTTTTGTGTGCTTTGTGTGCCAGGGCCTCCAGGGCTCATGGCTTGCCCATTGAGCTGGGGTGGCCTGGCTTAATTGTGTCTGTTGTGCCCTGGGTTCCAGGTCTGGCTGTTTGCCTTCTGAGCTGGGCTGGATCAGAGGCCTCATAACTGGCCTACTGTGCCACTGGCTTGCTGAGAAAGGACTGTGAAGCCTCAGTTGCTGACCTGTGCCTCATCCTGGATTGCCTGGATACCACCCATGCTGGGCTGCACTCTCCTTTTCCCACAGTGAGGCCGAGCTTTCCTGAAGTCCTTCTAAGTTATATTGGGCTGGAAAATTGTTTCCTCCCATCTTTTTGTGGGTCCTGTTGCTCCAAATTTTTTGAGGGGCTTGATTTAGCATTATTTTGGAGGGAAACTGGGAAAAGTTCCGGCAACTTCCTGGCTTCTCTGCCCCATCTTGGCTCTACACTTCTACATCCTTAACTCTTACCCTACAGATGCCATCCATTGTCATTCACATCCTTTCTACCTTTACAACATCTTTCATATGTATCTCCTCTTTTTCCCCTGATTTAATCATAAATTAAATGAGGGTTCAAACCCTCATTATCTCTCACATGGACTACTGCAACAGCCTTCTAACTGGTTTCACTGACAGAAATCTCTTCCCACTCCACCCATCCTCTATTCAGGTGTGAAAATGTGACTCCCACCCAGACATGACCTCTCAATGAGCTCCCTCAACTTCTTGTTATGTCCAGGACCAAATTTAAAGTCCTCTGGCATTTAAGGCACTTCATATCTCAACACCTTCCTGGCTTTCCAACGTTCATATACCTTATACCCCTCCACATACTCTATGATCCAGCTACACTGGCCTATTTGAAGTTCTTCACACAAAATTAGATTGTAAGCTCCTTGAGGGCAGGGACTGTCTTTATTTTTCTTATTCATATCCCCAGCACTTAGCACAGGGCTTGTAAAATAGTAGGTGCTTAATAAATGTCTCTTGTATTGTTTTGTGTTGTTGTATTGTATTGTATTGTACAATACCACATCTATCTCCTCCATGCCTTTGCACTGGCTACCTCCCTATGACTGCAGTGCTTTACCCACTTAATGCTTAATTTTCTTGGCTTTATTCAAGACTCACCTCAAATGTCACTCTCTACAGGAGACTTTTCCCAGTCTTCCCCAACCCTACCCAGCTGCAAATACTTTCCCATTCAGTTATCTTTTATCCAATATATCTCTTCTATATTATCTTCTATCCAATGTATCTCTTCTATATCCAATATGCCTAGTATTTATATATTGTCCCTACATGCCCCCTTCCTTTGAATGTTGCTATTGTTGTATGCACCTTAAAGACAAGTTCTGTTTTTTGTTTGTTTTGTTTTGTTTTTGCCATTCTCTGTATTCCTGTCACTTAGCACAATGCCTGAGCCCATAGAAATACTTAATAAATGTTTGTTGAATGAACTGATTCTGGACTTAGGATCCAGTGTAATAGTAGGTGAATCTGCCCTGTAATTAGAGGTTATGCTCCATTTTCTCACATTCTTTGGCTCATAAAACCCTTAACTTTTCCTAGTTCCTTGGGAACAAGTAGTTTAAAACTTGATTATAGCTAATGCTCAAATTTACCCCAAAAGGGAAGAGTAAAATGTTACTCAATGTATAATATGTCAGGTGTAGGACAGGTAATTTATTTCTAATCCCAAAAGAGATACTAAACATTTATATTTTAATCTTTTATGATTCACAACATTCATTAACAGAATGACTTAAAATAGGATTCAGTAACAACATATAACTACTAGTGTAATCATTTGGAAGACAATACTTAAATCTTATCAGAACATAAAGTACTGTATAGAAGGGAGAAACACAGCCCAAACATCTTCTGGTATATATACTGATAAATAAATTAGGCTTGGCCAAATCCTTTTATCCGTACTAATCCTCTTCAAGAATGTTCAAGTAATTGCTAGGCACTCATCACCTGTTGCCATTCTGTTCTTACCAGATAGGTAGGATTCCTGAACTTCTTAAATGCTTAATATCATTTCCTTGCCTAGAAACATCCCCTTTGTTTCTTGATGTATGCATAGGCACATACAACTGGAGCAAGCCTACCTCTACATATTCTATGCGGGAGCTGTAACAGACTAGGGGAAAGGTCACAATCAATTATCCCACCTTCCCCAATAGGGAGTCTAAAATTTTAACTTTGTAGGTTCAACACTTAGCACTATTCCTGGTATGCAGGAGGCTCTTAATTAATGTTTGTTGAATTGAATCACATTTTCTAATTCTACCAGTTTGAATTGGTCTTTCCACATCCTGAACTCCTAATGTACTTATTTTCCCTACCATTTGTAGGCATTTACTATGGTGTGGTAACTGATCTAGAGCCAGACGTCCTGGAGAATGAAGTCAAGTGGGCCTTAGGAAGCATTTCTAATGATAAAGTTAGTGGAGGTAGTGGAATTTCATCTGAACTATTTAAAGTATGAAAAGATGACACTGTTAAAACATTGCACTCACTATGCCAGCAAATTTAGAAAACAATTGGAAAAGATCAGTTTATATCCCAATCCTAAAGAAGAGCAATGCCAAGGAATGCTCAAATTGCTATGTAACTGCTCATTTCTCATACTAGCAGGACTATGCTTAAGATTTCACAAGCTAGGGTTTAGCAACCAAGAATCACCAGAAGAGCAGGCTGGTTTTCAAAGAGGCAGAGGAACTAGAGTCCAAATTGCTAACATATACTGGACTATGGAGAAAGCGAGGGAGTTACAGAAAAAAAAAAACACCTACTTTTGTTTCATTGACTACAGTTATACTAAAGCCTTTGTCTGTGTGGAATGGATCATAGCAAAATATGGCAAGTCCTCAAAGAGATGGGAGTATGAGGTCATCTTACTTGTCTCCTATAGTGTCTGTATTGGCATCAAGAAGCAATAGTTAGATTCTAACTCTTAGGACCAAACATGGAACAACTGATTGGTTAAAGATTGGAAAGGAAGTACAACAAGGCTGCATATTGTCACCTTATTTCTTTAATGTATATGGAGAGTACATCATGCAGAATACCACATCAGAAAAATCAAAAGCTGGAATGAAGGCTGTCAAGAGAAATATCAACAATGTCAGATATGTAGACAATGCCACTCTGATGACAAAATTTGAAGAAGAATTAAGAAGCCTCTTGATGAGGATAAAAGAAGAGAGTTTAAAAGCTGCCTTGAAGCTTAATATCAAAAACCTAAGAATTTGGCAACCGGTCCCATCACTTCCTGGGAAATAGAAGAAGAAATGGAAGCAGTGTCAGATTTTATATTCTTGAGCTCAAAGATCACTGCAGACAGCAGCTGCAGCCATGAAATTAAAAGACACTTGCTCCTTAAAAGGAAAGCTATGGCATTTCTGGAAAGCATACTAAAAGGCCACAACTCATTCAACCATTTCCCATTGATGTGCATTCCCTCAATTTTTAATTCTTTGCCACCACAAAAAGAACTGCCATAAAAATTTTGTGCATATAAGTCCTTTTCCTCTTTCTTTGATTTGATAGAATTTTGAGGAATTCAGGGAGACAGCATTCTAGTTTTGGGGTTGTTGAATGGACTAGTTAGTACACAAGTCTTTCTGACTCTACAGCTCTATGTTGTCCACTATTTCCACAAACCTTAATGTTTAATGAATATGTGTTATTAGCATCATCATTACTCCTAGTATTATTTCATTCTTTTCATCTTGCTTGATGGAATTCAGACAGAAATGGTCCTGGGTCAAGTCCCTATCCTGCTATTACTTTTCATTTTTTAAAAATATTTTACACAAATGGAAAAAAAAAAAAAACAACAACAACCAAATCCAGCTTTTATAGTTAAATAAAAGTATTAGGATGCAAGTTCATTTCCTTTAGGCTTACTGAAAGTATTCTTGGTAATAACTTCAATAGCAAGTTGAATGATAGGGATGATATGTATTTCAACTTGTTCCCAAATTATTTTGACTTCTAGGTATCTACATTTCAAAGGACAGTTCCACCTGGGCAACACAACTCCTTCCTTCCTTCCTTCCTTCCTTCTTTCCTTTCTTCCTTCCTTTCCTTTCTTCCTTCCTTCCTTCCTTCTTTCTTTCCTTCCTTCCTTCCTTTCTTCCTTCCTTCCCTCCCTCCCTCCCTCCCTCTCTTCCTCCTTTCCTCTTTTCTTCCTCCTTACCTCCTCCTTTCCTCCTCTTCCTCCCTTCTCTTCCCCATCCACATAAGGAATCATACTCTTACCTGTCCAAAAGAATATAAATTTTTATTGCTAAAACCTTGCAAGATATCTTGGGGATTAAAAGGCTGGAATTCTTTTTTTAAGGACCATGCCTTAACCTCAAATCACTCTGTCTGTCATTGATTGGCCAATTAACAGATCCCAGCCCAAGCCTCACTTGGTCATTGTTTGGGCCCTAATGGCTCAGAGTGAGTGTAAATGCCAATTCGTTTTGGCCAGAAACTCTGAGCATCTTCTCTTCCCAGACTGATTTTGTTTTTTGCTTTTTTGACTAGGTATAAAAGGCCATTCTTTGCCTCACTTCTTACCTAGCCTTTATCACTGAATTGGTGTTGCTTAAGTAAAACTGAAACCTTGGAAAGACCTTAGCTTAAAAAGGCCAAGGTCTCCTGCTGCAACCTGGACCATCTTCAGTCATCCTGATCTATATCTTATCGCTGGACCTAGGTGACTCCAGAGGAGAAAGTGAGTCTGGTAACTTTACACAACCCTGCCTCACTCAAATCTAATTTATCTATAAGTCATGACAGCACCTTCCTGATGTCATGGTCCTCTTCAAGAATGAATGACTAACAATGGATGAACAACAAATCATCTATATTTCAAAGACTTTTTGCTTTTCTGGAAAATATAAACATTTGATATAGAAATATCTATTAAAATATTTTTCTTAAGTTTTGGAGAATCAAGTTTATGCCCAGGAAATCCTAGGCAAGAGTTTGATATGTGAGAATGGTTTCATTCCAGAAGTTTCTTAATTGGAATCTTGGGATTATTTTAAAATCAGGGTTCAAATTTGGAACTTGTTAGGTTAATCCATGAAAGAATGGGAGTTTATATTGTATAATCCTAGCCTCTTGGTCATATCTTGTTAGGTATTCAGTAAGTATTCAATTTTTGTAGCCAGCATTATTGTGTTGTATAGTTTCTATCATTCCCTTGTATATTCTACATTGAGCACTAAATCCTGCTCCTTAAAGATAAATATGTAAATTCTAGTGGTGATAACCTGGTCCTGAATTACAATTAAAAACCTTCTGTTTCTACAAACAAATCCATATGACAGCCATTTATTTTATGCTTCTCTGTCATCATATTGTTGTCTGAGTTCATGTGGATGTCATTCATGGAGGAACTATTGATTCCACTTTAGATCTTAGCCATTTCATAGGTTCCATCTGGAAGTAAATGGCTTTTGGTTACATTTAACAAATCCAGTGTCATATACATGCTGTCGTTCATTACTACTACTTGATGAAGTACTATCTGCATTTTTTGAAAGTATATCTGCAGGATTCTGTCATGTTTATCATAGGTTTCCATAATGTCCTTCCTCCTTTTTGATGAAGAACTATTAATCTTCCTGTGTTTCATTAATATTGTATGAGTTTTTGTTAGGATACTTTCCAAATCTGTTATGATCCATTTTACAGTCACAGAAGTGTGCATTAAATGAGGTGTTAGATGTTGCTTGCCTTAAATTTGTGCTTCTCTATTTTGATTTCAGGATGCTAGTAAGTTGTGGTGTTTTGTTTTTTTTTTTTGACGTATTCAGCCATAACTTTGTCATATACTTATCCTCAATCCTAAAGGAGGCCAAGGTATTTGTAAATACATCTGGGGCACTTAGGCAACACAGTGGAAAGAGCATCAGGTCTGGTGAAGAAATATATTCCAATTCAGCCTCAGACACTTACTTTTTGTGAGACCTTAGACAAGTCACTTAACCTCTGTTTGCTCCAGTTTCCTTATCAGTACAGTGGAGATAAAAATAGCACCCATTTCCCAGGGTTGCTGTGAGAATCAAAGAAGATAATAATTATAAAACACTTAGCACAATACTTGGCACCTAGTACATGCTATAGAAACGTTAGCTATCATTATTATTATCATTAGCTATTGTAGGTTTTACCTTCATCTATTGGTTCAATGTGACATCCAGATTCAAACTTGAACATTTTAACCTGTATATTTCTTTGAGAAATATTAAGAATATTACATTTATTGAGTCCAAATGATATTGTCATATCATTGGGAAAAGATTTCATGAAATGAAGAAGCTAATAAATAGATTTTTCAGTTGAGTCATATAGCTTGAAGCCACCTATATACATTAAGTGATTGGTGCACTGTTGTGATGTTTTGTTTTGGCTTCTTTTTTTCTTTTTATCATGCAAGCCACTCGTAGTTCTATTTAAGAGAGATTAGAGTGGATTTAAGGCTAGGCAGGACCATAACAGGATTAAACTATCTCCCTGAAAATACTACATTTTATATCAACTCTTCTTGATATTATGTTGGCATCATATTTAAAATAGAATTTTCCATGTGGCCTTTAAATACTAAAATATTCTCATTGTACTTAGATCTGCTTTATACGTTTTCAGAAAATGAACAAGCCATGAAAGGATGGGGGTGGGGCCTAAACCAGGAGGTTTCTGATAATTAATAAAGGAAATAGCAGGTCTTAAGTCCCTTTTGAATGGTTTGTTCAATAATTATTAACCTGGTAAGTTGCTCTTCATTCACCCTTTTGGCACACCTTTTTGGATCTTCAGTAAATGTATTGTTTTCTTATAAATATTTATAGATTTGTGTGAGTGAAATAAGCTCTGAATGCTTTGTGACAAGTCCAAAAACATGAAATTCACCTATATTTTAAGGGATCACTGGTTTTCTCATCTTTTGATGGCAAACATATGATACATTCTGTTAAGAAGGATAGGGACAAGCTTACTTTACTAGAAGAACCTGAAGAAGCACTTTAATAGTAATTCATACACCACTGTGAAGTATTTGAGCCAATAATTATGGATAATTTGTATTCCTACTCCTTTCCAGTTTTACAGACAAGATAGAATTTTAGTCTCCTCCCTTGACTCCCTTGTCTGCCATGACTACTTTGTTGTTGCCAATCCTAGCGAGATGGATAATGAGTTAGACTTTGATTTTTCTTTTTTTTCCTTCTCCCTCTGCTTCTCTGCCTCCCCACTCTTCCTCATGTCCCTTCCATCCTCCTGTCCACTCCCTCCTCAACCTTACCTTCTTCTTCTCCTTTTTCTCCCCCTCACCTTCCCCTGCTTATTCCTCCTTCTCTTCTTCTTCCTCCCCTCTCCTCTTCCTTCTTCTCACAAATGCTTCCACCAGAAATGTGGGCCTAAAGATTTTAATTTTTTCATTGAAAATAAAAGATATTAATATATTAGGGATAATGATGAATATATTTGTAATAATGTGGTGACTGATAAATGCTGGATCCTGAGGGTTGTAAATATTGTTTTAGGACTCAGTGCTAATGTGGAAATGTCCATTTTATGTGTCATTTTAAAAATTCAGGATAAAAATAATTTTTTGAAATGTCAAGAGCATCAACACTCAAGGTCAATTAGGCCTCTTCTAAACCCTGCAACACTCAATGCCCGACTACTTACATCAACCTTTAATCATATCCCGTCTGGTTATCTTATATAAATGCTTTGTGTACATCTTTCTAATTTCCTTCCCAATAAGTTTATAAAGTCCCTTAGGGCAAGCAGCACATTCTCTGGCTGTGCTGTAGAATGAGGATGAAACCAAGGTAGAGCCTTCTGTCCTCTTACATCTGGAGGAGGGAAGTCAATGCTTCTCTGTTTTCTTCCTAAATGCACATGCATAAGCCAGACATTTGCAAAATAAAAATCTAATTTTCAATACACAAGAGGAAATGTCCAGGTAAACTAATCTTATCGTAAGTTATTTTTATAAAAACCAAGGGTCACTCCATGATTTACCCCTCGCATGAATGGAAAATTTCAGATGAGGTTGTATAAAATAAGATATAATTGTAGACAGGACAACAGCTGGTTCATAGTAGCAATTATTTTATATATTCAGCTTCTTAATGCAACTAAGAGAAATTCATACTGTGATTCTAATATACCAACTGACTAAATCTCTTTGGGTCATAGAAAATTCTATAGCATTTGTTTTTCAGAAATTGAAGGTTTTTTCCTTCAGGTAACCCATTAAGATTTACAGTACCTTGGGCAGAATTAAGCATTGGATTAGGAACTTGATGCATGACAATCTGTTTTCTTTCTAGCAAGTTATAGTTGCACAAATCAGAAAATTATAGTCTTCCTGGATAATCAACAACATTTCATTCTGACGAGCATATTATAGCTATAGTGATAGGTACTATTACAAGCTGTGATTAATGTTCCATGTTTTTTCTGGACAGCCAAACTTTCTGAGATTCTTAGTGCCTTTTTGTGAAGGTTGAGATAAACACAATTAAATATTTTTGATTTAATTGGTCAAGGTCCAGGAAAGATGGTCAAGGTCATGGTCTCCCTCATCATCACTATTATCATCATCACTCATGTGTCCTATAATGTTTTCAGTGTCCTTCATATACACTATCTCCCTTGATTATCAAAACTATCCTTTGAGAAAGGAGCTAGAATTATCTACATTTGGCTAGAGGAGAGGTAGAAGAATTCGACCTATGAACTTCTGACAAACTCCCTCTACCAAAACAGATCAGCAAAAATGCTTTAAAAAAAAAGAGTCTTAAAAAGTTATCTTCATTTTACGGATTAAGAATCTCTGTGTCAGAAAAGTGAAGTGACTTTTCTAGGATCATATAGCTAGTAAGTGACTGAGGCTGTACTTGAACCCATATCTTCCTGACTTCAAGATTAGCCCTCTATCCAGGATATGAGTTTCACATTTACATGTACCAGTGACCTGTACCTTCCACAATCACAGATTTCTTGCCAAACATAATTAAACAGTGAGTTTTGTTAGATCATCCTTGTATATGAAAGACTTCCCATTAGCATTTGAGTACAAGAATGCAGGAAACAAAACTACGAGTGCCAGTGAAAAAATTATATTGAAGTCCTTTCTAGACTTACCATTGTTTACTTCCCACAATAGAGGGGAAAAAAAATGGCACTCAAATAGTCCTCCAAAACAATCCAACTCCGGTACTTCAGGTTTGGTTTTTGAAGGCAGCGAGGTAGCATCATGCATAGACCACGAGGCTTGGGGAGTCAGGAAGTTCTAAATTTTAATCCAGTCTCAGACACTTATTGGTTGTGTGACCCTGGGTAAATCACTTCACTCTGCCAGCCTCAATTTCTTCAGTCATAAAATTGGGGAATAATAATGAGGATTAAAAACAATGCATCAACTTCAGTTAATTTCATAAACATTTGTTAAAAACTTACAATGTGCACTTCACAAGGTTGTTATTCAGTTAAATGAGATAATACTTATAAAGCACTTAGCCCAGTGTCTCATTTGTTCCCTTCCTCTTAAATGCTAAGTTAGGAAAACACAGGCTCTGGTAGCTTGTCTTTCCTTCCTTCTTCCCTCCCTTCCTTCCCTTCTTCCTTCCTTCCTGGCTTCCTTCCTTCCTCCTTTCCTCCCTCTCATCTTCCCTCCCTCCTTCTCTTCCTTCCTTCCTTCCTTCCTTCCTTCCTTCCTTCTTTTCCTTCTTCCGTCCTTCCTTCCATCCTTCCATCCTTTCTTTCTTTCTCTTTTTCTTTCTTTCTTTCTGTCAGGATTAAGTGACTTGCCTGAGTCACACAATTAGTAAGTGTCTGATGTCAGATATGAACTCAGGTCCTCCTGAGACCAGGAGTGCTGTTCTATCCACTCTGCCACCTAGCTGCTTGAGCTCTAGTACTTTCTATCCATATGGAAAGATTTCAGTTATGGGCCCAGTGACAGGTATCTGCTCTCCAAAGAAAAGGCTAGTTAAACTAGGATTATGGGTTTATAGATCTTGACCTACAAATAACCTTAGAGTACATATGTTCATTTTTGCAGATAAAGAAACTACAACTCCTTGAAGAGTCATTATTTGTAAATTCACCACCAGGTGACAAATTATCCCATCATAAGATATCTTATAGATATGGAGTTGGAGATGACTTTAGAAGTCATGTCCTTTGCCAAAAAGTAAATGAAGCCCAGAAAGCCTGAATCACTTGTTTAAGGCCACATAGGTGCCAGAGATGGAATTTTAAAGTAGGTTTTTTTATTCTAAATCCTGTACTCTCTCTGATTTACCGTGCTTTATTCTGCTGAAACAAAAGGAAACAAAAGAAAAATGCAAAATTTCCCTCTTTTTTTGTGCACTCCCTTTAAATTCTGCAGTAACAGTGGTGGACTAGTGTTTAAAGATGGCAGGTGGTACTAAAATCCACTCAGGTTTTAGGCCACCTATAAACATTAGTTAAAATATTGGTACTCAAGGTATGATTGTTATATTACTAGAGGAAATGAACCACATAATTTTGCATATTCTCAATATAAATGAAAGCAGAAGACAAAGAAGTTATGGATGAATAGAATGATTCACATGTTCTCCTTGAAATGGTAAATAAAAGAGAAGGAAGATTTGGCCTCAGCGGGTGCCTTCTGTGTCATCAGAAGCATCATTGCATTTCATAGGATAATTGTTCATCTAGCCTTGCAGTGATCACGATAAGCATAACAAAAAGACCACCATGAAAATGACGACAGCCTGTGCATCAGCATCCTTTGGAAAGCATGAAGAAGTAGAGAAATTGTGTAACTTGACAAGATCCTCCCAACAACTCAATATATACAATGATAACTATAATTCTGGTAATTGTTATGTAAAGGCGGGTACAGAAGAGTATTGTACTCATTTCTGGGAACCTTCTTTTTGAAAGGATAGTCATAAGCCAGAGAGCATCCAAGAAAAGACAGGCAGAATGATAAAGAGCCTAGAGTTCATGTCATAGGAGGACTGGTTGAAAGAACTGGGGATGAATGCTTAGAGCACAGAAGACTTAGGATAGGATAGGACAACTATTTTAAAGTATTTGAAATACTTCCATTTGAAAAAGGAATTAGACTTTTTCTGTTTGGCCTTAAATGGGAGAACTTGGAGCCATGGATAGAAGTCCCAAAGGATTTGACTTGGACTTGTTATTGGGAAAATTTCTTATGAATTGCTGTTGTTCAGTCATTTTCAGTCATGTCCTACTCTTTGTGACCACAGTTGGGATTTTCTTGGCAAAGATACTGGAGTGGTTTACCATTTCCTTCTCTCAACTCATTTTACAGATGAGAAAACTGAGGCAAACAGGGTAAAATTACTTGCCTAGGATCACACAACTAGTAAGTGTTTGAGGCCAGATTGAACTCAAGTCTTACTGAGTCCAGGTCTGGCATTCTATCCACTGTACCACCTAGCTGCCCCTCTTACGAATTAGAGCTACCAAAACGTGGAATGAATTTCCTCTGGAAACAATGGATTGCCTTTTCATTGGTGGGGTTCAAGCACAAACTGGATGAATTTGTGAGATGTATTATGGTGAGGGTTCTTCTTGGTAGGAGTTGGACTAGATTACTCCTTATGTCCCTTCCAACTTTGAAATTCTGTGATTTTAATTATGAAAAGTGTATTGGAATATAGTGTTATGGATTAATATTTGAGATGTACCAAAGATTTGAAGACTACTCAGGACATTCATTACCCTATTCAGTGGTTCTCTACCTTCCTAATGCCATGACCCTTTAATACATTTCCTCATGTTATGGTGACCCCCAACCATAAAATTATTTTCATTGCTACTTCATAACTGTAATTTTGCTACTGTTATGAATTTATTTGATATGCAGAATGTATTTTCATTGTTACAAACTGAACATAACCCACAGGCTGAGAACCGCTGCCCTATATCATCTATACTTTTCCTCAAAAATATAGTCAGAATGTACTGGACTTGGTGAATACTAAACATCACAAAAAGTGAACAATCTTAATGGGAAGGGAAATGACTAGCTATTAATGTGGGAGTCATCTTTGATCAGCTGTCTGTATGTATTAAGACCATTGTAAAGGTCTAAATTAATATCATATTACAATAAAAGATAAAAATAAGAAAGCCCTGTGAGGGAGTCTAACTTGACCTATTCAAATGAATTATTGATACCAAGAAGTAGGAAATGATATCAACTTTTTTCCTGTGCTTTCATCAATAGGAGGAACATCTCATGTGGAACTGCTTTTCACCAACGTGCATGAGTAAATTATTTGTAACTTATGGTCTTAGGAAATTGCCTGAGAATACTAAGTCATTCCCCCATATCATATAGAAAATTGGGAGATACTGGAAATGTCAGTTACAAAATAACATTACATTGCTGAAAGGAATTTGAATCACCAGACCATGTGTCACCCGATCATCAACTTTTTAGAGCAAAGAACAAAACTAATACAAAGCAATTACCAGCCTTGGCCTTGGAGAAGAAATGATAGCAAGATCAAGAGTCCAAAAGCCACTTTAGGTAGCAATCACTTGATCTCTTTGCCAAGATGAGAGACAGGGAAGCCAAAGGCAATGCCAGTCCATAATACAAACATATACAAATCATATGGAGAAAGATGGCAAAAGATTTTTAGTAGGATTTCCTCATAAAACAGCAAGAAGCAGTGAAAGAAAAAAAATAGCTTAAAGAAATTTTTGTAAGAGAGAAGTCTAAGCAAAGTCATGCTGAGAATATTTAAGAAACTGAAAGGAGAACAGCAGAGAAAAATGGAAAAGATCTATAGAGATTTATTTCTTTAACAAATTATTTTTTTTTACCACTAAGGATAGTGAAGTCATCACATTTGGACTCAGTATCAGAGGCCGAGTTGTACCAATGAGAAAGTGAGACTGTCCCTGAAGAAAACAAAGATAGAAAAAACAGCTGTAATAAACCAATATATAAGTAAGAGGTATGTTCTGAAAGGGACACAATTTTGAAGACATTGTGAAAATTTCAAGATAACTGAGAGAGGTGAAGAAAAAAATTAGTAACTACCAATCCATATATGTACTTTCCTATGTACATAAATTTTACAAAAATCATCTACACTAATACTAAAATTACTCTTGGTTAGTGATTTAAAAGGCAATAGGTCAATTTCCATGAGTGATATAACATAGACAATATCTTTCCTATCATATGACTAGCTGAAAAAATGCAATAAATACAAAATTCCACTGCACTTATTATTCACTGAACACAAAGAAATTTTGTAGAGCTAAGTGCTACCTTAAGTGTGTCCTCCAACAAAGCATCTCTCATGCATATATCAAAATTATACCTGGGTCCTTAAAAGACATGACAGCTGAGATAAATTTGTTGATGAATCTCTAGATATTAATTTCAAGTAAGGTATAAGAAAGGAAAATCTATGCTCAGTAAGATGTATTTACTACTATCATGGAGGAAATTCAGTGAAGAGTCCCAGTCATAGAGGAATACTCAAGGAATTGTGAGGTCCTCCAGATTCTCCTATTTGTGAATGACAATATGCTCATTTCATCAAATCCTGAAATACCACAAAGCCTCCTAAATGAGAACCATAATCAGTCAAATGCCTTTAGCCCAACTATTCATTCATACAAGGAATGCTAAATAGAAGTTTCACTTTCTAATTCTGAGTTTGTATGAACTTGTGAAGACTGTATATTGTTCAGAGCTAAAATATGCAGTTGAATGTAATATAAAATAATAATTGGATGTAATATAATTCCCTTTTCTACCAATCTTAATGGTTGATTTTTCTCTTGCAGTAAAAGTTTGGATAGCAATTCTTTGCACTAAATGTAAATATTGAAGCTAAAAAAAATGCCATCTCAGAACTCAGGTCAGGTCCATGGTGCCATCCTATCTATCTTTGCAAACACTTTTAATATGTGATTTTCAGGTTTTTTTCTTTCCTTAGAGACTTTATATATTCTATAGTTGATCCTCTTACACTTTCCATTAAATTACACATTTTGCCTAGATCAGACATTTCCAGCTTTTAGGCATTCTGTAGCATGACCTGCTCAAATCTTTGATGATTCTTCCCCAGAAAGACAAAGATTCTGGTATAAGATGTTTCCTAATGTGGATCTATGGTATTTTTGTGATGTAAGAAATCCATATTCAGTGCTATCTCTGTGTAAAGCAACTTTCCCTAATTTAAGCATACCTTTCAATTTTTCTATTAACAAACCTCTGTGCATGAAATATTCCAGTTTTTAAATTAACTCCTCTTTACAGGATAGTTTAGAGATAAGTTTCCAAATGCTATCCTCTCTTGTCATTTTTTCAGTTTCTTTTTAGGGATCAACAGAGTTTGGTAATCCACAAAATGCAAATTGATTAGTTTATCCTGGATTTATCCTGCTACTTATCATTTTACGTTTCACCGATTCTATTCAGCTCTTAACAATTTTTTAAATGTCCTCATTCTTACACTCAGGATTTTTTCTCTAAGATCAAGGACTTTTGCATGTTTTTACATCTATTAACTCATAATGCTTATTAGACTTATCAGCTTCTATTTTTTCAAATATTTGTAACAAAAATAATGTTTAGGAAAATAGTCATCTTAAATTAATTATTAAGCCTGCAGTAATAAACAATGAAACATAATTATGTGATATATATGTATATATATATATAAAATCATATAGTAAAATAACTAGATTAGTGGTATTACATAGTAATGCTATCAGATACTTTGCAATTATGATTCTATAAATTTCAATGAGTTTATAATGGGAGACAAAATACATATCGGAAAGAAAAAATATTCAAAAATCCTGGATGAACCCCAGTGTGTACCTGGCAGAAGGGGTGAAATTCCAATGTATAGCCAGCAGGAGATTAGGTAGATTATGTCTTGTACTACTGCAGTCAATAAGCGCATCAAACCCCTGTCACTGAGTGTACTGCTTGATATGTTATCTTATACTTCTAGTTTCTAGGGCAATCAAGGGCTATGCTGGAATATTTCCTCGGAAATTAATAGAAACACATAATCTTGCTCACTAATTGCTCTGAGCCCCCATCACAGTTTATTAAGTAAACCAGAAAAAACTCTTTTCCCATAAATTTTCATTTATCTCTCTCAGTATCAAACCCCCTCACATCACAAACTTAGACATCAGTGCTGTTGGATGTAGAATTTATTACACTAAAATAATAAAATAAAGACATAAATAATTACTAACAAGCTCAAGGTCAGAGTGACCTCTAACCCATCAACTATAATTGTTGATTTCCCAACACTAGAAACTTAGTACCACCATTCATGTTGCTCAGGATGGCAACTGTTTCAAGAATTTTCTCTAAAGTTCTTTGCAAGATAAGAATTAACTCAGTTTCTCAGGAAAGATGTTTTCTTAGTCCTTTATCTCTGTACCTCAAACAGCCTCTCTTCAGCCATGACAGTTAAGAGTTCCCAGATGACAGTCAAATTGCCGTTCTCAAAATTCTACTTCCTCTTGAAGATATAATAATATTCATAGTCTCATAGTTTCTGTGGAAGGGATATACACACACACACACATATACACACACACATACATACATACACACAAGCGCACACACACATACATACATACATACACACAAGCACACACACACATACATACATACACACAAGCACACGCGCGCGCGCGCACACACACACACACACACACACACACACACACAGAGTGGTTGGATAGTACAGAGTTTGCCTGAAGACATTAACTAACTACTCTCTCTTTTGCACCCACCCCCAACTCTTTCCTAGCTCTTTCCTTCAGAGTTGTCTGAGGCCAGTATCTTCAAAGGAAACAACTCTAGTTCTCTATTTACCCAACTACCTTCCCCTAAAACATTACTGATTCATTTTCCTTTGCTCCTGGAATCCAGGATGATCCAAATTCATGTAACTTTTTCATTGCTTTTAGGGATCTCTAATAATGGGTTCCAATAAAATACCTTTGACTTATCTTGAAACACCCCCAGCTGGTAATACCAGAAAATCAAGAAATTATCTTCTTTTTCTGTGTTGCTTACCATAGCATCCATCCTAGCTGCCCTTAAGCTAATGAAATACATTTAATCATTAGCCATAGTTTCATCTTAATTCTAGCTCATAAAGACTAGATAAAGAGAAATGGAAAATAAACTTTAAAAAGTGATAAGCTTTAGAATGGGCACATGCATTCCTAGGAAGAAGAAAGAGGAGGAACACAAGAGGTGTTACCATTGTCATTCAGAAAACAAGGACAACTATAGTCTTTTTGCCATGACTCCACGTAGCTTCACATCTTTCATATGGCTCCTTTCCGAGCATCTGACCTTTGTCCAGGATTGTAAAAGCAACAAACAGTAGCAGTAGTACTGAGCACCTACCCAGCATACTGCTCTCCTATCCTCTCTTTTTTCTGAATTGCACACTCAAGGGGCTCACAACCTCTTACTTCTGATCATCTTCTGTGCTTGAAGTCCCTTGCTGTAGAGGCTATATCATCAGGGTTGAAGCCATTTAAACAAAGAGAGAGAGAGAAAATTCCCTTACCTCCAAATGTTGACTTGGCTATGACTTCTCTCCTTTGCTGATGTGTCTCTGAAATCTTGGGTCCTTAACTAGCTTTTTGTATGCTTGCCCCCTCCTTTCCTCTTAGGGGATTTCAGCTCTACCTCTTCTCCAAGATAAGAGGAGAATTAATCTATCTTTTCCCAGGTTAGTCTGAGCCTCCAATGGTTCTTAGATCAGGATATGTTGATGAGTATTATCCTTTCTGGAAGGCATCCATTTCCTCTATGGATTAGCTACTGTTCTGTAATTTTTGGTCTTAGCTGTGTAGAGTACAGAGATTTTAAAAGACATCCTTATAGTCACATAGGCAACTCTGAGGACAATTGTTTTCTCACACCAACTCCCAATTTCTCCACTATTATAAAGCAAGTATTTCTGATGCCTTGGATTTTTTATACCACTTATATTCCTGACATTCTCTCACATAAACTCCTCTCCTATCACAAAGAAAGTTAAGCAAAAATAAAAGAAACAAAAAATTTGATAAAGCAGCATTTACAGCTTTTCACCCCAAGAAGGAAACCTTTATCAGCTGCCCTATCACCATAATTATTTATGATTGTAAGCATCATTTTCTTGCTTCTGATTTCTTTTCTCTGCCTCACTTCAAAGAAAGTCTTACCATGTTTCACTGAATTCCTCACATTTGTCAATTCTTCACAATTTTAAAAAGTGACTGAATACAAATTGTGGGCTTGTGCAGAGCCAGTGTGGCACTGACTAGAGTGGAGCAGTGCTAAATGTGAAGGATTTGAGGACTCTTTCTTTGCTATGCCAAAACATCTGGCTGAATAACTGCATTTCTAACTTTTCTACCCAGATGTTTTGGCATCCTTTAGATACAGTCAAAGAGAAAGTTATTAATAGACTTACTTGGGGGAATTCAGCATTTTAAAATTCATTTTTACCCCAGCAACTTGGAATAATGGGGACCGCGGGACATAACAATTAAATGGTGCTAATTCTCCAGAGACCATTTGTTCTAATTTATAATTCTCCTTCTGTCATACTACAGCTAACTGTACTTTGTGCTGTGGTTTTTACTTCTGGTTTGTTAATGATGTCTCCTCTAAGAAATCCATTGCTATTGCTGTTCTTATAAACTCTTTCAACGTGGCTAATTTTGGGGTGGTCTGAAGACTTTTAAAGGCATCTGTGTGAAGGTTCAAAGAGTATAGGATATGTATTCAGTTTCAGTTAAAGTGGATGTAGGTAAAAATTTTTCAGTAGATAATTTTCTGTGTCCCCAAAGCCATGAATTTGGGAGTCATGTAATGAATGCCTACTTCTTGTGATATTATCAGGTCTTGACCTGAACTTAAAAGATTTGGATTTGAAAGGGGGCTCTGCCAATTATTTCACTTGGGCAAGTGACTTAGAGGCAGCAAAGTGGCTCAATGGATAGGGTCAGAAATGGCCTGGGGTCAGAAAGACCTGAGTTCAAATATGACCTTAGTCATTTACTAGGTGTGTGACCCTAGGCAAGTCACTTAATCCTGTTTGCCTTAATCCATTGGAAATTTTGTGGTTGTTTAGTTGTTTCAGTTGTGTCTGACTCTTCTTGACCCCATTTGGGATTTTCTTAGAAAAGAAATTGGAGTGGTTTGTGATTTCTTTCTCCAGTTCATTTTACAGATGAGGAAACTGAGGTAAATTGGGCTAAATGACTTGCCCAGGGTCACACAGCTAGGAGGTCTCTGAGGCTATATTTGAACTCATGAGATCAGTCTTCCTGATTCTAAGCCCAGAGTTCTATCCACTATGCCACCTAAATGCCCTAAATTCACTGGAGAAGAAAATGACAAGCCAATCCAGTATCTTTGCCAAGAAAACCCCAATGGATAGCACTGGCATGCCATGATCCATGGGGTCAGGAAGTGTTGTATATGACTGAAAAACTGAACAACATTAGGTGACAACCTCTTTAGGTTTCACTTTCCTCATCCATCAAACACCTCACATTTATAAAGTGTTTTCAGGTTTGTAAAGAGCTTTACACAATGTCTCACTTGATATTCATAAGTATCCTACAAAGTGGGTCCTATTATCTCCATTTTACAGATGGCAAAACTGAGGCTAAAAGAGGTTAAGTGATTCATCCAAGCTCACACAGCTAGTGAGTGTCTGAGATGAATCAAACTCAAGTCTTCTTAACACCAAGGCAAATACTCCATTCACTATGACAGGATGTTTCTACAGTAGCTGACATTTATATATGGCTTATGTTTTGCAAAATGCTTTACCTAAATTATCTTGAAAAGGAGTCCTTACCCAACCCATCTTTTTAAAAGGTTGTCATAAGGCTAAAATGAGATAATGTCCATGAAAGCACTTTGTAGTCTTCAAAGTGCCATGGCTTCTTGTTACCATCATCATCATGACCACCAACATCTGAAAGAAATTTAGAGGAACATTCAGTCAATTTATTCCTCTGCCTTCAAACCGGTGCAGACAGAGCTTTGTACAACTACTAATCTTTACATGTAAATTACAAAGGTGACTGAGGCCCAATGGTGCTAGATTATAGTAGGTAGAGTTTGCTTTTTGTATTCTACTCTTCCCCAAACAACCATCCTGCCTCTCCATATCCTCTCCCCACAGCAGTCTGGGTTTTGCCACTGACCCATGATCTTTTACATTCATAAAAAGAGATAAATCCCCAACTCTTTTAAAATGGTGTCAAATTCAAATAGAAACAGATACCTGCTAGCCACATATTGACCTAGAAAACCACAAATTAACATTATCTATGTTGTATTTTATATCGTGTCAAACATTTCTCAGTTACTTCTTCTGAAATTTTTTTTTCTTCAAATGGGTTATTTAACATTTCTGAAGGTGTCATACAGAATCAAAAAAGACAACACCAAACTCATGTTTCATATTTCCCCCTGTTTCAATTAAATTTAATCTAATTGAATTCCATAGGCTTTTATAAAACCAGGCACTGTGCTAGGTGTTATGGATACCCAAAAATACCCTACCTCAAGGACCTTACATTCTGTTGGATTTATGTTTCAAGAGTATAAATTGTTTCTCCTAAATTAGAATTAAGGAGACTGTCTTCTCTTGTTTTCTGTAGTGCCTAGTGCTGGGCTGGGCATGCAATACACAGAAAGTGTTTCAGAAATGCCATTTGAAGCATGTGCTATGTGCAAAGCTTGGTGCTAGACCTTGATACAAAGAGAAAGATGAAGCTACATCCATAGCTTACATTTTGCTGGATTTCAGTCTGCTCCCTACTAAGGGCTCAGATGCAAAGTGCAAATATAGACATACCCATATGAATTGTCAACATTTGAATTGACTTAAGTTCATGAACCCTGGGAACAGGAAAGATACATTTTGCTGGGGATGAAGGCTTGTGTTTAGAAAGACAGAGCAACAAAATAGGTATAGTTTCACATAAAGCATGGGGGGGTAGATGGATAATAGAAAAGAGTACTTCCTCCAGAGGACATGGATCCAAATCCCGCATCTTATAAATACGAGTGACTGTTTACCTTTTTGCCATTGGATAGTTCACATCCTCCCTGGGCTCTGGTTTCCTCAGGTAAGTAGTAAGGGAAAGATGAAATAGGGATTTGGACCTATGACCACTGCATACTTTTGAGCGCTAAATTCATGATACTATGATGCTGTAACTAGGGTATTCTATCAATTTTTGAATGTGTGTAGGGGAGGGTTTGAACATGCACTGGTGCTACCTCCACTCTCTTCAAGACAGTGAAACTTCTTGCAACCTGGAAAACTAAACTTTTTTTTTTCCAAATAATCACAGAGCATAGTTTTCCCATCAAAGCTACTTTCACCTGTGACACTCTATTAGGACATATACCATGTAAGTTGTGTGGCTCAATGTCTATGGCAGTGAAACCAGCTCGGACTCTTTAAGTTCTAAGCATTTTGAAGAAATTATTTGTGATTTCTTTCTAAGGCTAAAGGATAAGCTGCTCTGCGAGTTCAGTTTTCTTTGGATTGTTTAACTCAAGGACAGTGCAGATACCTGTAATATGATCTCTTCTTTGATATCCAATCGATGGTACCATTTACTTGGTTGAGAATACACAATTATTGAAACATGGAAATTCATTCCCTTTTCTTTCTTAGTTCTATATTTCTTTTTAGAAACAACCTTATAACAAGATCTAAACAGACAGATTTTCATCAGAGATCATCTATATACTAGCCAATGGCACTTGTGTCGATAATAATAAATCAAACTTCTATCCCACTCTTAAGATTCATAAAAGACAACTAAAAACATACCCCTGTGGGGGATAGGGAACATGTGTATTATTTATCATTCCACATTTTACATCTAAGAAAGCTAAAGCTTAGAGATATTCAATGATTAATTGTCCATAGTCATGCATTAATAAATGTTAGGGATATGATTTGAAACTCGGCCTTGCAAATCTAAACCCACCATTCTTTCATTGTACCACATTCCCTTTTAAGTAACTCAACTATATACTGCCGATTCATTTGCTTTCTTTTTCAAAATATTTATTCTTCTCAATTATATGTAAACAAATTTTTCGAGATTTTAAAAAAATTTTGAAATCCAAATTCTTTCCCTCTATCACCCTTCCCTGAGAAAGTAAGCAATTTGATAGAGATTATACATGTGCAGTCATGCAAAATATTGCCACATTGCCACCATGTTGCAAAAGAAAACAGACCAAAAACCAAACAAGAATAAGAAAGTTTAAAAAGTATGCTTGAATCTGCATTTATACTCCATCAGTTCTTTCTTTGTAGGTGGATCATTTTTTATGATAAGCCCTTTGGAGTTGTGTGTGTATAGATAGATTTGTTTCTATTTATGCATATATATATGTGTTTATATATTATATATATATACATACACACAAACATGTCTTTGTGTATATACATAAATGCATATATGTATGTGTATACATACATATACATACATTTATATTTATATATACATACATACATACATACATACATACTTTTGTGTTGAAACTGGCAACAGTGTCAAGAATGTGAGATTCTATTGTGCTTGGCAATGAGGACGGGAACCTCTCCAGAAAGACTTTGTTTTCCAGGAAACCACTTTACTGCTTTCAATGTAGACACAAGCTCCTAATGGATTCCAATCTGCTGAGATGCAAAGATCAAATATGGACATACCCATAAGAATTATCAACATTTGGTTAATTTAAATTCCTGAACCCTGGGAACAGGAAAAGGACACAGTGCAACATTTCCCAAATTGTTTTATCCCAGCCTTTTGTCAACAGTTGCTCCATTTTCAAGACCATAACATTCTGCGTCCTGTTATTTGAGAACCTTTCATTTTAGATCCTGCTCTTTTCTACCAAATTCATTTCTTTTCAGAAACCCAGTTACATTGAATTATTTCAAACTTTGAATTGATTTCTGTGAGAAAAACCAGTGTGGAAGTTCACTAAAGCTATCTCCAGGCCTTTTCACACTCCCCTCCTTATTAGTGGAAGTTTGCCTCATTT
The DNA here is from genome assembly GCA_028646515.1 of Pseudochirops corinnae. NCBI lineage: Eukaryota > Metazoa > Chordata > Mammalia > Diprotodontia > Pseudocheiridae > Pseudochirops > Pseudochirops corinnae. Next base: position 173,197,536 of record CM053588.1, read on the forward strand.
TTATTCATGGGTCACTCAGTACCAAAGAATTCATCACCGTGCTGCCAACTTTCTGGTCATGTACTTTCTTTACTTCTTGGAATCCCAGAATTTCAAAGCTGGAAAGAATCTCAATGGTCACCTAGTCTAGTCCACAAGCAAAAAAAAGAATATTTCCTATCAATTGTCCAACAAATGGTAATCTGACTTTGGTTTGAGTATCTCCAATAAAGGCCAAAGGATCATCTTCTGAGGCAGCCAATACCACTTTTGCATAACTTTAAATTTTAGAATGTTTTTCATTCAATCAAGGTGATATTGGTCTTTTTTACAACTTCTACCTAATTCTGCCCTTTGGGATCACATAGAATAAGTGTGATCCTTCCACATGATAGTCTCTGAAAACAATCATTTCCCCTCTGAATATTGTCTTTGCCAGGCTAAAAGACCCCCAGATTTTGTAATCTGCAGATAGAATAGCATACATAGTCCGTCATTGGGACCTACTTAAGCCTGAACTGCTTGATGGAACTTTCCAAGTCTTTGAGACTCAATCTTTGGAATTATTTAGAATTTAGGATTCCTTCACTAACCAAATCCATTTCTGGTTTAGCCATGTGGAGAGTGGCCTGGTGGAGCTTGGGTCTTGTGCATAAATTTGGTCAATCAGACCCTTATTTCAAACCTCCGTGGAGGAGGCCCTTCAATAAATGCCCCTTTCTAACCTTCACTACTTAATGTCTTCACAACTTTGTCAATAAGAATCAAATAGTTTAATCAGAATTGCAGCAACTAATCTGTTTTCTGAAAATCTTCATAAGGCCCTGCTACTAAACATAATTCTACCTCACAAAAACCTTTATTTGTTGTCTCTTGTATATAACACATCACACTCAGCCCTGGAAATAATTCACAATTTACGGTTTACAAACTACTTTCCTCATAGCGACCCTATCATCCTCATGTTTTTAGATAAGAAAACTGAGGCCCAGAGAGATTAAATGATTTGTCCTTCATCCTGCCACAGTTAGTAAGTGGTGAAGTCAGTACCCAGACTTTAATTTCTGGTCTCCCTGTCGAGGGTTATTTTCAGTCCATCATTCCAGTATGTGGATCTGCTTCAGCGGAGACCTCGCTCTATTAGGCTAAGGTCACATGACTAGAACAATGGCATTGGAGACAGCCCTTTTAGGTCAAGATAGATAAGTTAGAGGATGAAAGTGAGGAATCTGCCAAGTGCACCTGGACCCTTACTGTTAGGAAGGAGCCTAATCAAAATGTTTAAAGCTGGAAGGGAACTTAGAAGTTATTTAGTGCAATCCCATCATTTTATAAATGAAGAAACTGTGACCAAGAGCAGATGACTGACTTGCCCAAAGTCACAGAGGCAGTATATGACAGAGCTGGGATATCCTTGTGTTTTCTTTCTGATCCTAGCAAAAGAATGGGCGCACAGAAGGTACTTGGTACAGATTTGCTGAACTGAAATGAAAATATTAGTTACTTGTGAGTTGTACCTGTGTGTAGTGATGCCAAACACTTGAAAATGGAAATATATAAGTGAATAATGGTACTTTTCACTTTCTAGCCAGATAATCTTTGCTAAAAAGGCACAGACTGCCGCTATCTAGAGATATAAGTAGGAAATTTGGCACATTGAACAAATTCATTTGAGTGGGGGGGGTATAACAAATGAGATCAAAGCTATGACCATTTCTATCTATGGCTAAGGTAGACTCGAGATAGCATTCATAGAAATTTGAAGAAGTTGTAGAACTGAGAGGCAGGGTTATTATAAGGGGTGGGGGCAACGATTAGATTTGGAGAAGACTACGAGCCAAGTATTTAACTTATTGGGAAAGAGAGAGTATGACCTAGATGTATATAGATGACAACAACAAAATATGAACAAGATAGAATGAATTTTAAAGGAGAGATGGTTGCTGAATAATGTAGGCAGACAGTGAGAAAGAGAGAGAGAGAAAGAAAGAGAGACAGAGAGACAGAGAGACAGAGAGAGAGAGAAAGAGAGAGAGAGAGAGAGAGAGAGAGAGAGAGAGGGAGAGAGAGAGAGAGAGACTCTGAAAGTGTCAGTGGGGAAGAAGGAAGGAATATGTCAGTTCCAAGAGAGAAGGAGCCCCTAGCTTTGGGAAGGATACCAAGAGATTCTGGTATCTGTAGGTTTCAATGTTTACTAAAAAGTAGAAGGACTAAGAGAGGAAGATGTCCAGAATAAAGAAGAATTTCATAACAATAGAGGATAGTGTCAGATGTTAGAGTAGAAAGGAAGATTGGAGAAGGCTAGAGACAAGGGAAGTTTGAGATAAGTTTATTAGAGTGTAGGAGAGCGCAGCAGTGGTTAGGCACACTGCCTTTGCCACTTTTTCCCTGCTGATCCCAAACTGCTCCTGAACTTCTCAGTTGACACACGCCATTTCAGACATGTATCAGGGCATCCCATGATAGTTCCAGCCCCACCATACCAGCTGATGACACAATCATATCTGTGAAAAGTAGCTGAGATCACAGGGCTATGAAATATGATCTCAGCAATTAATTTTGTAACCATATCAGTTTATTGTATCTGAATACAATGATCAGTCCTTTAGAGGCAAATAGGCAGTGATTGAAATATGTTAGAACTAAGGTACCAAATGAATTTTATTTGGCTGTTTTATTATGAATTTTAAAAGAGTCTAGTCTGGAGAGAACCCAAGTTCTTCTAATATAATACTATGTCAGATGAATTATCCTTGTTGTGGTTTGAACAGGATAATGTGGAATGGCATAAGAATGATTACCTGTGTATTTTGAGATACAGTCTTTCTTGGGTTCTTCATGAAGTCATTATTTTCATATAATTTAATTAGAACAGGCAGGCAGAAATGATCTCTCTTTTCATAACTTGAACTACATCTGCTATCTGGCTTCAAGAAATGAGCACGAACCTGGAATCTCTAAGTCAGGAATGAAATCTTTCTCCTTTCCAAATGGAGACTGCAGTGGAGAAGGAAGAGGTCAAACAGCTAATTGGGCTGAACTTTTGAATTGAAACTTTAATCCAGAAATCTGGTTCTCCATCTTTTTAAAATGTCATTCATTCATTCATTCAACAAACATTTATTAAACACTGAACTATGTGCCAAGATGTACACAAAAATGAGTAAGTCATAGTTCCTATCATACAGATTCTTGTGATCTAGCAAGGAAGTTGGTGGGCATACAGTTCAGCAACTCAATTCAAAAAGTATTCGGTTTCACCATGTAAAAGACAATCTAAGTCTGGTTTGGTTGTTGTTGGGTTGGTTGGTTGGTTGGCTCTGTGTGTGTGTGTGTGTGTGTGAGACACAAAACAATAAGATTTAGTTTCTGCCCTCCTAGAGCTTCCAGTCTACTAGGAGAGACACAGCACATCCTAAGAAGCATGCCATAAACTAGTACATTACAAATGTAGGAAACAGGTAGAAAAGATGCAATCTAAGGAAGGAAAGATCATAGATTTAGAAATGAAAAATACCTCAGAGCCAATCTTTAATTTTACAGATGACAGAACTGAGACTTAAGGAAGTAAAGTGACTTGCCTAAGGTCATAGAGATAGAAGGTGACAGAAACAACGCCTGAACTCAAATTTTCTGATTCAACATCAAGCACTCTTTCCACTCTAGCACCTAAGGGGAGGGGGTGCTCAGAGATAGCTCCTACAGGGAGATGTGGTTGGCACTTCAGCTCAGTCTTGAAAGACATTAGGAATGGATCTGAAAGCCTGGGCATTCTGAAGCTAGATGACAATTAGCACATGCTACAGACAGACAAGCAGTGGCAAACAGCTTCCAGATTTGGAAAATCTTTAATTCCAATTTACCGTGGACCACCAAATGAAACATGGAAAAGAAAGAAAAAAGGACCAAAGAGTATGCATACCCTTATATCCCAATCTCAGTGACATAAATTAAGCATCTGAGAAAGATTTGGATTTTTTGACTCCTCTTAGCTAGTGCTTCCACACCTGTGCAAGTGTGTTCCATTAACAGTTGTCCCAAATATTCCTTCAGATATTTATGGAAAAGAGGTTTTTGTGAATCCCATCTGTTCTATTGAAAACAGAATTTATCTGTTTTTGTGGCCACTAAGGATTCCCTGTTCTGACTCTCTTACTCTGCTACTTGATGAGAAAAGCATTTTTGCCTCAGTGGTACCAACTCCAACCAGGGACAGACATGGATATAGACAGAATAGGTAACCACTTCAGTTAGGTGGCATAGTAGTTAGAGTGCTAGACCTGGAATGAGGAAGACTTGAGTTCAAATTTGACCTCAGACACTAGCTATGTGACCTTGGGCAAGTCACTTAACCTTCCAACTCTAGTGTTTGGCCTCACATGCAATGTTTCTATTTTTTTCTTTTTTGCCTCCAAGTTTCCTCCCAGGCTTAGTTGCAAAGATGGACCCACATTTAACAGATTTGGATAAAATAACTAGCTTGAGAACTAACATCACCCATGCTTCCCTCTACAGACATTTTATTTTTCATATGATTCCATAGAGACTTATTTGTTCTTGTGAAGTATGGATGAATACGATAGCCTCCTAATTGCTTTCCTTACTTCCAGGCTCTCACTTCTCCAATCCATCTATCACATAGCTGCCAAATTAATTTAATTCCTTAAACAGATGTGACATTTTCGCCACTTCTCACTAAAAACCTTCAATAGCTCCCTACAATCTCTAAGATAAAACAAAAAAACTCTTTAAGGTCCACTAAAATTTGGCTTTCATCTAGCTTTTCTTTCCCCCAAATTTTTTCCAATGAGCAAAAATTTATTTTCTCTCCTTCCTTCTTTATCCAACTCCATTAAAAGAAAAGAGAAAAACAAAATCCCCATAGAAAATACTCACTGTCAAACAAAACAAATCCTTGCATTAATGATGTCTAAACTTTATGTCTCCTTCTGTATCCTCAGCCCATCACTCTTCTGTGAACAGGTAGGTGGCATGTTTTATCATTGGTCCTTTAGAATCTCCACCTCTCTTTTCCAGCCATGTCGTATTATTACCATTTAAATACTCTCCATTAAAAACCAACTGATTTACTATTCATGCACATTCTTCCATGCATTTGTTCCTTTTACATCTTCCTAATTGACTCACTATCTCACTCACCACAATGACTTTTCCAAACTTTTCACCCCTCTTCAACTTATCCCTACTGACTACAAACATGCACATGTCTCCCCCTCCTCAGAAAAAATCTCATTTAATCTATCCCCACTAATTATAATCTCATACTCTCTTGCTTTTTGTGACTCAACTCCAGGAGGAGGACATTTATAATAGGTGCCTCCACTTCCTTTCCTCTCGTTCTCTACTTAGCTCTCTGACTTCTTACCTCATCATTCAACCAAAATTGTTCCCTCCAAATTTACTAACAATTTCTTATTTACCAAATCTAATAGTCTTTTTTTCAATCCTCATTCTTCTTGACCTCAATGCACATTAACACTGCAGATTTTCTTCTCTTTGACACTCTTTTCCCTCTAGGTTTTTGTGACAATGCTCTCTTCTTGTTCTTATAACTGTTTTACCATTCATTCTCAGGCTCCTTTGCTGGATTGTCAGTTAGGGCAGACCTGCCAACCATAGATGTCTCCCAGGGCTCAGTCCTGGGTCCTCTTTTCTTCTGTCTCTGTACTATTCCACTTGGTAATCTTGTGAGCGCTAATAGATTCTGTCATCATCCATCCTCATGCTGGTGATTCTCAGAATGACTTATCTAGCCCTAACCTCTCTGCTGACCTTCAGTTTCCTAATTCCACTTGCCTATTGGACATCACATATAAACTAGAGTTTAAGATATCTATCTTGTCCAAAATTGAATTTATTATATTTCCCCCCAAATCTTCTTCTCTTCCTAACTTCCCTTTCAGGTCATCACCATCCTTTAAGTCACCTAGACTCCCAATGTAGGTGTTATCCTGGCCCCCTCATGCTCCCTAGCTCTCCATATACAATCTGTTACCAAGACCTGTTGATTTTACCCTTGTAATATCTTTCTCTTCTCCATTCTCTCCTCTGACACTGCCACCATGCTGGTGTAGATTCTCATCATCTCATGTCTGGACTATTACAATAGCCTGTTAGTTGGTCATCCTGCCCTAGTCCATTCTTCATTCAACTACCAAAGTGATGTTCTTAAAGTATAGATCTGATCATGTTATCCCCCCTACATACACTATTCAATAAATTCCAGTGGCCCCCTATTACTTTCAGGATCAAGTATAAAATCCTCTGTTTGGCATTCAAAGCCCTTCATAGCCTCCCTATGTCTTCCAGTATTCTTATATCTTTCATCTCACTGTATACTCTGTGATGCAGAGATAAAAACTTCCCTATGCTTAGACAAGACACTATATTTCCCAGCTCCTGGCATTTTCCTCGCCTGTCCTCCATGCCCCAAATTCTCTCTTCCAAGTCCCAGCTAAAATCCAACTTTCTCTAGGAAGTCTGTCCCAGTCCATTCCAGTGCCTTCCCTCTGTTTTATCCAGTATGCTGTATATAACCTGTTTGTACATAGTCATTGGCATGTTGTCTCCTCCATTAGAACGTGAGTTCCTTGAAAGCAGGGACTGTTTTCACCTCCCTTTTTTCCCCAGCTTAACACAGTGCTGAACACATAGTAGGCATTTTATGAATATTTATTACCTAACTGAGGTGATCTTCATGTGTGGGATTCAGTCTCCCCTACACACATCTTTTGGAATACTTAATTTCCTCCAGGACACAGTGGATGTGGCACTTCATAACTAAAATCTTTCTTCATTGCCATGTTATTAAAACCTTCTCCCTCTTGAAATTATTTTGTGTTTTTCTATGGATTTCATATTTATTCATTTGTGTGTATGGCATACCCTTCTGTTACTATCAAAAATGAAAATTTCTCAAGGGCAGGAACTGTTTTTGTGGGGGAGGGGAGGTTATTTTTTTGTCCTCGTACCCCAGCTTACCCATAGAGCCTTATACATGGAAGACGGCTAATAAAAGAATTATTAGATTCAATGAAAAATTGAATTGAATTGAATTGAATTATTGGCAAGCCTTGAGAGAGGAGGAGCAGGGAAGAGGAGGTATTTATCCATCCTCTTGGGAGAACTGCCAAAATCTGTTTGGAGAACATGATTTAAAACAAATAGCTCAGTTGTATTTATTTCTAAATCACTCAGCAGAAACAGAACATAAGTAATCATTTGCAAACTGCAGTAGAGGTCTTTCTTTGTTCCAATGACATTCTTCCTCAGAATTTCAATCTCCAGAAATCCTGCCAACTTCTCCAACCCCTTCCTTTTCACTCTAAAAGACTCCCCCCCCCCCCCTGTTGTTTAGTCCTTGCTCTTTTCCTTCTTTCCTCAAGGACTTTTGAGGAAGCCGCTTACTGTTCTGTCTGTGATTTCCAATAGTAAGACCAGAAATTCATTAATCCCACAAAGGATGGTTTTGTAACCTATCAAGAACCTACTGACCAACAAGAAGCACTACATGCCCTTGGTGGGGATGGGGAGAGAGGAGAGTACAGGATCTTCACAAAGTTTTTGTGCAGTATTTAAAACTTTTAACAATTACAGTTTCAGGTATGATAGAAACAAGGTATAAATGACATTTACAGGAAAATTAGATTTTATTCTCATACTAGTTCATGAAGAGGAAAAGAAAAAACTTAGAGATTATAACTAAGTTCTGAGTCAGGTGTGTTTTAGTTACCAAAAAAGCTAATGTGATCTTTGCTGCACTCACAGAAGTGTAATATTTGGAAGGGCAATGATAATTCCCCTGTAGTCTGACCATCCTGGAGATTAGTATTCAGTTCTATGAAATGACTTTTTTTTTAAGATTGGCTCTCCCTATCTCCCCCAGGCTAGAAGGGCAGTGGCTACTCACAGGTACCACTCCAATGCTGATGGGCATAGATGCTTTAGCCTGCACTGTTTTTCCAACCTGGGCTAGTTGATCCTTAGGCAATATGATGGCCTTCCACTCCCAAGAAATCACCATATTGGTATGACACAGTAGGACATTCTACAGTAACTTAAAATTCTGAGACTGTGTTCCCCAACTTCAGGCTCCCCAATAGCATGGACTGCCAGTATGTACCAGTGCTCATAGGTAGGCACAACTTTTTGTAAGAGCCTTTGACAAACTAGAACTCATCCAGAGGATGACCAGGATGGTGGGGGCAGGGGGGTAGCCAGTACCTGTCCTCATGTCAGTTGAAGAACAGCTGGAAGAATTGAGAGTGTTTAGACCAGGGGAAAAAAGAAAAACAACTTAGAGGCTCATGATAGCTCCATTCACATAGGCTTCAGAAAGGTTTTATTGAGTTCCTTCTATATGCACAGCACTGTGTCAGGCTCTCAGGATACATGAAGTTCTTGTCCTCAAGAAATTTACAGCCTGATAGAAAGGACAGCTTTAAAATTTTGATCAAATTACCTAAGCTCTCTGAACTTGTATCTTTATCTCTAAGAATGGAAAGAATGATCCCTGTCCTTCCTATCTCATAGGGTTGCTGAGAGAATCAAATGAGATAATGTTTATGGAAGCTTCTGGATTAAGACATTATTCCTATTCAATTTAATTCAACAGACATCTATTTAAGACTGTGCTAGGTGCTTTGGATACAAAAAAAAAATAAATGAAATAATCCCTGCCCCAGAATTTACATTCTAGTCCTATTGTGTCATATAAAACATCCCACATTAGAAGAGGCAAAATCACAAAATCTAAAAAGTTCATCATGTGGTTTCCTCTCATATATCTTTCTATGTCTGTCTCCTTTCCCTTGGTGGCTCTCTTCCTGTTGTCCAAGGACTAGTACCCTTCCATTACTCTCTGGCTGTCCAACATTCCCCACTACATCACCCAGCTCTAGCACTACAAGCTCCAAAATTATCCTGCTATTTCTTCTTTCTATCCAGCTCCAATTAAAAGTTTAGTTTCTTCAATGAGGGTAAAGTCAAGAACCAGCATTTAAGTGCTTGCTGAATTCTAGGCATTATACTAAGTGCTGGGGATACAAATGAAGCAAAAAGAAACACAGTTCCTGCCTTTGAGGAGCTTATGTTCTAAAATGGGAAGACAATATGTAAAGGAGATCCTCGTGCCAAAGTACAGAGAGTCATAAGCAAAATCAGGACAGGAATTAAGAATGTCTGGTCAGAGTTTGCCCTCAAAACAAAGGTACCTAGGTCCAAAGTCCTATAAAAATATGCATGCCTTTTGACCCAGAAATACCACTTCTAGAGCTGTGTCCCAAAGAGATTATAAAAATGGGGAAAAGACCTACATGTACAAAAATATTTATAGCAACTCTTTTTGTGGTGGCAAAGAATTGGAAATCAAGGGGATGCCCATCAATTGGGGAATGGCTGAACAAGTTGTGGTATATGAATGTAATGGAATACTATTTTGCTATAAGAAATTATTGACAGGCAGACTTCAGAAAAACCTAGAAAGATTTATATGAACTGATGCTGAGCAAAGTGAGCAGAACCAGGAGAACATTATACACAGTAACAGCTACATTATATGATGACTAACTTTGATAGACTTAGCTCTTCTTAGTAATGCAACATTTTAAGACAACTCCAAAAGGCTCATGATGGAAAATGCTATCCACATCCAGAGAAAGAACTTTGGAGTCTGAATACAGATGGAAGCATACTATTTGCTCTCTCTTTTTTTCTTGTTTTGTTTTGTTTCTTCTTTCTTTTGGTTCCTCCCATTGTTTCTAATTCTTCTTTACAATATGACTAATGTGAAAATATGTTTATATGACTGTATATGTAAAGCCTATATCAGATTGTAAGCCATCTTGAGGAGGGGAAAGGGAGATGGAGAAAATTTAACTCAAAAGCTTATAGAAGTGAATGTTGAAAACTAAAAATAAATTAATTAATTTAAAAAACAAAACAACAACAAAAAAACCCAAAAGTTTCAGGAAGACCTCTCCATTTGGAAAAGGGAGCTACAGGAGTGGTGGGATGTTTCAAGGTGAGAAGACCATAGGCATTAAGGGAACTTGCAGAAAGAAAAGGCCGCTGAAGCACCTGAGACATTTATGGTGCTAAAATCTGGAGAGTCAGAAACAGAGCTGGAAGATGAATGAAGAAGGTACTAAGAAAAAAATGATCTGATTACTATATCAAAGTAATACACTTTGAACTGTGAACAACTGATAGGATTAACTCTTCTTAAAGTATTTGCATTTTTGAAAGGAAGATTATTAAACCAAATGATCCCTCAAGCTTAGACTACATGAATATGTAGGAGAGGTATTTGTGAGGGATGACCTCTACCTATTGTCTGTTCTAGTTCTCCACTACAGGTGGCAGGTAGAGATTTTTCGTGTAATAGACCTGCACATTATATATTTAAGCTTTCCCTCTTCCCAGAATGATATAATGGAAAAAGCCCTGAATTTGCAGTCAAAGAATCTGGGTTCAGATTCTAGCTCTGCCAAGCAGCATGTGTGACCTTGGATAAATTGCTTAATCTCTCTGGGTTCTCCATATCTGCAGCTGTAAAATGAGGTGGTTATACTCAGTGACCTCAAAGTTCCTTTCTAGCTTGAAGTCTATGATCCCTCTCATCTCCACATCTTCATTTATCTTCTCCCTGCCCTCTTTGATGTCAGCCTTTGGAGGTACTTTGAATTCATCAGAAGAGCCCAGTTTGGTTATATGGTGACTAAGGGGGAAAGTATGGAATTCTGTCATCTCTGAGCTTGGAAACAGGATGTGTGGGCAGAGCAACATCTTTTTCTTTGTCCTTTGGCAGCTGCAGGGACCATTGGAATATCTCTTTTGCACATGGATCCTTCCTTTAGAATATGCATATGACATGTGGAATTTTAAATGGACTAATACTAAGTCTCAAAAACCTTTGGATTATTTAATTACTATAAAATATGTACAAGATTTAATAAAATTAGAACCTCATCATCTGCCTTGCACTTGGCAATTACCATCTTGTGACCTTGGCCAAATTGTTGAACCTCCCTGGGCCTTCCTAATCTGAAAATGGATGAGAAGACCTCTGAGCTTTCTTCCAGTTCCAAATCTAAGATCTATGATATACTTTTTCATTCATTATCTAAACTACATCTCTGCTTAATAGAAGCATACCTCAAAACGTTTCACCTAGGGAAAACAACAGAAACCATGCCCAAAGTATTTGGCATGAAAAGCATTCTTATTTGGGGAGAAGATGGAGTGAGCATCATCTCATGACAAGTGACACAAAGTCTAGTGCATTATAAATAACTAGTGGGGAGACTCCCTGCCTTTCCCCTCTCTGACCAGTAGAGGGCTGTTAGATAACTTTGGATTTAAACTGGCATTCACAGTATGTATCTAAGAAGATAGATTTACTAGGTAGAGGTTGAAGATGGGAAGTGGTGTGTTTTACAGCAAACAGGTCATTTTGGGGTAGATAGTAGAAAAAATTTTTAAGGACAACCCTTTCACCCTACCCTGAAAGCAAGAGTTTTTAACCTGGGGTCTGTGGATAGATTTCAAGGGGACATTGAACTTGGATGGGGGAAAAATAAACTTTTATTTAACCTAACCTCTGATCTGTATTTAACTTAACCTAACCTTTATCACTGGCATCTAGGAGGCCCATTGGATGGGTCACGGTCCTAGAGTCAGGAAAATCTGAGTTCAAATGTGGCTTCAGACACTTATTAGCTGTGTGATGCTGGGCAAGTCACTTAACTTCTGTTTGCCTTAATCCACGAGAGAAGGAAATGGCAAAACAAAAAAATTCCTTGCCCAGAAAACCCCATGGACAGCATTGGTATGTGCTATAGTCCACAGGGTTATGAAGAGTCAGACATGACCAAACAACAACAATTTTTATCATCCTCTTCAATTATGAATGTAGGCAACAGACATGCTAAGAAGGGGCCCATTGTCTTCTTCAGACAAAAAAAGAGTCACCTGAGACAAAGTGGGGGTGTCCATGGCACACAGTAAAGAACCTCTGCCTTAAAGTATTAAATTAGAACAATCCCTTAGGACTCATCTATTCTAACTTTTTGCTTTTACAATGGAGAAAACTGAGGTCTTAGGACATTGACTTGTCCAAGGTCACAGGAAGAAGTCTCATTCAACTCTGTCTTAGCATAGCTTGAAAGCCTGCAAGGCTCCAAGGCTCAAGATTCCAGTGTACATTCCAGTGTATATTTGGGCAGGATAACCAAACATCCTACAGCAGGAGATGGAAGTCAGAAGAGAGAAAGCAAAACAAAATAGCTTTGGGGAGGCGGGGATAGTCACAATAAGGCACAGTCAGAGATGATAGAAGCAGATCAGGTTTACTGGAGTGAAACAGGGTATCCAAAGTCTCCAGTGGCCTTTTATTAGGAGGAGGGAGCAGAGAACCTAGACAGGTATGAGAGTCAAGGTTTTAGGACTGCTGCTGACTCATGCCTCAGAAATTAGAGCCTAGATGATATTCAAACTCCCTACAGATAGAGTGGGAAAAGGAATTTTGGGCTTTTAATTCAGGTCTTAGTTTAGCAGGCTGTCTGAGCAGATTTGACCCTCCTACTCAACTGGAGTCTAAGTCAAAACGAACCCACTTGGAACACAATTATTTAAGCTCCCAGGTGGTCAGAGATAAAAAGGACCTTATAGACTATTTGATCTTAGGGCTCTCCCCCATTTTACAGAGGAGGAAACAGGCCCAAAATTCACGTCAGAGCAGGGGCTAGAAATTATCTCTCAATTCCCAGGCTGGCACTTTTTTCACTAGATCATTGAAATTTGGCTTCCTTCGGGGCAAGTGAGCACTGGTCCTTCCAGAGGTCCCTGGTCTCTGACTTGCGGCTGAAACCTTCTATGCATATACATTGTCTCCTCCATTAGAATGTGAGCCCCTTGAGAGCAGAGACTGTCTTACTGGTCTATTTGTATTCTGGAGTCTTAGCCCAGTGCTCCGTGCCATAGTATGCCCCTCAGTAAAAGTTTTTCACTCATTCATTCAAGACTCAGAACAAGCAGCAAAACAGGGAGGGAGCCTATCTGTCCTTTGAACCCAAACTTTCTGCCTTTCCCACAACTACCAGCTTAAATAATTTGGTTGCTTGAAGCTTCAGGAGAAAGAAAAGTTCTAGAAATATGGGTTGTTCAGTTGCTTGTGGCTAGGTCGAGGTAACATAATAAGATGACAGTTTTACCTAAATTAATTTACCTATTTAGTGCCATACCAATCAATCTCCAAAAAAAAAATTTATTTTATAGAGCTAGAAAAAAATAGTAACAAAATTCATCTGGAAGAACAAAAGGTCCGGAATATCAAGTGAATTAATGAAAAGAAATGCTAGGGAAAGTGGCCTAGCCATACCAGATTTTAAACTGTATTATAAAGCAGCAGTCATCAAAACTGCTTGGTACTGGCTGAAGAACAGAGTAGTGGATCAGTGGATTGATTAGGTGTGTGAAACACAGCAGTCAATGGCCATAGTAATCTGCTGTGCAACAAGCCCAAAGACTCCAGCTTTTGGGATAAGCACTCATTATTTGACAAAAACTATTGAGAAAATTTGAAAACAGTATGACAGAAACTGGGCATAGACCAATATCTTACACCAAAATATCTTATACCAAAATAAAGTCTAAATGGGTATATGATCTAGATATAAAGGCTGATACTATGAGCAATCTGGAGAGCAAGGAATAGTTCACCTGTCAGACTTATGAAGAAGGGAAGAATTTAGACCAAACAAAAGATAGAGAGCATTACAAAATGCAAAATGGATAACTTTGATTACATTGAACTTAAAAGTTTTTGTACAAATAAAGCCAATGTAACCAAGATTAGGAGGGAAGTGGAAAATTGGGAAAGAATTTATATGACCAGTGTCTCTGATAAAGGTATCATTTCTAACATATAAAGAGAACTGACTCAAATGTATAAGAATACAAGTCATTCCCCAACTGATAAATGGTCAAAGGATATGAACAGGCAGTTTTCAGAGGAAAAAATTAAAGACATCTATAAGCATATGAAAAAATGCTCTAAATCACTATTAATTAGAGAAATGCAAATCAAAACAACTCTGAGGTACCACATCTCACTGGTTAGATTGGCTAAGATGACAAAACAGGAAAATGATCAGTGCTGGCAAAGATGTGGAAAAATTGGAACACTAATGCATTGTTGGTGGAGTTGTGAATTGATCCAACAATTCTGGAGAGCAATTTGGAACTATGCCCAAAGGGCTATAAAAAGTGCATACCCTTTTACCCAGTCTACTTCTAGGACTGTATCTCAAAGACAACACACAAGTGGGAAAAGGACCCATAGGTACAAAAATAATTGTAGCAGCTCTTTTTGTGGTGGCAAAGAATTGGAAATTGAGCTAATGTTTATCA
>CM053588.1:173212444-173241526 GCA_028646515.1 Pseudochirops corinnae
GAGTTCTGACTGTGTTGTCTTCCTCCAGTTCCATGCTTTGATCCTTCTTGTCCCCCAAAAAGGATCAATTTCTCTTCTTACTTTGCTTCTTTTGCCTGGTCATGTTGCCAGTGAATTACTTGATTTTTTAGTTCTGTGGAACTCTGCTTCCAGAGGGGAAAGCTCTGTCCCATACCGCTGCGGTTTTCACAGCTGCTGGAGTTATTGGGAGGCTGCTGCAGCCCCCACCAATTTTGGCTCACTGAAAACGCACTCCAGGACCACCACCCAAAACCACGATCCAGATCCAGGCTGCTCATGGCAAGAGCACTTAACCTCTGAACAATTGTTTGGCCCCTTTCAGTCTGCAGGTCAGGAGCTCTGAAGCAGCCATGTGGAGGCAGCTGCAAGGCCGCTGCTTCTGCTGCTTCCTTGCCCTGAAGGCAGTTCGGCCAGACTGCTTTTCTCCCCCAGATTTAGCTGAGTTCCACTGACCTTTCACCTAGTCCTTGTTTCTTATAGCTTGATAATTCTCAGCTGCCGCTGATCTACTCTCCTGAAGGCTCCAGCTGTGGCTTGTCCTGGCCACCCCTGGGCTAAGCCGCGGTTTCAGGATAGTCTAGTTTCAGCTCCCAGTGTGCTGTGATGAGCCTTTCCTGCCGAGCTGCCTTCAGCGGGAGATGTGTTTTTCTGTTGTGAGTTCTGGACCCCTAAAATTTGTTTAGAATCATATTTATTTTATGGGTATTTGAGGTGGCTATGTGGGAACTGCGGAACTTTGTTCCTTCTATGCCACCATCTTGCTCCGCTTCCCCCTCTCATTTTTCAAATGAGGAATTTGAGACCCAGAACATTCAGAGATTTGCCTGAGGTCACAGAAATAACAAGTGGCAGAAGAAACTGAACTCAGGTCCTTTGGCTCAAAATTCAGTGATCTTTCCACTACACCACATTTCCCCTCCTCTTCTTTATATTGCATCAAAAAGAGCTAAAAAATATTCCAAGGAATGGGTGTTCTGTTTTAGGGGTCATTAAAAACCCTGGCTAGGATATAGGTGCCCAAGCCATATTTTCTTCTTCCTAAAACTCCACCAACTTGAGAGAATATGTATTCAGAGACACAGAATAAAGCCATAAAATGGAGGACTTTTGCAACTTGGACACTCAGTATTTCATGCTAGTGTGTTACTTATGTCAATTTGATCAACTATGGTAGAGTGCTGAAGGTTATCTCACTATAACTTAACTGATTTCTGGGTCATTCTGTCATCTTAAAATAAAATGTCAACAAATGAGTCTTTTCAAACAGGGATATTTTCTGTGATTGTACTAACTGTGGTTTCCAAATCAAAGTCTTTTGGCTTAAAATATCTTTGTGGATGATCTCTGAAAGATAAAGGTGAACAAGAGAGGTGTTACAATATCTGAGACGAGAAAATGCCCCAATTTCTGAAAGGGAGGAAAGAAGAAAAGAAGGAAGAAAGGAAGAGAGAAAGAGGGAAAGAGAGAAAGAGAGAAAGAAAAGAAAAAGAGAGAAAGAAAGAATGAAAGGAAGGAAGGAAGGAAAAAAGGAAGGAAGGAAGGAAAGAAGGGAAGGAAGGAGGGAGGAAGGAAGGAGGTAGGGACAAAGAAAGGAAGGAAGGAAGAAGCAAGAAGGTAGAATAAGCAAACTAGAGACTAGCCATTTTGACTGCTAGTTCTTGACAAAATTCTTTAGCGTATTATTAAAGGATTGCTTATAAATATACATCAAGGAAAGGAAGTAGAGATCGCAAGAACCTAGTATAGCTTCATCAAGGACAGGGATGGTCCAGCTCACTCTATTTCAACAAACAACTGTAGATTAACAGCTAGGAGGGACTTTAGAGGTCACTGAGTCCTATCTTTTCATTTTAGAGCTTTGGAAACCATCTCTCAGAGAAGCTGATTTACCAAAGAACACATAAACAGTAAATTGCAGAACCAGGTTTTATACCAAGGTCCTCTGGTTCTAAAACCAAAGGGCTTTCAACTACACCGGCCTGGATTTTCTGTTTCTTTTCTTCCTTCCTTCCTTTCTTCCTTTTTTCCTTCCTTCCTTTCTTCTTTCCTTCCTTCCTTCCTTCCTTCCTTCCTTCCTTCCTTCCTTCTTTCCTTTCTTTCCTTCATTCTTTTTCTTTACAATATTATTAGACCAAAAGATCAAGGGAAATACATAGCTATGGCATTCCTAGTTTTCAGCAAGATATATATAAATTATCATATTATTATTTTGGACAAGGTGGAAAGGCAGTCTAGATGACTGTGGGAAGAGTGTTGGATTGGAAGTCATGAGATACTTAGCTTCCTATCCTATCCTTCAAAATTGCAGAATAAGTTAGGGTGTAGCTTACAAGATGAATAACCAAGTTAGGCTCCAAAGAGTTCTCAAAAGGGAAGAATGGTATAGTGAAGCAAATAAAATGAAACATAATAGGGATAAATTTAATGTATTGCATATGGGTTCACAAAATGGATTCTGTAAGTATAAGATGAAGAAACTATGACTACACAACATTCCATGTTTTAAAAAAAAATCTAGGAGTTTTAGTGGACTGCAATTTCAATGTGTAAGTAGTATTATAGGATAATCAAAAACTGATAAAACATCTTAGTCTGAATTATTATAACTGACATTTATAAAGCATGTAAAATTTGCAAAGCCCTTTTCCAACAATGCTGTTAAGTAGGTGGTGCAAATATTATTTGTTTTTAAAAGATAAGGAAAGTGACTTTTAGCTTAAATGATGTAATTAACACCTTATGGCTAATACAAAGTCTCTTTACTCCAAAATGTGTGCCATGGGGCCTCACCAAGAAAAAAAATATTCTTTGTAGAATAACAGAGATGCTAATCCTGCTACACTCATCCCTAATCACATTAAATCTAATGCATTAAATTCCGTACTAGATTCCACATTTTAGGAAGGACATTGACAAACTGGAACATTTACAAGGGAAGGCAACCTAGATAGTTAGGAGAGCAGACTACACTATAAGAGATTTAGTGGAAGGAACCAGCTATGCTTAGTTTGAAGAAGTGAAGCTATACAGGGAGGGATATGACAGCTATCTTCAAATGTTTCACTATTTGTTATAGGGAATAAGGATTAGACTCATTCTGCTTAGATCTGAAGGTTAAAAACAGGAGCAAATGGTAAAAATTGCAAAAATATAGATTTAGATTTCACATGAGGAAAAACTTCCTGACAATTTGAGCTATCCAGAAGTGAAACTGCCCATCTAACCAAGAGGAAGCATTAATATGTAAGACCAGGCCAAGCTGTTGATTATCTTCTCTACGCCTGGAGGGCTTGACTGCATGTGTTTAATGGACTATAATCTATAGTCTCCTCCCTTCCTTCATGTGGGCAGAGCTTTCTTAACAACTCATTTCCCTTCTCCCTGATGTAGCTTTCTTTTCAATCCCCTGTGTGCCTTTTGCCTTCCAAGGGAAAGAGAAAAAATGCTGTTATTTCATTGACTTCCTTCTTGGTCTATATTGGTTCTCAAGATTCTAGCATTTATCGGAGCCCAGGTTTCCTGGCTCTAAGAGAAGTCATCTAACCACTATGCCATATAACTTCTCACCTTACACAGAGAAAGCGCATATAAACACAAACATCAAGTTTAGATTTCAAAAATGCTACTTTTCTTATGAACTAAATGAGCTCCTACCAGACTTTTCTTCCATTGAAATTTTGAAATATAATAGCAGTAAGCATTACATTCTCAGTTATACCTTTTTTTTTTTTTTGCAAAAAGTGTGTATATGTGTGTATATTTTAAAGTTTGTGTTCAAATAAGACCATTGTAACTGGTTAAAAAGTAGAAGACTGATGTTTTTGTTTTGGTCAAATAACTGGTTTGATGAAATACATCAAAGAACTCAAGGCTCTTTGGCCAACATTTTAACTATGTGTTAAAAGTTTTAAAGAAAAAGGAACATTCAAAAGAAAAAAAAAACTGTTTTAAACAGCCTGGAGATGGACAAAGAGAGCAGGACGTTAAAATGAACAGATAACCCATGAGTACATCCATTTTTTACCTTGAAAGAGGAAGGAAGAAGGGAAGAGTATGTCACTATCTTTTTTCCCCAACCTGGTCTTGAAAAGCAGCATAGATTCTGTCCAGATCAAAGTCCACACTTAGATCATCTTTATCTGCCCTGTTCTGGATTCATAGCAGCCACTTAGAATGCCCCGTCTTTTGCCGTCTGTTCTCTATGGCTCTATATTAATTTTTCTCTCTTGCAATGGCCTTCCTGGATTCTCACTTTCTTGCTCCCACCAAGCCCTTTGACCTCAAAGTCTAGTAAATCATAGGAATTTTGATTAGTTTGCACCCTTGTTAATTCTAAGACCTCAGGAGTCTAAGGAATGCTAGGGAAAAGCTACCTCCCTGCAAGAAGCTCCTATATGTCATGTCCAACCATTTGACTTCAATCTCTAGGATCTAGGAGATGGTATTAAAATTATGCTACTGAATATCTAGAAAAGACCATAATTTCATCAAGAAAGCTATACCTTGTGGCAGCTAGATGATGCAGTAGATAGAGCACAAGCCCTGCAATCAGGTAAACCTGAGTTCAAATCCTGCCTCAGATACTTACTAGCTATGTGACATGTTGGGCAAGTCACTTAATGCCAATTACCTTTAAAAAAATGCTATACCTTTTTTTTGATAGTTACTAGATGAGTTGACCATAAAACATTTTGTTACTTAAATGTTTGCTTAACTGTCTCATGAGGTTATGTCCTTTTCAAAACGAGATATCCATCACCTACAAATTTGACTTTGGCTCATTAATAAGTATTCTTTAGATCCAGTCATTCAACCAATTCCAAACCCAGCTAACTGTGTTTTCATTTGGTCCACTTGTGGAGAAGGAGGCACGTAACTCACCAACATATTGTATAGCAATGTCAAGATCCAAAAAGAACTCAATATGCTAGAATAGTGGGTCAAATCTAAGTTAAGGAAATTCATTTTCATATTATAAATCTGACATACTTCAAGAAGCCTTCCCTGACTAGTCCAGCCAACCATTATCTCCCTCTCTCTGTCTCTCTCTATCATGTCCCCCACCAAATAACTGTGACACTGTCTACACCATTAATTAAGCACTTAATCCTATGCTCCTTCACGATGACTCATGTATTATTGTCTTCTATTGATACTTTAACTTTTTAGGTTGTTTTGTCTCTCCCACCAGAATATAAGATCTTAGAAAGCAGAGATCATGTCAGATTTCTTTTTATTCTGCATCCTCCCAGCTTAGAGCATAGTTCTAGGCACAAAGTACATACTTGATAAATATTAAATAGACTGATCAATGAAATATATAAAAATGTCCACTGGGTAAAGGCAAAGTCAGTCAACAGTCAACAAGCACTTATTAAATATTTACTTTTCTCCAGGCAATGTGCTAAGGTCTGGGTATATAAAGAGAGGAGAGATGGAGTCAAGATGATGGAATAAAGGCAGGGACTTGCCTGAACTCTCCCCCAAACCCCTCCAAATACCTTTTAAAATGACTCCAAACAAATTCTAGAGCACCAGAACTCACAAAAAGCCGGACTGAAACAAATTTCCAGCCCAAGACAACTTGGAAGTTTCCAGACCTCTCAGCTCATAGACTCTAAAGACAACTTAGGTCAGTAGGAAAGGTCTGTCACATGTGGGTGAGAGTAGAGCACAGTCCAGTACAGCCACACCAGAACAGCCCTGGCCCCAGCAAACCAGGCAGGCTTGGGAGTGACAGAATCAGCAGTGGTGGCTGGGGCTGTGGTTTCTTCCAGAGCTCTCCACCCACAGATGGTAAGGGGGTCAAACAACTGGTCAGAAGATTACAGGAGTCTTTTTGCTAGCACTGAGACAGGACTCTGCTGTTTTGCCTATACTCAGATATGGGTCCGAGTCCTGGGTGGCAATCCCAGGGTGAGGAGAAGCAGTACCATAGCAGAGCTTGCGGCCACAGTGGAGGGGGGACCCACCTCACAGTTCCAGGGCAGAAAAGAGTGCTTGTGGTCACTCACGGACCAGAGCACAGGCCAGGAGAGGAGTAAACACCTCTCTTTCATCATACCACCTGAGAAGAACTGAAAACTTACATGTCCCTAGAAATATCTCTGAAAACAGCTGCATAACCCCCTGAAATTTGTCACAGTGCACCCTCCACCCTGGAAGCAGAGCACTACTTTAACAAAGACTTAAAAATCAACAAATAAGCTAGGAAAATGAGCAAACAACAAAAACTTCTGACTATTGAAGGTACACAAAGAGAGGCAAAGATAGCCCCTGCCTTAAAGGAGCTCATATTCAAATAAGGAAGACAACATGTAAATTTCTAAATAAGCCCAAGACATACAAAGAGCAGATATAAAAAGCAGAGGGGATTGGTAAAGGCCTCATGTAGAATGTATGTTTTGAACTGAGTCTTAAGGGAAGCCAGACAAACTAAGAGGAAGAAATAAAGAGACATGAGGGCAGGGGAAGTCAGTCCAAAGACATGGAGATAAAGATGGAAGCTCATGTGTGAACCACAGCAAGAAAGTCAGTTTGCTTGGATTGTAGAGTACATGGAAGTGAGTAAAGTTTAAGAAAAATGGAAATGTGGGATGGGATCAAATTGTGAGAACCTTAAATCCCAAAGAGAGTCCTTTATACTTAGTCTATGAAAAATGGGGAATATATGAAGGGGATGGGGCAGACAAACTTTAGGAAAATCATTTTGGCAGCTGAATGGAAGAAACCTGAGACAAAGTGACCAATCTGAAGCTTATTGCAATAGTCAATTTAGAAATCATGAGGGCCTGAACTAAGATGAAAGCTGTATGAGTAGAGACAAGAGGGCAAGAATCATTGTGGAGGTAGAAATATTTGTTAATGGATTGGATATGTGGAGTGAATAGCAGTGAAGAGCTGAAGGCATCATACATCAAAGCCTGGGTGATTAGGAGGATAGTGGTGCCTTCAACAGTAACAGTGAATTTCAGAAAAGGCAAGAGTTTGATGGGAAAGATGAGTTTTGTTTTGCCAAGTTGAGTGCCTGGGAGAATGCCCCCATCTGTAAAGGCACAGTTTTCTTGAGGAAGGAGCCTGAATACTTCTTGTTTACATACTGGTTATCAGTCACTTACTGACCTAAAGTAATAAACCTAGGGGCCAAGCCACAATGAGCATACACTTTTAATTGCAATTCTCCAGTGGGCAATAACATAGGCTAAGTGAGTAATGGATTCCTTCATTCTCTAATTTTCATTGTTCCCTCTGACACTTTTTCCCTCTCTGGTTAGCACTTTCAGCATTTCAAAGAGCAGTTTATGTCATGTGTTTTTGTCAGTGCCACTGTTATAAATAAGCCAACGCTGGGTTAATTAAAGAGATGAATCAATTTTGCAGTCTGACTTCAATAAGTTTTACACTTGGTTCCAGGGGCAAAAAAAATTAATAGTGAAGGGGAAGCTGTGTGGATGGCTGAATCTAATCACAACTGATCAAGACATAATCCCTTTTAATATGCTCATGCTTAGGAAGACATTAGTATGCTGTATTTCTATTCCAAGCCTTCTCAAATATACAAAGATGATAAGATATTATTGATTTGGTAATATCTTTTTTAAAAGCTAACAAATATGTGAATCATTTCAAACAAATAAACAAAAACTTGAGGCCTGTAAAATAATTTGGAATCTGACAATAATGAATACATTAAATGCTGCCTCATCAATGTGTACACTCAGCAAATGTTCTGTTATACACTAGAAGAAAGAAAAACGACCCTTTGACATCCAGAGAATTTTAAATTTCACAGGTCTTTTAAGATTTCCTAAAACAGACTTTAAATCTAAATATTTTTACCACCCTAGACCCACAATGAACAGCATTTTCAGTGAAATAAAATTATTTCCAATCCCATAAGTTCAAAATATAATGGCTTGAAGATTCCCTAACAGCTGTGAGGTCTAACGTGAATGTTTTTCAAGGTCTCAGGATGAATGTGCAGCTCATGGAATGCTACAGATATGGGGAAGATACAACTCATTTCTGTCCTTGGAGCTCTTTCAAGCTTGCTGCTGCAGATGAGACCCACTACTGAAATATTCCTTTCCAATTAAGATTTTAATGCAATTAGATCATTTAAAATCAGATCCAAAAATCACCTTAGCCTCCCCATATCGCAACCCAGCTCCTCACTTCTACAAAGACAATGCCATTAGAATGAGTCTTCTATCTTCTTAAGGGTAATGGTCACATACCCATTAGCATTAAACTAATATGCATGATCAAGTATTATTGAACAATACATTCATGTTAACTTGGTAAAAACAGAGCAACTACAGCAAACTGATAGCTAATGTGAGCCTACTTGCAGCCTCATCTCCCTACAAAAGTTCATGCCAAGGAGACAGCTGTGCAAATACTCCGGGGGGGGGGAGAAAATACAAAGACAGAGCTGCCCCCCAAAAGAAAGAAGGATCAGGATCTGCATGGTGCCAGCAGCTTATTCAAAATCAATAGTGACTAAGACTTGATCCTAGTAATTTTATCTGGTCGGTTATTTCCTTTCACATATGGAAAAAAGTGATGGGCTCCTTGAGAAGAGTCCTTGTAGGACAATATGAGGCAAGGGCCACTGTGACTTCAGTATTTTGGATCATTCTCTTACACTGGACCTTGTGAGTCAGGGTGGCTCCAGTGTTATCTGTTCATTTCTGTCTGAGTCCAGGAAAAAGTGTTTTATCTTTCCTGGGCTAGGTCTTCCAACTGTGATTTTAGAATTCTGTGATCTTTATAGCCCAGAGATGGGGGAACCTTTGGCTTCGAGGTCATATGTGGCCCTCTAGGTCCTCAAGTGCAGCCTTTTGACTGAATCCAAACATCACAGAACAAATTCCCTTAATAAAAGGATTTGTTTTGTAAAACTTGGTCTTAGTCAGAAGATCGTACCCAAGGACCTAGAAGGCTACATGTGACTTTGAGGCCGCAGGTTCCTCACCCCTGTTATAGCCTATATAACATAAATACTGACTAATTAACTTCAACATTAACTAAAGGGATCTGCTAAATTTTGTCAAAGTCAGAGAAAATATGATGATTATTAATAAAGCTTTGAGAAATGTTCCTTACTAGAGGGTGGTTCCTTAGGTCCTTTCTAATTGTGCAAATTATATATTTTATATCGTATATTATACATTCACATGCAACAAGATTACAAATATGTTTCTATTTCACAAAATGTAATATAAACTAGATTTCATTAGGTAGCTTTTTAGACTTTAGTCATAATACATTCTTCCTGCGCAGGTGTTTCATTATGTGAATCTAACAATACTAAGAAATTATGCCTTTTTTAAAGCCTTTCTAACATTTCCAGACTTTACAATTATCATTCAACAGAAATTAAACTCCCCACCAGAGCTTCTTAATACCAAGGATTTTACTTACGTTTGCCAACCAAGGTGATTATTCCTTACCTAACCAAAAAGGAAGAAGCAGGAAAAGAAGAAGGAGGAGGAGGAGAAAGAGAAGGAGAAAGAGAAAGAGAAGGAGGAGAAGACATTTTTAGCTTTAATATTTTGCCGTAGTAATCATACACAATCATCATCTTGTTAAAATTTAACAAAGATTTATTTCTGCCCCCCACCCCTGCTACAACTCAGCCATATAGAAAGGAGTTGGTTTAATTACAATCTAAAAAAAAAATGCCTGGGTGAAAAGTATAAATTTTCAGGAAGCAAAACAAATTATACTTTATTTTGATCTGCTAATGGGGCCTCAATTTGAAAGAGATAATCACAGTGCATTTGGCTACTTTTGAGCAGCAGATAAAGCATTATCAGCTAAATTAGATAGCTTCTCACTATATACTCATCATCTGTGATAATAGAGAAAAGCATCAATGCAGATGAACAGAAAATGGTGCATATACATTCTAGCTATGGCTTTTGTCCCTCTGTAGTGGAAACTGATTTCCAGAGACAGACACTAGATACTAAGAGAAATAAACAGTTGGGAGATCACCTTTGGAAAATATTCCAGTTCCTTCCTCTGTCTTTAACAAGTAACCCCAATCAGGCCATTTTAAAGTACTTTTCTTGAACAATAAGCAACACATGACATTACTGGCTCTTAGAGGGCGTGGAAGAGAGCTGATGTGCAAGTCATTGGGAGCTGACTGAATTCCTTATGAAAAGGACAAAATTTTACTTCACAAAAGAAAGAGAACAGCTTTATTAAACTAATTAAAATTGATTTGGCAAATGCAGGAACAGAGTTTGGAAGACTGTGCTCTTTTTGTTCTTTCTATTTAGTGTGTTTAATCTCTCTCTGACCATTTAATTCTAATTAGATAAAGCCAGAGAATTGAACTGGCAGGAATAGTCATTGGCATTTAATTAATGTCTGGTAGCAGAAGAAGAAAGCCAAAGAAATAAAAGCAATAAGAGCTTGGGCTAGCCCATCTTAAGACATTTGTACTTTGCTGTTGTAAGAGAGAAATATATGGTTCTACGCAACTCAAAGGACAGCAAGGAGAGAGAAAAGACATTACGTCCATCACATTGTCAATTGAAATTTGGTTTATGTTTGTACAATTTGATCACACTGCTTCTCACCTCATGACCTCTGGAACATCTTCCCCCTTCTTGACTATATAATGCTATTGATCTTTCAAGTTTTACATCCTTCAGGAAATTTCTCCTAACTATTCTATCCCTTACTGATCTCTTACCTTCCAAATCTCTCACAGTCTAGAGTGGGAGTTCTAAACCTGGGATGCATGAGCTCATTTCTGGAGCATTTTGATCACTGTATTTCAATAATAATTGGTTCCCCTTGTAATTCTTGTATCTTCTTTTATGTATTTAAAAACATTATTCTGAGAAGGGATCCATGTGCTTCACTAGACTGTCTAAGGGGTTCACAAAACAAAAAAAGTTAAAATCACTTGGTCTGTACTATGGACTCAAGTACCTGATTCTGCTTTGGATTGTTTCTTGTTTCATGGATATTAATGTGGTAGAGCTGGAAATACGTGAGGGCCATTTCCAGTCTTCCTGATCTGTATCTTGCCACTGTTCCCAGATGGCTCCAGATGAGAGAGTAAAGCTGGTGACTTTGCACAGCCCTCCCTCACTTAAATCCAATTCATTTGCAAGTCCTGGCATAACTTTTCTGATGTCACAGCCCTCTTCAACAATGAAGGACAAACAACAATAGCTGGAAATACCAAGATTTGATTTGAACTCAGGCTCTGACACTTATTAATAGCTGTGTAATGATGAATGCATCTAAGTGCTCCAGTCATCAGTTTCTTCATTTGTAAAACTGAAATAATACTTGCAGTAACTACCTCATGAAGAGGCTCTGGGAAAAGTACTTAAAAATCAAAACACCTATAGAGATATGAGCTATTTTCAAATATAGCATACACGAGTACAGGCTAAGCACAGGCACCAGTTCTTGACTCTAGAGAAGTGCCTACATGCATAGCTCAGATCTTGCTATTGAGATAAATTGTCCTGATTTATTTATATCTACTTCTTTGACCTTCTATTCACCTTCCAGAGTTTTATGCCAAAATCTGCTACCTCGTAATTTCCACCTACTGGTATTAATTCTGCCTCTAGAACACAGAATATCCATATGCTTCTCAATAATATGCCTCAATGCTTTCTCTTAACAAGAGTATAAACTCATTGAAGGCAAAGGTTGTATCTTTTTCCTCTCTTGTCTTTCCTTCAGCATTAAAAACAAACAAAAAAAACCTCCTATATTATACTTATAATAGGTTCAAAATAAATATTTCAAATAAATAAATTAGTAAATGATAATAAATCTTACTTTTTGTGAGTTACAATGAATTTTTTTATTATTATATAAAATGTAAGGAGTTGAGTCTTCATGTAAGTTGCCCAAAAAACCAGACTTCTATGTGTAAATATACCTCATATATTAGGAATTTAAAAACAATTCTAGAATTGTGGATTTGAGCCTCTGTTCATGTTGTTCTTCCTTCACTTTATCTGTTCCATTCTGACTAGATAAGTTCTACTCATCCTTCAAGGCCTAGTTTTGGTATCCCTTCCTTGAAAATGCAAGTCTCTGTTGATGGTTCCCTTCTTCTATAAACTAATAGCATAATCTTATACTTATTTTGCTACTTAATCATTCACTGCTTCATATTTTGCTTCAGGTATATATGTATGTCTCTTTTCCTCACCTGTTTATTAAATTAATTAAGGATTGGAGCAATGTTGGTGGTGGTGGTTTTTTTTTTTTTTCCTTTCTTTTGCTCTTTCCACACAGGTACAAACACATGGGCATATGATTTGTTACAAAACCTACCTAAATATCTTTGCGATATATTTCTGCCAAATACAAGTCATTAAAATTTAAGATGGTTCTAGCTAATTGAATGAATATGTGAGGGTAGAATTGATTGATTTTTCTCAACTTTATCCCTCTTAGAGCAATAAGATGCTCAATCAATCAATTATAGGTTTTGTATTCATCATTTACTGATAGGACAAGGAAAATTGGCCATGAACCAGAAGTAATCTATAAATTGTTAAGCTAGGTACAACTGATTCTTCAAAATATTGGAGCAACTTTGCATTCAGCTAAACCTCACAAGAAGGAACTGTCAAGAAAGTGGAAAAAAAAAAGACTCCAGCTTCATCACTGCCCAGATCTACTTCTTCCTCATTCCCCCTCATTGGCCAGACAAGTATCTTAGGAGTTTCAAAGGGTCTGGAGGACATTGGACCTCCCATCTTCCCATTGGTTTCCTAGCTGCTTGGATTAGTTTACATAAGTATCTGCATGAACTATGATTGAGGAGAAATTCTTGAGCAGCTCAAAAATAGGAGAAAAAAAATTCCCAGTAACCAGTAGCTGTGAGGGAGGCCTTTACCACAAGTGATCTCAAAATTTGAGCCCCTGGAATCTATATGTACCTGTGGGAAAGTGTTAGAGATTTTTGGGGAATATGTTTTGTACTAACTATTGTTAATGTATCACTTATTTGTTGTGTATTACCCTTTCTAAAAGCTATTTAAGGTTAGTTGATTAATTTTTTTTTGGAGGGGGGAAGGCAAGGCAATTGGGGTCACGTGACTTACCCAAGGTCACACAGCTAGGAAATGTCAAGTGTCTGAGGCCTTATTTGAACTCAAGTCCTCCTGACTTCAGAGCCAGTGCTCTATTCACTGTGCCACCTAGCTGCTTGACTGATAATCTTGAGGGAAAGCATATTAGTGGGTATGATGGTATTAGACAATCACCCCAACTTCTCAGGGATACCCCTAGAACCACAGGGGAGAAAAGTATCCTTGTTCTGGGACCCAAAACTATTCTATTAGAGAATTAAGAATCCTTGGGGTTAATATGGACTGCAAACACAGTCTTTAAGTTCCCACTCAGCCCTATGATTTATGAAATCAGTCTTTTCTTACATATAGATGTTACAAAGTCTAACTAAACTGTTTTCAAACATATTTCTACCCACTATAAGTTATCAAAAATTAAGATGATTTTAGCCAATATCAGCCATCTATTTGTCTTATTCATTCATGGCAAAGGTTTCCTAAAGAGGCAAGGAGGGACAAGAAAAGCTAACAATGAAATAATGTTATTTGGAACTATGCCTTTAGAGATAGGAAGTTCTTTGCACATTTTAAGGGAAATTTAATGCAGGTCCCAAAAAACCATTTCAGTTAAATCAGTTTACAATCATCACTAATTCAAGTCCTTAATCATTCCAAAATTTATGTGACTTTTGACACATTATCTCTACCTGTGTTGTGACTGCCTTACTTCTTCCTACCAACTTCATCTCAGTCAGCACATTCCTCATATTTTCCAGAAATAAGCAAATGAAATGGCCCTTTGGTGACTGAAGAGTCTGCATAATACCAAAGGGAGCAAGCTGTGGGCATAGAGCTTATGAAAATTACCAGAGGCACATGCATTCATCGAACAACCCAGACCCTCAAGCAGAAAGAAAGACATCAAAAAGAAACCCACTTCCACCATCTGATTTTCACTGACCATTTTACATTACACAAATACAGGCATAAGCATTCTCACTGAGCTCTGAACAAATAGGATTTACTGACTGTATCAATCATTTGTATCGCTGATAGCCTAAGTCTAAGAAAATGAGATGAATTCTAAAAGCCAATCATGTTAATTACTGCCTTCCTTGAATTATTTATCTTTTCCTATATTTATACTTTGTTTCTTTAATTAAACTCCAAGTCCCTTGAGGACAAGGATCTGATCCCATATTTCTTTGTATGCCTCCCAGCTCCTAGTATGGTGACCTCTATATAGAATCAATAAATATTTGTTGTTATTGTTGTTGGCAGTGATGATTATTATGGCATTGCAGAAGGAAGAAAAGTTAAGCCAATATCATGTTGTACTCAGAGATTAAACAAAAATTTCTAATGAAACTAAAAAGGAATCCCACCTGGAGCTCACCATGTTTTGTATTTTGTCATATTTTAAAATACCTAAGGGATCAACTCTTAATGAGGAAAGAAAAAAACGTACAAAAACCATTTTTAGATTTATTGAGTGATGAAAGTTTAATAATGGATTACTATGAAGTTGCTTAGCATTCTTCCTAACGATGTTTTGAATAGACAATTACTTTGAAATCCACTTCCATTTAAAAAAAAACGTTAAAGGATCTCCCTTTACCAAATGGTACTTATTGTTAATGGGACAATACTGTTGCAGAGGCAACAAAGTCAACCTTCTGGGGAACATGTGGATGTTCACATCATTATACAGAAGTGGTACGTCAAATTAGGCAAAGTACTAATAACCCAGTGAAAATGCATAACATGTTGCCTTGTATCTACTTTGTGTTTTGTATATATCTGTCTAGCTACATTTATATCTATCTATCATCTAACTATCTATCTGGATGTGTATATACACATATACATAATATGTTGTTTCCTTTTTTAGACTATAAGCTCTTTGAGGGCAAGGACTATCTCCCTTTTGTCTTTCAATATCCAATACATAGCACAGTGTCTAGCACACAGTAGGTATACTAAGAATGCTTGACAGATTGAGAGGCAGGTCACAGAATTCCACCAAAATTAAGAGTCAGAAGGGACTCCAAAGTTTCTGTTCCAACATATAACTGAAGAGGAACTCCCTCTATGACAGGGATCAGGATAAAGCTGTATCTAAATTATTACTCAGAGCTTATGTATGTATTCATGTGTGTGTGCATGCACTCACATATATGTATATACATGTACATACACACAAGCACAGATAATCCCCACTGATTTTATGAGGTCCAGTAAAATCAAACCTAGAGAAAAGCAATACACAGAGTTTATATCTCCTACTAGCTTTTTATTTCAGCATAAGTTACTACTTCTTTTAATAAATCAAAGTTTTCTCATGTGAAAGAAATCACTGGTGTACTCAATATTAGGAGGGCTCAATTTCATAACCTACCTTCACTTGCTTTTTGCTGCTTTTAATGCTAGGGACAGTTAGTTCTTAGCAGCAAGTTGCGAATCCTGAGCTGCCCACATCCCATGACTTGTTCTTACACTACCAAGAAGGATATTGGAAGTTTGTGGCTGAACCAGAACCTTGCCTCAGAAGCAGGGTTTCTTTGGTGCTGACATCCCAAAGCTGTTCCCTTACCTTTTCATTCCTTTGAATTCACGGATTTCTGATTTCCTATCTTCTCTTACTTTTTAGTGGTTCTTCAATCCCTACCTACCTGCCTGGTTTCTAATATACTTTATACTTTATTTATTCCTTGATCTTGTTTCCTTGCATGACTTTGACCCTTTATGTATTTTATATACATATATATGTAATATAAATTTTGCTTCCTTGCAAATATGTTTAACATGTGTAACCTATATCAGATTGCTTGCTGTCTTGGGGAGGGGGAAGGAAGGGAGGGAGGGAAAAAATGGAACTCAAAATCTTATAAAAATAAATGCTAAAAACTATCTTTACATGTAACTGGAAAAAATAAAATACTATTAAGGGCAAAAAAGGTGAAAAAAAAAAAACCTTAAAAATACAAGTTCATGAATACCACAAAAAAAGTTGCTTTCTTCACTTTTTTTTTTCCCTTTGTACAAACTCCTATTCCAAGATACTTTCCTGGCCCCTAGGACTCTGGGCTACGTCTTTACCCATATTTTTGAGTGCTTCCTGAGATCCAGCCTAGCCTGTCCACTGTCATTGGTTTCTTGTCTACCTACAGAGATGTCCCAGTCCCAAGTCTCAGAAAAAGCTCAGAGTAGGGAGCCTGATTAAATCTTAGGAAGTTCCCATGATGGCTACATGATGGACTGTGCCTCAGAAAAATTGTTTAGTGGTTCATACTTCCCTTTTTAGTGCCCTCACCATGTCCTCCCCAGGCAGCCAGCATTCTCATATTCTTTATTCCTTCCTAATCAAAAATATGCTTTCAGTTGATATTTGGAAAGGATGTAATAGATTAATTCATACTAAGTTATTAATGATAATGTCTTCCAGAGTCATTTATATTTTAATGGGTGATTATTTCTTAATCCAAAAGAATAAATAGTTAATGGTGCTTTTTCTCAGGCACCAAGACAAAATGACAGGAGCGATAACTTTGGGCAACAGAAATTTCAAATTGTTCTATTTATCATTATTAGCAATTATTATATATAAATACAAATTAATGACTTAGTTAACAATATGGGGAATACCAAGCAATGCAATACATGGTTTCTGTCGACAGGCAAATTTCAGTCTAGTGTACAGGATGAAGAGATCAATAACAATCCAAGTAGTACTTCAGTACCAGACATATGTGTATGTGTATATAATTACCACGGGATTCCAAATGAAGAATCAAATTTTCCAACTGAGATAGACCTGAAAGCTTTATGAAACTGGAAATTAAAGAATGGATAAGGGAATTAAGAGGCTATTCTAGGAATTAGGGTGGGAGGAAGCTTTCGGAGTATAGGTTAATTCACTTTACACAACGTCTATATTCCTAGAAAGTTGTACATAAATTGATTTTTTTTTTTTGCAAATTGAATCCTATCTAAAATGCCATGGGGGATGTAGCTATTTAAGGAAAGCCTACAAGCAATTCCCTTTCTAAAGTGAATAATCAATCACTCCTTTCACTGAGTAAACTGATAGTTTCCTATATTGAATTTTCTTAAACTGAGTTCCAAGGGTATTGGTGCCATGATGAAGGAGTGACCCAGAAATTGGAGCTATAAATTAATGGCACTCTCTTTAGAGTCTCCTTCTACTTGGCCTACTGCTATGAAAAGCTGGACCAGACTAGGCTAGGTTCTTCCTGAAGATACATGGTAATGTCTTGGATTTTTTGAAAATTTTCAGTTTCCTCGCAATTCATAATATGTTATAGAAACAGCCAGACAAAGGAAATCTTAGGAACTTATTTATTAGAGAAGAGCAAAAAAAAAACCAACCAAACAAAAAACACATCACCATTTAGAAGACATATTTTTCACTTCATGAATATTAAAAATAAAACACAACAAAAACAATGACCTCTGCCTTACTTCTATACAAGCAGACCCAAGTGATCTGTTTTGTACAATGTCCATTAATTTTCATATAAATTCTAACTCTCCTTGGCCTAAGATATTCAAAGAAGGGACTAACCCATCATATTTGTGGATCCATTCCCAATACATGTAGAATCCAATGCTATAATAAACAAGATATCAAAAAAGAATAAAGTTCTCAGAAATATTGTTGTGAGGGATATTGACTCTGGAAAATAAAGAAGGGAGATCCTCCAATACACACTGTAAGACTGTAGTGAAGTTTGGGGTAAGGTCATGTCACTAACTACCTCTCTTTAGTGTTCTGACCAAACCAGACCAGGCCCCTGTAATAGTAATGGGAATTTGAAGATCTTACCTGCCCCTTACTAGGCCAAAAAATCACAAGCAGCCTGTGGTGGGAGGAGTTTGCTGAATGGGTAGAGCAGGAAGGGCAGAGCATAGCTGAGAGGAAACTGGGAGTCCAAGCAGTTAGAACAGAAGGAAAAGAGAAAATGCAGGCAAGCAGACAGCTAGTATTGTGAGTGTTTGTTTGCGGCAAGGCTTTGGATGGTGTTGCTTCCTGCAGTGAAAATATGCATTAACTTCTTTGTTGTGGTGATGGATTTGGTTTTCTGGTGTTGGGATTTGGCTTTCTGGTATCTGAATAAATGTTTTGCTTCTGTCTTCTATATAGAGAGTCTGTTTTATTTTGCAATTCAGAACTATACCTGCATATCCATAGTTGCCGTCAGTGCTGTGAATATTGCCTTGGCGATACAGGCCCCAGCCTCATCCCTCTGCTTGTAGACCAATACGAGCCAGAGCATCCCCACTCAGGCATTTCCACTCTTCCAGAGCACACAAAGACAATATGCTTATCAGAGACCTAGTCTAGCAGCCTAGAACATCTGAGACAGATACAAATTTCCACAGTAGTGAACTGGTGAATAGATTTCTGAGATTGCTGGTAGTTCAGGAAGTTTTCAAGATCTTCTACCTTGTTAAAACATAATTTGAATAATAGTCATGGTGCAAGAACTTGTCCTGGCTATGCTGAGACAAGGAGCTCAGATCAAAGAATCTGCAAGCATCTCTCATCTTTGCCGAGGGTTTTGTGAGGAGATAAGCTGCAGCTGCACTTCCTAGGTCATTACGACTTTGCTTGCATACTTACCCTGTTAATTTCTGTTTAATGCTCCCCTTGCTACAGTAAGTGCTATGTAAATATTAGCTATCTATTGTTGTTGTTCTCATTACTACTACTACTAGTACTACTAATACTATAACTACTACCTGAGAGCCTATGGTAGGCTAACTGCATGCAGCTTTGTTTCTTTTCTTCCTGGGTCCTGCATCCTTGTTCAGTAGCATTGAGACCCTTGACAACTGCAGATCGAATATAGTCTGAACAACCCGAAGACAAAGTTGCTACTCTGGCCTGGGTTATACTAAGAACAAAACAATTAATTCAAAGAATAATGACTAGAGAACAAAGGGTGAAGCAGTGAAAAATCTCATACCAATAATTCTGCCAGGGAAATTTGGAATGTTGGAATAAAGGAAGAAGGAATGGAAATAAAATTGTAACTCACAAGTACATCTTATGGTCTAAGACATCTAAAGGGCAATACGCCCAGTTACTTGGGTCCTTATCTCTATGATTACTGGAAGACCCCTCTACCATGTATCTGGTATTTTTTGTGTCTCCCTTTTCGCTGTATCTTCCATCCTGTCCTCATTTTATATTCTTCTGTCTTACTTCTCTTTCTCTTCTTGTGTCCTCTCCTTTGTCTATGGCTTTAGCCTGCCAGTTTCCTGCTAGGCAACAATTCTGGATTCATTTTAGGCTTAATAGGTTGTTGACTTCCTGTCAGTGACCGATTAAGGAGATCAGAATTGGAAAGAGAAGTAATGACAATGACCAACATTCACACCTGAAGATTAAGTTTTATGACTAAAAGTGAGTTTGTTTTATTTAATTTTCTTTTCCTACCACCTAGTTCCTATTTGCTCCTAGCAAGATGCCACTGCTCTGGGCTAGAGACTAACCCAGGGGTGAGGAACCTGCAGCCTCGAAGCCATGTGTGGCCTTCTAGGTCCTCGGGTGTGATCTTTTGACTGAGTCCAAGTTTTACAGAACAAATCCTTTTATTAAGGGAATTTGTTCTGTAAAGTTTGGATTCAGGTAAAGGGCCACACTTAGAGAACTAGCGGGCCACGTGTGACCTGAAAGTCACAGGTTCCCCACCCCTGAACTAACCAATCAGGAGAGTGAAACAAAGGGCATCTCCAGGGTGGGAAGGCTGTTGATGAGAGTGTGGGGAAGTTCAGAGAGGGAGGACTGGAGACAAGAGATCATAAATTTAGAAATGCAAAGGACTTTAGTACAATGATCTCATTGTGTCTTTAAGGAAACTGAGGCTAATAGAGATTAAATTATTTGTCTATTATTGCATAAATAGTAAGTGGCAGATACTAGATTCAAACTCAGGTCTTCTGACTTCTAAGAATCAGTGCCTTCTATTAGAAAGAGCCCTTGAATACGTTCAGAATACCTGTGTTCTACTCTTAAATCTATATTACCTTGCTATATGACCTTGAGCAAGCCACTTATCTTTTCTTGTCCTCTGTTTGCTTGTCTGTAAAACAAGGACTTGGACCTAAAAACAATCCATAAGATCCTATTTTAGTGAAGAGATGAAAAACACTTTTCATTGTTCTCCCAGTACATGATAGTACTACAATGTCTCTCTACTTGACTAACTTTTGGTTACCCTCATTATGTATATACCTATATTGTTATTCATGTTATACATGAAAGTAACAAAATTGCATTTTGTTAAAAATATTCAATAACTCAGAAAAGTAATTAATTCAGACTCATGCCCCTCCCATCGTGATCTCAGAATAGGGACATTGTATTCTGCATCAAAAATTCCCTAAACTTTTGCTGGATCAGCAACACGTCTGAAGGTTGAGTGGTTTGGGGGTGACTTCTGTCTCCAACATGATGAGTCAGAGCAGGAGTTTTATGTGGTATGACCCAGTTGACCATGGCTGTTTTGCCTCAAGATTTGTTTTCAGAGTAATCAGTGTGAAAATTGCTTGTAGTTTTGTGGCCGGCACTGCTGACTGGCATACAGCCAAGATCAGCCATTGGGGTCACAAGAAACCTTCAGAGGTAATCTGATTAGAATGATTTTTCTGCTTTTCAGTTTAAACCTAAATCACAAAGAGGGCAGCTCAATGGCAAATCCACTGATCTTACAAGCCCTTAAAACCTGGCCTTTAGGAGCGCTATGAAAGACTAGGAAGTGAATTGTTTATATACACAATGCTAAGTGAGAGTCTGTTACTTTGGACTAGAACTGTCCAAAGGGAAGGGATGGAAAAGAAAAAAAAAGGCTTGTTTCAGGAAGACTATGGCATCTTGGTCCAAATTTCTTAGCTGCTTAAATCAAACAGGGGATCCTCCCCCTTGTCTACTGCCTCTCTGCATCTCCCTTTCCCCTCCTTCCTTTAAAAGAACTATACTTCATGACTGATGTGTAAATATGTTTTGCATGATTGCACATGTATAATCTGTATCAAATTGCTTGCCCTTTCAAGGAAGGGGGAAGGGAAGGAAGGGAGAGAGAATTTAGAACTCAGTTTAAAAAAAAATATTTAAATTGCTTTTATGTGGAATTGGAAAAATTATTTTTAAAAAAGAAAATGAACTCATATTTGGAGGAAACAAAGAATAACTAACACATACTATATATTTTGTTCTATTCTTATAAACAAACATAAATGGAGAACATGCTTAATGATGTTAACTATTTTTTTCCTTGAATACAAACAAGGTGACTCTTTAAACTTTTATTTCATTATGCTTGATCTCTAATTATAGGAACTACATAAACAGATAAGCTGTATCTTTGGGGGGGGAAATAACCACGACTCCATAACTTGCATTTAGCAACATATTTTCTTTTCCACTACAGATCCATGCTGATGGTTACTGAAGTGTGGAGGTGCCCCTGGGTTCTCAAAGGCTAGACTGGTGGAGGATAGGTTCTGACAGAGTCTACTGAGGCAGAAAGGTTTCCAGTAGAGGTCTAGGGGATGCGACTAACTAAATACAAAGAGGTTCCTTCTTGGTACTTAGTATTTCTGTGTGTATCTTAAAACAAAAACAAAAAGAAGCAAAGATACCCCTAAAATACCTTTAATGGGGCCTCACTTCCCCATAGAATAAAGACCACCTTTCTCAGATTGGTATTTAAGGCCCTTCTACAACGTCACCCCAATCTACCTTTCTAGTCTTATCACTCAGTATTCTGCTTTGTGAACTCTTATTTCAGCCAAACTGGACTTCTCCATTTGCTTCAAGCAAACTTTCAGCTTTTCTATCCCCATGCTTTCTCTCAGGCTAGTACTGCTTCCTGGAAATCACTTCTTTCTCTCAAATTACTTATGTCCCATCTACTCTATCAGGCCTCCTCTGAATATTCCACTTAAAGTTATTTATATCATTGCTTAATTCATGACACAAAGAACTGTCTAAGAAATAGGGATAACTATTTTCCCCACCCTCTATCTCTGGCAAATTTAAAAAAAAAATCTTTCCTACCACTAACATCCCTTTTGTTGTTGAGTCATTTTTTCAGTCATGTCTGACTCTTCTCTACCTCATTTGGGGTTTTCTTGGCAAAGATACTAGAGTGGTTTGCCATTTCCTTCTCCAGCTTAGTTTAAAATTGAGAAACTAAGACAAATAGAGTTAAGTGACAAGCCCAGGATCACACCACTAGTAAGTATCTGAGAAGAGTTTTACTGACTTCAGGCACAGCCCTCTATCCACTGCACCACCCTGATATCCCTTAGAATCTACAGCTTAGATCTAAGGCATAGATCATGGGATGCAGAGCTAGCACCAACCCTAGAGATTGCCTAGTCCAATGGCCTCATTTTACAGAGAAGTAAACTGAGGCCCAAAGAAGTTAAGCAATTTGTCCAAAATCAGAGAAACAGTAAGTAGAAGGACCAAGGTTTTAATCAAGGTCTTCTGACTTCAAATGTACAGATTTTTACCTCCTTTTAATGACCTTCTGAAAACAGCTCTACCAAAGTACTCTGTCACTGGTTTAAGACATTTATTATCTAGGAAGTGTAGCACATCAGCCAGATAACTCATCAAAATGGACTAGTTTACCTGAAAAGTCCAAAGTTACCAACCAGAGAGAGGCACTTGGGTAAGAGAAAAGAGGATGGATGCATCTTTTACAGAGATGAAGAACAGGTGAGTCTAGAAATTAAGGAAATAATCATAGTCAGGTGACGGTGCCTACTAATATCAATGAGATATACTATAAAACACATTCCTATCCCCTTTCACTCCAACTACTATTTATTTATGGTACTGGGCAGACAAAATACTGCCCTTCCTGGAACCCTGACAATGACCCCTAAATTCTAAGGAATCTAGAGAACACTCTCTAAAAAAACACTGCAGACAGGTCTGGATGAAACTGAGAATCCCAGTAGCCCTCATTTAAATGCACTCCTTAACTCTCCTTGCTAAGGCGGAAATAATAGACTACCTTGATGGTGAAAATAGCTGTTAAAATGCCAACACCAACTCAAATCCGTCCACATAGTATAAATTATAACTGCAATATACAAGGCGTTGCAGTGGAGAATCAGTAATTGATTTTGTATATAATTTGAAGAGAGAATATTATTGCACTTTTGTTTCTCTTATGGCTATTATCCCTATGAGAGCTCATTTCTACCTCTTAACAAGACTCTGCTTGGACCAATGGATAAGTTCAAAACCTTTCTGCCCGGTGTCAATTTACTTAATATTAACACAAACTGAGCCACAGTTAGCAAAAGTGTCATTGAGCTAACTCCTCTGGAGAAGTAACTTTTCAAGCTACCCTATATGTAGAAAGATAGTACTGACTTGCTATGAGGAAGGGAGGAATTTGTAGTTAATCAGTCCAAATATATCAGTCCTCCTGGAGGAAAAAAAAAAAATAAACACTACCTATTTGAGCTCTGTGTAATCCCTCTTCAGTTATAGAAATGAAAAGCTCTTTTCTCATGGAATACAGGATGGAGATGCCTTAGTCTTATCTGAAGAGCAAGGTTTTTCTCTGTGGCTCTCAATGCTTACGATGCTGCTCTTGCTTTACTGTTGATCTACCATGTGAACATCTGTGTCCCAGAGCCATTAATTTTAGAAAATAAGCTGTCATATTTCCCCCCCAAGTCTTATTTCAGGACAGGGACGACCAGAACCCATTTATCTCTCTATGTGGCTTTACATTCATCCAGCAAATTCTACTAGATATTCATAGATCTATTGGGCCCTAAGTAGAGCACACACGGATATTTTCTTGAGAATTCAGCAATTTCTTCCCCATGTTTCCAATATTTAGCTTGCTAAATGTTGAATGTTGCCATAATTTTATGTCTCATTACTTCTGAGTGTCTCCTAGATTTCACAGTATCTGTATCCTAGATGATTCATTCTCAGACAAAAGTCAAGAAGATCCACCTAGTCTTTTTATCCTTCTTCTCATTCCTCATACCCACTGTCAGGTTTATATTGTCACATCCATTAACAGTCAATCCAATCCAGCATAATCCAACAAGCATTTATTAAGCATCTACTATAGTTAAGGTACTCTGCTGAACACTATACATACATATATATATATATATATATATATATATATATATATATATATATATATATGTACATGATAATTTGAAGAAGGAAAGAGCATCAGCAATCATAGGGACCAAGAAAAGTTTCTCATAGGATGTGCCACATTAAGTATCATTGTAGCATTGAAGGATATAAGGAGAGAATGCATTCTAGGTATGGAGGAAAAGAACAATGGCAGAAGAGGGGCTGATGAATTTGTGGAATAGCAGGTAAAGTCAATTTGGCTGAAATATACTAAATGAAAAGATTAATGTGTAATAAAGCTGGATAAGTAAATAGGAGTCAGACGGTGAAGGGGCTTTAAAAAAAGAAGCTGAAGACTGATTATCTTATCCTAGACACAACTGGAAGCAATTGAATGTTCTTGATAAGGGAAATGGGATGCTTAGACTTATGCTTTAGGAAAATTATTTTAGCAGCTGCACAGAATGTGGATTGGGGAGAGGGAGGCACTGGAAGTTACATGTCTTGCTGGAAGGCTTATTGAATGGTACAGGCAAGAAAGCATGAGATCTTGAACTAGGACTTTCCATATGAATGGAAAGAAGGGGGAAAGTGTGAGAGATGTGGAGGCGAAATTGACAAGACTTAGCAACCCCTTAGATTTGGGGGTTGAAGGGGAGAGAGTTAGGAACTTGGGTGCCTGGAAGAATGACAGTAATTTCGACTGAAAATGTTCTTTCCCTCAAGATAGGTACTCAAGCTGCTCATTCTGTACCTTTGGAGCTCCTAACAATTGCTCTTCTTCCTAGTGGTTTAGTTCAGTTAGTCAGATGCAAATGCATCTAAAGCCACAAGTTTGACCTTCATGTGTGAAAAAAATTTTTTTTCCTGTTTTTCAAAGAAAAGTGTGCTTTTAACCCCAGCCTGACACCTCAACAATGTGCAAGAAGGGAAACAATGGTAGAGAATGTGATTATCTGTTCAGATTGCCATACACACAACTCAAAACACATTTCCCACTGATGTCAGAGGGAAATTAATTTCATATGAATAGCACATTTTAAATTTATAAACTTATGCTCACTTAACTAATAAAAAAGTCAACCAACTCATCAGATCAGGGGATCACAGGATTAAGAGTTGTCAGAGACTTCAGAAATAATCTTTTTACTCCTTCCATTTTGAAAACTGAGACTCAGAGAGGGTAAGTGACTTCCCTAAGGTCACACAGGTCATAAGTAGTACATTTTTGTCAAGATTCTTTATTCTCCCTTAATTCACTTCCTAGGTCAACTTCTGGATATCAACAAGTTATTCTCCCCTTTTGTATCTCAGTTCATTTCTTTGAAATGTGGTTACACTAGAACACTCTTTAAGAAACATAAACATTATTTATGCAAAATACCAATAGTCAAAGTTCCCAATACATTCATTACAGCTTCCCACACACATTGTTAGTAGCAACTTAAAAGAAGGACATAGAATGATTTTTTAATTAACAAGTATTCATTTTATTTTCTTCCCATTCTGCCCCTCCAACTGAACAAAAAAAAAGAAAAAAAAAGTCTCATGACAGTTATGCAGTCAAGTGACATAAAAATTCTCATTGGTCATGACTAAAATATGTAAGATCTAATATTTAAATAAGCTTATGACATATTACATAAAACAAGAAAATAGAGTTGATGAGGAAATAGTGTAGGGAACTCAAATTTTAAGTAATGTTTTCCCTGCTTCTTTCAACCTATGCAAATTCTACTATGCTAAAGTAACTTTGCTTCTATGACAAAATGACTTGAATCAAAGTGAATTGGATCAAATTGAATGGTATACTAGAGTCTGAATCAAAAAATTTGTTTTACTTGGGCAAGTCTCTTAGCTCCTCTGGACTTCTGTTTCCTTATCTATAGAATGAGAGCAGTAGACTAGATAGCCACTGAATCCTTCCTGATCTAAATACATGATTCTAAGTCCCTCTAGTTATAAGTTTGGATAGTAGGAAAAGAGAGAGCATAGGGCACTAGAAACCCAAAGGATGTGCCACTGAGGATGTAAAAAGATGCAAAGGGGCTGGGTATTGTGGAATGTCCCTATAGTCTCTGCTACAGGGGAGGCTGAGTCTGGTGGAACACTTGACTTCAGGGTTATGCTACAATAAGACTGCAGTCAATTTTTTTGTCCGTGCTTATCTGACTCCAATGGGATAAACCCCCAGGAGTGGGGCAAGCAAATGCTGCCTAAGGATCAGTAAACTGATCCAGGTTAGAAACAGAACAGGTTAAAGTTTCTATGAGGCTCGGTATTAGAAATGGGTCTATGAGTAGTTGCTATTCTTCCAGCCTGGGAGAAATAGAGAGATCTAACCTTAAAAAAAAGAAAAAAAAGAAGGGAGGGAGGGAAGAGAAGAAAGGAAAAATGGAAGAAGAGAAAGAAAGAAAGAAAGAAAGAAAGAAAGAAAGAAAGAAAGAGAAGGTAGGAAGGAAGGAAGGAAGGAAAGAAAGAAGGAAAGAAGGAAGGAAGGAAAGAAGGAAGGAAGGAAGGAAGGAAGGAAGGAGGAAAAAGGAAATAAAATTTTTTTAAAGTGCAGGAATGAAAAGACAGAAGAGAAAATTAGTTTGGTGCCTTACATTTTGCAATGGATTAGCCTTAAATATATTGGTTGAAGACACAAAACAAGGGCTAGATTGAGGGAATTTCTTAAGTTTCTTTAGCATAGGCTCTACAACATCTTTCTAAGCCTGACCTCCACATATTTGGAGATTCTTAACCATAAATAGCTGTATATTCAAGTTCCTCAAGCATTTTATTAACAAACAGTGGACTCTCTACCACATCAAAGAAGATAGAATATTATTAAACAGGGTGGAAGGAGAACCCAATTAGAAGTCAGGAGACTTTGGTCCTAGATTCTGTTCTATTGCTATCTAGTTGTATGACCTTGAGTATGTCACTGAAGTCTAGTTTTTTTGTTTATAAAATGGAGATATTATTTTTCCTAATTCCATTTCAATGTTGTTGTGAGAATCAAAGGGGATACTATAGGAAGAAACAGTTTAAATATTATATAAGTATTTTTCACATTTAAGAGCTTACATTATTTTATATCCCGTGGTAGTAATACACTGGGAGTAAGGCAATAGCTCCAGGCATGGACAAAAATGACACTTTATTATCTAATACAGAATTAAAAGTTACTGATTCATCTTTAAAATTATAGTCTGTTCCTTCCATGCAGCCACCCATTCCCCCCTAACCCCAGTGAGCACTGGAGCTCTTTAATATTTCCCATAATTGGAGGCATTCTTTATTTTTATAAATATTTCATTGAGCACAGTTAAAATCCAAAGCCATCAATGGCCATTCCTTTTGTCAGGCTCTGGAGTAGACTGCTAATAGCTATTCTTTAGAGAAAATTAAATGAATGCAAAGAAATGCTGAAAAGTGTACATTGAAATCTCTCCTTTGACAAAACTCCTTCAGGCAAAAAACAGTCATTAAAGACAGCATCGTTTGTGAGATTTCAAAGGTCCTTCTGTCAGTGTTCCATAATATTGACCAGTAGCACTTGACATGAGCCAAAGGGGGCCAAAGGGCAGGCACATGATAGGGTCCTATCAAAATTTCTTTAACACTCTCCCAGAAGCTTAATTCAGTAATTACTTTCTAAAGCTATTTAAAACAAAGCCATACCCTCAGGGACAAAGTGGATCACTTCAGGCTCTCCATTTCATTTTGAGACTTAAATGTTTTTACCCACAGATGCTAAAGTTCCTTTTAGAAAATAAAAATACAAACGTGAGACAGAGTGGTGGTGTAGTAGATAGAGGGTCAATCTTCAAACTGGGAAAACCTGGGTTCAAATCCTGCCTTGGATGCATACTGATTATATGACTGTTGAGAAATTATTTAATAACATCTTGCTTTAGGAAACTCTTTAAATTGTAAAGAAGGTACCAACTTGCATTGGCATAAGGATTTCCTCATCCCAAGAGTTCTCTATGCCAATGAAATCACAGGCCCAGTCCTTTTACCTATAAAGCAAGTAATAGAACTGGTGGTAGATTAATTTTGCATCCAAAGTTAGTAAGAAATCACATCTCACAGGACACAGGCTCACCTATCCTTTTCTTGCTCACAGGCAATAAGAAAAAGGACCACAAGGAAATTGAGGCTTATGTACCAACATCTGTACCAACAAACAGAAGATGAATAGAGAAATTCTATTAAGAACTCACCCAAATACTGTAAAGTAAGTTAAAATATTCCTTGATATCATTACTCCCAAAAGGTGATTAAGTGGATAGCCATAATGCTTACACCTACCTATTTTCTCATCTCTATAAAATCTTTAAGAGTAACATATATAGATATTGAGAATATCTTTAATAGAAATAAGAAAAGGGAACTGGAAGGGTTTTTTAAATTAATTTATTTATTTTCTTGTTTACATCATTCATTTCCATGAAATTTTGAGTTACAAATTTTCTCCCAACCTTTCCCTTACCCAACACCTCAAAACAGCCATCCCACTTTATAACCCCTCCCCCAATCTGCTCTCTCCTATGTCTTCCCCCTCACCCCTCTGACTTTCTGATAGGGCAGGATGGATCTCCCTACCACAGTGCCTGTGTATCTTAATTCCCACTTGGATGTAGCTAATAATAATAATGATAATAATTGTTTACATATACATATATATTTTTAACATTTGATTATAGAACTTTAAATTCTAGATTCTTTCCCTTTCTCCCTTGTCACCCACCCCCACTGGAAGGACAAGTAATTAAATACAGGCGGAACATGTGTAATTACCCAGAACCTCTCCACAGTGGGCATATTGTGAGAGACTGATTATAT
>CM053588.1:173242026-173277859 GCA_028646515.1 Pseudochirops corinnae
TTCATCCCACCTCTCATCCCCATCCCCCCTACTCTCCTGTGTGGCAAGATACCCAGTTTAGAGTCTATGTTGTTCCTTCCCTAAGCCAAGTTCAATGAGAGTAAGGTTAACCCTTTCCCTTTCACCCTCCTGTTCTTCCCCTCCATTGCAACAATTATCCTTTGCCTCTTCTATGAGATGATTAACCCCATTCTGTCTCTCCCTGTCTCCTCTCATTCTATTCCTCTCCCACCTTGGAAGGGTTTTTTCAAAATTTTTCTACAGTGGAACAAATCTTAGTCATAATCATTGACTGAAAAGAGTAGAGGATACAAGATCATGTTGTATTGTTTGTTGATTATAAATAGCACTGATTTAATAGAGTAAAAGGCTACCTTAAAGACCCTCCTCTAACAAGGTATGTTCCTTTTATACTAAGCTAATAAAAGGATTAAGCCAAAGAACTGAACAAAATAGTCCAGATGTGTCTCACCAGGGTAGGGCACAGCAGTTGTGGGACCTAGACAATAAATACTCCCTTCCTCAAATGGCTTTCTGCTGCCATAATAAAGTTAATAATAAATAATAAAGTTAGCTTGGCATTCAGGCCCTACATAATTTGACACATACCTATTTTTTCCACCATGTCCTGATACTCCCCTACATATGTCTTTTCCTTAAAAGAACTTGCAGTTATCCAAATATATCCAGTGCTTTCTTATCTCTATATCATTTCAAGTCCCCTCTTATCAGGTCCAGAGACAGGGTATCAAAAAAGACTATGATTCAAATATTTAATTCCTTGAGAAAAGAAAGAGAAATAGGAAGGAGGGATATATAATCAGTCTCTCACAAAAGCTATCTACTTGGTGGCCAGTAGATAGCTT
The DNA here is from genome assembly GCA_028646515.1 of Pseudochirops corinnae. Classification (NCBI taxonomy): domain Eukaryota; kingdom Metazoa; phylum Chordata; class Mammalia; order Diprotodontia; family Pseudocheiridae; genus Pseudochirops; species Pseudochirops corinnae. Next base: position 173,242,893 of record CM053588.1, read on the forward strand.
CCCTAGGATCTGCACTGGGAGACATAGTTGGATAAAGTGTATCTCCGCAGCATTGTTGTTTATCCTTCCTCACTCATATCCAATTCCCTGGCATGTCGCGGCACCACCTCACTGATATCACGGTCTTCTTTGAGAATGAAAACGACAACAACGGCATCTCAACGGAGCAAAGACTGTAGAGTGATGGTGGCCAAGGGAAGGAAGTAACAATGGGAACAAAGAGCATGCAGACTTTCCCTCCCCTCCCAGGATGTCAGAGGTCATGAGAGAAAATACCGCCACTCCTGGAAGGGTTGCTAGAGAGCCATGTCCCATCCTTCTACTGAATGTTCATAGCACTCGGTCTGCACTTCTCTCACATCACCCATCACATCCAGATTTGGGCCTTATTTTTGTATATACCTGTCTTATCTCCTCTCCTCGATTTTAAGCTCCTCCAATTCAAGAATGACCATTTTTCATTTTATCATCTGCAGCATTTAGCAAAATGCCACGCACGTAACAAGTGGTAAATAAATGATGACTAAACTGATTTTTAAAAAAATTTCTTGATTATGCCTTAACCAATTTACAGACAAATCCTAGAATTCTCTAGCTAGTTGAGGTTTTGTTATTTTTAACTCTGTTAGCAATATGTAAGCTAAGTTGTATAAGGCATGTAGCATTTTCATCGAGGTGCTCGTAAGTGATATTGGTCATTCTGGCTAGGTGCTACATAAATAAATTTTACCAGTAAGCAGTATTCCCTTAGAACTCCTGCTTTCTCCTGGGCACTCAATCCTAAGCCATGGTAGAAATAGAGGTGTTTCCTTCTACAAAATATGGATACCACACTTTACACTTTACGCTGGAAAAGTGGGGAGGTTTTTAAATGTCACAGCCTATATATACATATGAAAACTCATCCATGGGCAGAGAAAGCAGGCCTGTCTTTGATTAACCAGATAGTTTGATCTCTGCCAAAGCACAGAGAACCATTGGGGACACTTCAAAACCAGCTGAAGTATATTCAATAAGCCTTCTAAGGGAGCTTGTAGCAACTTAAATGTCAGGTATCCTCTCACTCACTAGGTACAATAAGCCAGACAACGAGTCCATTAGAAGCGAGCTGTACTCCACCCAGGCTTTGGGGACTTTGCTACAATCTGAAAGATAGACAAAGAAAGTAGCAACCAGTTTCCCCTTGGATTGACAGTTTTTTCTTGCTGTACTCAAGTAAGTGCTAATGATGCTACTGGGTTTGTATGGTCCTTCTCACTTGGGCCAGAATCTCCTGCTTATTTTCTAACAGCTGGTCTACCTACAATGGAGAATTTACATAAATATTGGTTTGGCCTTATTATATTATGAGGATTTTTTAAAATGATTTTAAAATAGACATTTACTTTAATTTCAGAACACCTGATAAATATCTGGACTATTTTTTTTTCCTAGAAAGCTGTGCATTTGGGAATGTTCACTGTCAAAGGCAAAATTAAACTGGCAAGTGCTTTTGTTTCTTAAAAAGTTTTAAAGGGTGGTCAAGGGGAAGAGCAGGTGTAAATATGTATTTCAGGTTTCTGAAACAAAATCTTGCTAGGAAGGCTTAGTACTAATTTCTGGGAATTCAAATTCATAGCCCTCTTGAGTCACATACTTGAGAGTCCCCCTGTTGAACTGGATTTTTAAATTAATTTCTAAACGATGACCGTAAGTGTTAAAACTGGTAGTTCTAATAATGCCATCCTAGGAGTGACAATAACATCAGACAATTAGCAATGCAAAATCACAGTTCAGTTTTAAAAAGAATTTATGAGGTGCCTGTTGACCAAGAATACAGAGTCAAAAATGGAAATTATACCTGACTTCAAGGATCTTAAATCATGTAGGGGAGGTACAAAATAAATAAACACAAAGTAATTAGGGGCAGGGGGAAGCAGTAACAGCTGGGTAGGGAATGCCAAGGAAGGCCTCCTGTATGGCACCTGAGATGAGTCTTGAAGGGCATTAGGGATTGGGATTCCAAAAGGAGGAGGGGAATAGGGAGAGCATGCCAGGCATGGGATACAACAAGGAAATCACCAATGGAATGTCAAATATAGAGGACAGTGAGTAGGAAACTTTGACTGGACTACAGAATGTGCGAGGGAGAGCAATATGAAACTCATCTGGAAAGATATATTGGAGTTTGATCACGAAGGCCTGTAAGCACTAAGAAAAAGAATGTGTCCTATAAGAGACAGAGAATACTATATCAGAGGGGGATGGGACCTTAGTAACTCTCTAGTTCAAACCTTTTATTTTACAAATGAAGATACTGGGTCCCAGAGAGGAGCAATCACATACCTAATATGTGGTAGAATTGGGCTTTGAATACAGGTCCTCTGATTCTTAGTGGGCTAGGTGGTGTGGTCGACCTAGAGTCAGAAAGACTCATCTTCCTGAGTTCAAATCTGACCTCAGACCCTTACTAGCTGTGTGATCCTAGGCAAATCACTTAACCCTGTTTGCCCCGGCTTCCTCGTCTCTAAAATGAGCTAGAGGAGGAAAAGGACAACCACTCCTGTGTCTTTGCCAAGAAAATCCCACATGGGCTCACGAAGAGTGGGACATGACTCAACAATAACAAGATGAGCGTTCCTTTTGCCCAAAATCCAGGGAATCGGCATAGAGAGAGCAAACAAAAGAAAGCCTCAAACATGTATTGTATAAGACAGGCAGTGCTACTCTCAGACAGAGTTGGCTTTACCAAGCAGGAGAACACAAACTAGCTAATGTGATTGGTTGATTTCCCATAGACTTCCCTGTTGTTTTTCTACCTCCTATACATTATTTTTTCTTTGACATCTGAAATTCTCACAATTGGTTGGTCACTCCTCTGGGTTAAGGCAATTGAAGGCCCTAATTAAAACACAAATTCATGATTTAGAAGAGGTTCACACATTAACCTGCCTGGCATTGCAAGTGCTGAGGACTGGGAGCACATAACATAAATTTGTAAATAAGGGTGCCCAGGAATGGCCTGGAGCATAAGGTCCAGTAGGAGGAGGGGATCTATAGTCTCGATGGTTAGGGGTACAGCCCCAGTGTTCTGTTCTGGCAGCAAGAGGGAGGAGAAATTCATTCAAATGGAAAAGAATGTGCCTAAGGGAGAAGGATGATGGCTGAAAACAAACTTTAGAGTTTAGCAGAGCCAAGCATAGAGTCAGGGGCCTGAAAAATAATTGTCTGTGAACTTGTTCTCCTGGGATCCAATCTGCAAGCCAGTCTACTAGATACACACATGAAAGCACCTGCTGGAGGTGCTCTAGGACACGCTTGAAACAGCAGCCCACAACATGTTTGAGAGTGGCCTGAAATAGATTAAAATGTAATTGGGAAATATTTAACAAAAAATAAATAAAAATACAATAAAACATAGATAATGCTAATATGTGGTTTTCTAAGTCATATGTGGCCTGCAGGGATCTTTATGTATAGTTTATTGGCCTTGTTTCTGTTTAAGTCTGAGTGTTCCTTGCTTTCAGTTAGATGACCACTGTTGGCAAATACTGCTTTCCTGACCCTCCCCACTTTCCCATCTGTCTTTTCATTGGTACCATCATACCCAGTAAATTCATTAGACAGACTTCCCGTTGCACCAGTGTCAAAAAAGGGTATCAAGATCACTTTCATCATGAAGGAATCAATTAACATCAGTTTTTTATAGGACAAATCAATTCCAATGACTTAACCTGGTAACCTCTGTAAACTAGCTTGCATTGATACTGCCTCCAGTTTATTCTTTTAAATATAGTTGAACATTCTCCCACATAGAGATATTCATTTTTTTTCTTGTCTAAATGGTATAACATTCATTATCCTTCTGAAGATAAGAGTGCGGCCCGCTTCAGCTTGACTGTGGTCACAAGAGTGTAAAAACAAGGAAGAAAATCATTGAACAAAAATCTCAAAATATAAAATATAAATAAGAGCAAGAGTGCTGTATAAAGCCTGTGATAAAGATGAATGAGAGCACCTGGAAAATATGTCAAATGGTATTTGTCAGTTAAGGGTTTTAAAGGGCAAAACAGGTCATTTCCGAAACTGGAAGTGACTAACCTCAAAGGGAACAGTGAAAGTAGTACATTCAAAGGTAAAGCTAGAAATTCACATTAAACTTCCTCAAAACAGCCATTTCTAGTACAGATAAAATTATTTTCTCTTTATAAAAAAAAAGCAAGAAAGAGAAATAATTTGAATTACATTTATATTCCTTGCACATTGTGAGTACAAAGGAAGATAGAAAAAAGGAAGGTAGGAAGGAAAGCAAGAAGGCAGAGAGGAGGGAGAGAAAAAAAGAGGAACAAGAAGTGGAAGAGGAAAGGAAGGAGGAAAAAAAGAAATAATTATTCGGTATACTTATGGTACAAGTTACTAGAATCTTTGAGCACATGTTTATAGGACCATCTTGTTCTTTTTTAAGAAATAATGTTATCAACTTAAAAGAGATGATAAAGAAATGGAGAAAATGTTGCTAGGAATTCTAGACTAAAGGGATAAGGTTTGTTCCTAAATGGATTTGTTTTTAAGGTTGAATTGGTTATGTTGAAGCTGTACCCTTAGTGGTCTAAACCTTTAGAAGAAGGACTCTTCAGGGGGAAACAGGGATGTGGGGGAGTTGACAGTAGTCTATAGAGAGATTTCAGGGGGAGTCTTGAACTTGGATGGAAAAAAGTATATATATATATATTTGTATATACATAAAATATCTTTGCTTCCATTAGCCTCTAATTGAGATTTAGCATTTCCTTTAATGGTTTAAAAACCTTATTCTGAGAAGGGATCACTAGGCTTCATCAGACTGTCAAGTGGGTTCATGACACGAAACAGGTAAAGAACCCTTATACTAGAAACTTTAAAAAAAGACTTGCAGATTAATAAGCTAATTGATGTAATGAGCCAAGATATTATGAAGAATTCTGGGTTAGGCAGCATGGGGGAATAAAAACAAGGATAAAGCATTGAATCCTGTTCCCAAATAAGAAGCCACCCTTTTCTCTCAATGAACTGGAATTCTAAGGGGGGAAATAAATCCGTCTGACTGTTCCAGTCTCTCTCTCTGTCTCTCTGTGTCTCTCTCTGTTTCTGTCTCTCTCTGTCTCTGTCTGTCTGTCTGTCTCTGCTTCTCTCTCTCTCTCTCTCTCTCTCTCTCTCTCTCTCTCTCTCTCTCTCTCTCTCCATACAGAAAAATAAGAAAACTCACAATACCAGGCAATAAGTGATACGAGCCAGATGAGTGCCAGTCACATGAAGGTTCTGAGAGGGAGTCATCACAGAATTTGTACTGGTCCATGAATGTGGAGTAATCATTCACTAAAGTCAAAATGGCAGGAGTTGGTATAGAAAAGAACGGGTATGGGACAGCAAAACCCATGGAAGCAGACATGTGCAAAGCACTGTTCCAAGGATAATATTTTCTTTTTTTCCCCACTTAATATATTTTGTTTCCAATCACATGCCAAGACAGTTTTCAGCATTCATTTTCATAAGCTTTTGAGTTCCAAATATTTTTCTTCTTCCCTCCTGTCTCCCCTCTCCAAGATGGCGTACAATCTGATATGAGCTATACATGTACAACCGAGGATATTTTCTCTATTACTAAGTATAAATTAAGTACTTGGGAAGGTAGGACGATACAAGAGAAATGCATGACCCAGACCTTGACCTCAGAGAGCATATATTCTAAAAATTGTAGAGACAAGATGAACACAGGGAACTAGAAAACACACAACACCAAATATAGGTGGGTGCCAAGGCTCTAGCTCAGCTGTAATAGATTGTTTCTACAGCACAGTCATGGGCTCATAAATTTCAGTCAAGATGCCCATCTCTTCTGATAATATTAGAGCTTGTATATAGTACTATAAACAGGTGCCCTCAAGAAGCTCCTCATCTTCTTGGTCAGTGAGGTCATATGCAAATAGAAATAGGGCCACAAATCCATATATAAGGATCCCTTCAGCCTACATACTGACTTAAGTTTTAAAATATGTTATCTATGTTTTATTTTATTTTAATTTATTTTATTAAGTATTTCCCAATCACATTTGAATCTAGTTCAGGCCACACTTTGAGAGTGCTGAGGGCAGGGCATATGTGATACCTTTGTCCTAAAGCAGGCCTGTACAACCTACCACTCACCAAAGGAATTCAGGCAGCCCTCAAAAAATGTAGGGGATGCTTTGCTCTACATTTTTCACCTGCCTCCTCAAATCCTTTGGCAGGCCACAGGTTGTGCATGCCTGTCCTAAAGTATAAAACCAAAAATCAAAATACCTCTGTATGTTCCTTCAGTTGCTAAGAGATAATAATTTACCTAAATTCAATTACGAATTTATCAGATGCGTCTAAAGCCAGTATTTTTAATACTAAAATAGTAAGTGTCTAAAGTACTAAAGTAGTAAGTGTCATGAACATAAAACAAGGGACAGGAGGTGGGGGAGGAAGGAGGGGAATTGGCAAGACTCAGGGAATGTTAGTAAGGAGACAGTAGCAATCACTGCCCTTTTTCTTGACTCCCACATAACTCTAGAGAAGTGTCTGGGCTCAGGGCCTAAATAATAAATCATTTCTAAAGGAGGGTGTCTTGGTAATGCTACAGCAGACTCAGAGCAGTTCTGGGTTGGAGGAGGGAAGGGAGAGGAGGACACTGATATGATTTTCTGTGGCAGGAGAATGCTTAAGTGTAAAATAATAACCAAATGGGGGGAGGGGTATCCAGGTGATCTCAGCAAAGGGAAAACAAGGGAGGAGGTACCTCAAGAGGCGTCTCAAGAGAGTCCTTCCATATGTCAGTCCAGTGCATTGGGAGGTGAGGCTGGGTGGAGGATAAGTGGAATGATAAGCTGTGCTTTTGGAAAAAAAGGCTCATCTGACTCCCCTTCCCTTTGCTTTTTTTTTCCTCTGCATCAAAGTCAACCAAAAAGAAGACTCATTTTAGATATTTGCCATTATTTTTTTCACTCACTTTTGTCCAAAGACCTACAGCACTTAGAGCCGGAAGTCTCATTAATCTTCAGTCCTACAATATGGTTTGCTGAAGTGATCGTGGCATTTAAAGACCTTCACACTCTGGCTCCCACCTACCCCTGCAGGTTCACCATTTACTCTTCTTCTTCGTGACTTCTCCATTCCAGCCAAACTGACCGGTTTGCTGTTTCATCGAGGCTACGTTCCATTTCCCAACTCCACACCTTTAAATAGGCCACCCCTTCTCACTTCTTCCTCTTACATCCCTTTCAAAGCTCAGCTCATGAGCCGCCTCACTCCCCAGGAGGCATTTACTGACCCCTCCAGCCGGTAGTGCCTTCTCAAACTATTTCCTATTTATCACATATATATTTTGCATTTACTTATAAGTGTGTTGTTATTTCTCTTCATAGACTAACTATACACTCTTAAGGTCAAGGACCACTTTGTTGCTGTCATTGTACCTCCAGTACTTAGAATAGCGCCCGAGAAGTACTTAGTTGGTGGTTAATAAGTGCTTGTAGATTGATCTAGCGTGAAAGGTGGAGAAAGTAAAAGACAGACATAGTTCTTGTTCTTAAGAAGTTTATGTTCTAGCTGAGGAGAGAAGAATAACATAGAGAAGAAGTAGAAAGCACAGTAAAACTGTGTATGAAAAGTACAGATCTGTAAATCAAACAGGAGATGAGAAATGAAAATTGGGCTAAATTTCATGGAAGTTGAATATCTGGAGCTGGGCCTTGAAGAATGTATTGAGTGTGGAGAGGCCATGAGAAGCAGCGAAGGGATCCTAGGTAGCCAAGAGAATGCTAAGTGGTCTCTCCAAGCAGGATCATCAGTTTGGTATAAGGACTCTCTCTCCCTCTCCTTCCCTTGCACTTCTCACAGTGCTTAGCATAAGGCTGGGTACAGTTTTACTGGTGCCATTCATAAAATCAGTCAGGCTGTAGGCTATTGGCAGCACTGTACATGTGCCATCACTGCTAGTGGACAATCTGTGCCAAAGAAGGTGTGAGGGCAGAGATGGTCCAAAGTGGTAGAAAATAGCATGAGAAGGTAAGTCTCTGGTACAATTCTCAGGGAAAATCCACAGGGCTTATTGTTCTGTCCAAATTACTCAATAAAGCAGAGACGGCCTGACCATGGGCCTTGCCTGTTGTCATGCCCGCACCCCTCCAGCATTTTTAAGCAATCTTAATATCATATAGTCATTGGTCTTTGGGTCTAAAGCTTACATCTTTAAGGAGAATGAAGCAAAATTGCCCATAGCATTCATACTGAGTGGTGAAAATGTTGCTCAAGGAGAAGGCATTTATTCCTTAACAGAAATTCCTAATCCTGTCCCCTGAAATATGGACTTGCTTTGAAAGACTAATAATACTATATATTTCTTTAGCCCTCTGTGGTACCACACGCCCACAGGCACTCCATGATGCCATTTCCTTTCCACAACATGTCCCAAGACTCAGTTTCCTGGTGCATCCTGTCTGGTTTCTCACTGATTCCAGGTCCCTTTTCTGAAGTCAGGTTCTCTGCTACCTAGGCTTTGCCTATGGGAAGCTCACAGGCCTTTCTTTCTCCTTGCTCAGATCACTGGAGGGAAAATAGTATTAAGATACAAAACAGCTCATACCTCCATTATATTTTACACATTGTATCTATTCTGATCCCCTACAACTGCAGGGTAAGTATTACAATCCCCATTTTACCTATGAAATAGAGCTTCAGAGGCTGAATGACTTACCCAAGGCCATATAATAATGTTTGAAGTGTTTCAAAGGGCTTTACTACTAAACTTTAGAATGAGGCAGTGGGCTATAGCGGAGAGAGCTGAGGACTTGGAAAGACCTGGATTGGAATCCTGCCTCAGACACTTAGCAATGCAGCGACTCTGGGCAAGCCATAATTTCTCTGGGCGTCCATTTCCTTACATCTAAAATGGGAGTGGGGGATAATATTTGATGACCTCAAAGGTCTCTTCACCTCTAAAATCTATGATACCATGAAATACGCTAGGGATAAAAAAAAAAATCACAGAGGCCAGATCTGACCCCTTGCTTCCACGCCAAGCTCAAATAGGGAGTTTTCCCTTGAGCATTCTAACCTACAATCATTTCTCTTTACCTCTGAAATCTTCTTATTCACATATAATCCTAACCGAAGAGTTAATTGTTTAAGGCTAGCCTCGTGTCCCCATCTAGAATGTCATCTCCTTGACATCAGTGATGCTGCCATCTCCTTTGTCTTGCCCATTAACACTTATATGGTTCTTGGCATACAATAAATGTTCTATGATGTACTGGCTGCCATGGCCAAGGAAAGAGTAGGATCAATAGGAGGGTGATGTCTCCCTCTTATTGGGACAAGGTGCTAAGAGGCTTAAATGCATCTGGATGTTTAGCCACCAAAAGCCTCCTGAGCAAATTCTGCCTACTTCACAGTCTTTATCCAGCAGTCTCCACCAATTCTTAAACAAGAGCTGCATAATTGAATCAGCAGCACAAAGCCAACCTACCTCTCCTCTGACACATGAGGCCCATCAGGGGGCTTCTAATGAAGGAAAAGTGAGTCGGGTTTGTTATAAAGAGACTCTCATTGTTGTAGCCCTGGCTGTATCTGTGCTGTGAATCAATGAAGAACTTTAAAACCCAGCTGCTGATCCAATAGCTCCTTTCATAAATGCTGAAACTCACCTGGAGAGAAGGAAAGGAAAAGTATCTACAAGGGCCAGGGCACCTTAGACGCATGTAGTTCCTGTTTGTGATGATCGGGAGGAGATGAGCTCACATCTAACACACACCTCCTAGGGATGTTGCCAAAATAATATGCCAGGTACACAGAAAGAAGGGAAGAGGGGGCTGAAGTAGCAACACATGAATCTTTGAATTATCTTTACAATGGGAAGGGGCTGCCCCCAGAACACCCTCCTCAAAGCATAAATGAAACATATTCCCCGTGGTGCCTTTGCAGACAGTATTCTCCCTTCTGGAACATTCCCTCTCATCCTCTTCCATTAAAAAACTACAGTTATCCCTTCCACATTATGACTTTTCTCATTCCTGCCTAAGAAATAAAATGGAAATTTTGGGGGGGATTTTATGGTAGGTGCAAATGACACAGAAAAAGTTTAGAAACTCAGAAATGCATGAAATTTATGTATAGCATTGTATAATATCAACATATTTTATCTCTTAATACCACAATAATTCAGACTTCTTTTCCAGTGCAAAGGGAGAAGCAAAATATTTTATGTGTATTTTCCGGATGGTTGAGCACTGTGCCCCTGAACCCTGATCTCCAATGTGGAAGAGATAACTGTACATATTTTTCAAGGCTTCACTCCCCTTTCCCTTCTATGAAGTCTTCCTTGATTATCCCTCCTCTATATTGATTCTGTACTCCTCTAAATATCCAAAGCATTTAATGTCTAGGATCATGAATTTTTACATATACCATGTATGTATTGCCGTATGTTACATCTTTAATGTATAGATCATCAGTGGATAATGGATTTAGAGCTTTGTAAGAAAGCTGCAAATCTGTTGCTTTAAGCAGGATCTCTGCCTCCAAATTCAGCACTCTTTGTGAGAGATGTCTCTCCAGTAAGACTCTATCTAAGCTTGAGGGCAGCAATCATGTTTTCTCTTTTCATCACCCAAAACACCAATATAGGGCTGGATACACTTTAGCACTCAGTGCAAATATGTTGGCTGATAACTGATGGAGATTTATCTGGCACCCTCATAGTTGGTCTCTAGAGCTCAGATCTCTGCCAATCAAGAGGATTATGAAGCTTCTGACCCACTTCTCTTCCAACAATAAGGAAGACTTTTTCCCCCTATGGCCTAAGGCAATAAAGCTAGCTCCTGAGAAATTCCTTAGCATCTTGGATAGGTCTAAACAATCTAAAGGCCCCCTAGTCAATGTCATTCTCAAGCAAGCTGTCCACCTACTTATAAAGAGGGTTGTGACCTCACACTAATAGACAAATAATGGAGAAAGTCCTGCAGGTTTCCTGGCCAGATCCAACCTGGTTAGCACCATTGTTGGAATTTGGAGAAAGGAATCATTTTCCAATTTGTGTAGTATGATAGGGAATCAAAGCACTTCACACAGAAAATCAATTAGGTGGGGTTTTTTAATTAAGATTTTTAGCTTTTCAGGGAACACTGTTACTCATGAATAACAATGAAAATTGTGCTCAAGGTTTTTGTTATGCAAATTATCCATTTATCCAACAGGTTTATACTGTCAAAGCAATTCAGGATACTCTTTGGAGAGTTTACTTTCTGTATGGTTCATATTTACTGCTTTTCAAATGAGTGTCCACAGAAGAACGAAAATAAGCAAAGTGGGTAGGAATAAGTCTTCTCTAATAAACCCTGCATACCCCTGTCTCAGAATGGATACTCCAACAAGTCTGAAATTTTCTTTGGAGAATGAAGTACAAGAAACAATACATTTCATCCTCAAATCTGATTCAGGACAATCTTTTGTTGTGGCTTACAAAGAGGGAGATGGTGCTGTTGGTGCTGGTGTTGGTGTTGGTGTGGTTTTCCAACCCATTTCTAAGTCTTCATTTAGTGCCTAATATGTGCTCATTTTTGCACTAGTTGTCTTAGAAAATATACAACCTGAGTCCCGATTCACAGGCTCTGAGAAATGGAAGGGATCTTAGAGATTTTCTAAGCCAATTCCTTTATTCACTTTGTAGCTAAGGGAAATGAAGCCTTGAAAGGCAAAGTACTTTTCTCACTGCTACCTAGCTAGGCATTGAACTGGGACTCAGGGCTTCTGCTTCCAAAGCCCATGTTCTTTCTACTACATCCTGCTGCCTCCTCATGGATGTTACACTCTGGTGGGGGACAGGAAACAAATATAGGATAACCCAATCAAGTGTTTAGTTATGTGACCAGCAACAACAGGAGCTCAGAGAAGGGAAAGATCACTGCCAAGAGTTTGAAAAAGCTAAGTGGACTTCATGGAAGAGAAGAAGGAAGAGACAAGCAGAAAGATAGAGGAGAGTAGGAAGACAGCTGGAAAGATGGATCAGATTTGAATAGGCAGAGGGATTTTGAAGCAGCTTCAGCTGAGGCTTATAAAGCTTCTCTTTCTGGAGTTGAACCTGAGCAAAATTCTGACATGGTAAAAATATATTGAATTTAATAATCATTTATCTAGTGCCTATTATATTCAAAGCACTGTACATCAATGGAAAATAAGGCAGACACTCCTCAAGGAGTTGTCCGTCCAGTGAAGAGGATATAACATGAAAACAAAAAAGTTTGAAAGAATGAATAATCGTCAATGTCAAGTGATATCCAACATAGCAGTAAATTGCTTTTTTCAAAGGAATTCAGAAAAGATGCCTATCATGAACAATACACACAGCATTACTCATGAAATACTTAGTTGGGACATAGCCATGACTACCAACCAAAGCCCAGAGTTTTGGTTGGTTTTGTCCTGATTTAAATGCACTTCATGATTCAACTGCCTTCTTACTCTGGAACTTCTCTCCAATCAATAAACATTTATTAAACAAACTACTCTAAGCCAAATGCTGTGCCAAGTTTGGGGAATACAAAAAGAGGCAAAAGATAGTCCCTGCCCATGAGGAGCTTACAATCTAATAGAGGAGACAGCATGAAAACAAATACATACAAAGCAAGCTATTTACAGGTTCAATAGGAAATGATTAAAAGAGGGAAAGTGCTAGAATTAAAGAGGGGTTAGGGAAGGCTTCTTGTAGAAAGTGGGATTGTCAGCTGGGATTTAAAGAAAGCCCAGAAGTTTTGGAGTAGAGAAGGGAGAGAATTTCAGGCATCGGGGACCAACAGAAAATGCCCAGAGCCAAAAGGTGGAGTGTTTTGTTCTTGGAATAGCCAACAGGCCCCTTTCTGAGGCTGATGAGTTCTTCCAGGGTCTTCATTCTAGGAATGAAGGCTCCTACCAACCATGCTTCTTCATTCCTCACCCAGCTGTGCTTTTGACCCTCTGGATTTAGCAGCCACGCCTCCTCTGCTGCTTTCTCTTATCCCTCTAAACCCTGCTATTCATTTCCTTTTGTGTGTTGTCTTCCCTCACTAGATTGTAAACTCCTTGAGAGCAAAGGCTCTTTTTGCTTTTGCTCCTATTTGTATCCCTAGTGCTTAGCGCAGTTGTTGAGATAGAGTAAGCACTAAATAAATGCTTGTTTCCTGCCTCATGAGTGTAGAAAGACCTGGTCCCTGATGCTGGAAAATGGATTTATAGTCATTCAAGGGAAAAGTTTACTCAATCTAAAAATAATTCTTGCATTGACTTCTAAGTTTCTCTTTTTCATTTTTAAACCAAGGCTAGCCCAAAACTAGAGTGAATTTATCATAAATATAGATCCTGATTGTATCTGTAGCTTTGGTGGGCAGGGCCATCTGATAGTCTGTCCTATAAGACAAAAGCATGATGTAGTAATTACTCCATTTCCCTTTGGCAAAATGAATTTAAGTCCCAGAGAGCAGGAACAGTGTCTGCTTCATTTCACATCTACCCTTTATCCTTCCTGTATTGTAATGTCCCCAACAGCAAGGAGATCAAAGTATAATGAAGCTTCCTGAAGCTTCCAACTCAGTGTACTCCAAGCCTGGGTGACTTTTTAAAGGGAAATGGAAGAGAATGGGCTTTTTCCCTATAATGCCAGAAATAACAATTTAGAGCTCTGCTCCCTCCTTTACAGTCACAGGACAAAAATGTCAATTCCTGGGAGTGAGGAGCCTTTCATACATGAAGGAGTCACATTTTTTAGACTCGTAGCTACATGGTTTTTCCTCTCTAACACAGAATTAAACCATTCCAAGTAGATTAGGCCAAACATTCCCTGGAAAGAAATGTTTTGGTAAAGGAATTGTCCCTAAAAAGTCTCTAAGGAAGCAACTCAACTACAACAAAAGTTTCAGGGCAGGAAGTGTGTCAGTAAAATAAACTGGGAAAAAATGAGTGTAAAAATCTTCTTCCCTCATAAGCTTTTATTCTTTCTAACACACATGCCATGCCTATAAGGAAGCTTGCAGTAAAATCACTTTTAAATTCATGTTTCATAGTCCAGTATAATTGAAAATATGGTGATATATAAAATGTGATAAGGATTTTAGAACCAAAACACTAACCAGCTCTTTGAATTTCACAGATGCTTACCCATGCATGTGCTCACTAGCACACACTCACCCACACACACACACACACACACACACACACACACACACACACACACACACACACATACACACACACACACCCACTCCTTGTTGAACCAAAATTTTTATAAACACAACTTCAGTCATAAATATTAACCAAGTACCCAACACTACTGAACTGCTTATTAAGAGGACACACCATATACATTAAATCAAAATGTTAAAGTGTCCTTTCCAGTCTGAAAGTAATGGTCTGCAACGCTACCGTCACTGTAAGAGCAGCAACCCAGAGCTGATGCAGGGGAAAAATGGGCACCTGGGATCCTTCAGTTGAAATAACCATCCCAATAAAATTACCAACTGCTTGGTGCAGAAAAGGGGAATTTTTCAGCTAAACAAACATTGTGTGATCTTTGAATTATTCCTGCAGCTTGTGAGAGATTTCCTGGCCCAGTAATAAATTTCCAGCCGCAGAAGTTGAGGAGCTGAAATGGAGAAAAAAGAAAAAATATGTACACTGATCTTTGCATTCTTATAGGATGGTGGTAGAAAAGTGGTTTTAAAAAAGGTTAGAAGAGATGCTTATGGAACCATACTTTTTTTTTTTTTCTTCCTGTCTATGCCTTGAGCTCTGTCAGCAATAGAAAGTTTTCAGCTAGAATTTGGGAACAAATGAGGTAATACCAGCCCATTCAACCTGCTCCACGTGATTTCTCCTGGCACGAACACCTTATGTTTAGGTTGCTCTAACCAAGCTTATTAGTCTTTTGTTTCTTTTTCATAGATTATGAGGGAGATGCTGTTCAGCTTCCAACTCATTTGTCCATCACTAGTAGAAAAAAAGACTTTTTTTTTCCCAACCTCAAGAAAAATGGTATAGTTTAATAAAAAGAGTCTCAGTTTGGTACCAGCAGACCTGAGTTGACATCATGGCTCTAACATGTACTGGGAAATCATGGAGAGGCTCTTTATCCCTTAGAAGTTTAGTTTTCTCCTCTGTAAAGCAGATCTAATGATAGTTGTGTTACCTACTTCATCAAGTTGCTATGAAGACAGTGCTTTGTAAACAGCATCGTATGCATTATTATCTGGGACCTACAGACAGAATTCTTGGGGGCAGATTCCAGCTCTGGCATATGACAGCTGTGTGATCTTGGCAAAGTCACTTAAAACCTCTGAGCCTCAGTTTCCTCATCTCTAAAATAAGGGGGTTGAACTAGATGACCTCTAAATTCCCTTCTCGCTCAAAATCTGAAAGCCTTAAACTTTGAGTTGTTGCTTAGTTGTGTTCAACTCTTCATGACCCCATATGGTGTTTTCTTGGCAAAGTGGTTTGCCATTTCCTTCTCTAGTTCATTTTACAAATGAGGAAACTGAGGCAAGCAGAGTTAAGGGACTTGCCCAGAGTCACACAGTTAGGAAGTACCAGTGGCGCCACCTAGCTGCCCCTTAAACTTTAAATCACTCTGTAAATGTGAATTATTTTTCTTATCAAAAGGTAAATTCCCAGGCAGGAAGAAGCATAGATTTAGTACTAGGGGTATGTTTAGAGTTCATTTTAGTCCAACCCCTCATTTAACAGAGCAGGAAGCTAAGGTACAGAAAAGTTAGGAGATCAGACTAGCATCGCACAGGTAATAAATTGCAGAGCTGGAATTTGAACCCAGGTTCTCTGACTCCCCATATGTAAGTCTTCCTATCACATCACAATAAGAGCCCTGCTTTCACAACTATCATTAACTTCATAAAGCCTAGAATGGAAGAGCCCTAGAATTTTACACCTTAAAACAATGTACACTCTCATTTTCCTTGGCTACTGAACATCACCCAGCCTGCTCATACATGGCAATCATCCTTTAATTGATGATAAAGCTTTTCCAATTAAAAACATTGTCCTAGCCTCTATGGATGCGCTCATCTGATTTTACAAATTACCAAACCCTTTTAACAACCTGTGCTGAAAACAGAGTATGCCTTATAAATTTAGGGCTTTTACAGTCTGGTATTTAACAGAATGCTGTCAGGAACAATAATGATACATAAGATCACTAAAGTAGCAACGGATAAGAGAGTGAGCTAGAGAAAGTGTCAGACCGGCAGCTCTAAATGGTTACAACTACATTCTAGTCATCACAGTAAAATAAGATGTTCTCAAAAAATATGCAGATATTCAAGGCTGAAGTTGTTTTGAGGTTTTTTTTAAGCCCATGACTGAAGGCAAGATAAATTACTGAGGTAAAATTAAATTTGCTCTTATTACATAAAAAGGGAACAGGTTCTACCAGTGCCCATTGGACAGATATATACAGTTGGGGGTGGGAGCAGGAGTTACAGTTATAAATTCACTATATTCATCTTGGAATTTATAGCTCTCTATAACCTGGCCATGCCCTACCTAGCCATCTAAAATTCCTGAGCATTCTTTCATTTATTCATTCATTGAACAAACAATTGTTAATCATTTATTAGGCAATATATCCCCAAGAAATGGGGATACAAAAATAACAGTGAGCACTTAACTCTAAGAATTCTCTATTTCTGTCTCCACAACTCTCTCTTTCTCTATCCCCTCTTTCTTTCATCTGTTTCTCTCTTTCTACCTTTCTCTCTCATCTATTTCTCTGTCTCTTTCATTGTCTCTGTCTCTGTCCATCTCTTCCTATCTCTTCTCTTTCTACCTCTCTCTGTCTCTCTCTTATCTTTTTCTCTCTGTGTATTTCATATCTTTCTCTCTTTCATTGTCTTGACTCTTTCCATCTCTCTCTCTCTTTTTCTATATCTCTATCTTTTCATCCTCTCACTCTCCTCTCTGTCTCTGTCTCTCTTTTCCTTTCTTTCTCATTTGTTTTCTCCGGCCTGTCTCTCCTCTCTCTTTCCACTTTTCTTTCATCTGTTTCTCTCTCTACTTTTTTCTCATCTGTTACCTGTTTTCCCCACTATTCTGTTTCTCATGTTTTTACTAAAGTTTAAGGGGAAAAAATATTATTTTTACGACCTGAGAATTTCTCCTAAAGAGAATTCTCCCTTCTAATAAAGAAAAAGTCAAGCAAACTCAATACAACCAATTTTTTTTTTCTGTCTGCATCTACCACAATCAATAAATGTAGTGAGCCCCATATAAATACTTCCTCCTCTCCACCAGGAGGGAGAATTGTTTCTTTGTCAACGCTCTAGAATTATTCCCAGGCACTGAATTAATCTGAGTTCAGTTGTATTTTTGTATTGTTTGCATTTACATTATCATAGCCATTGTCTATACAGAACCATTATCTTGGACTACCTTTCAGCCTTCTGGATCTGTTCATAGAAGTCTTCCCTTGCTTTTCTTCTTATTTGTTGTTTCCTGTAGCGCAATAATGGCTCATTGCATTCCTTTACCACAATTTGTTCTGCTATTCCCCAATCAACAGGCAACCTCACTGCAATTCATGCTCAATAGGATGCTGATTGGAGGAGGAGTACAAACACTTTAGCAACATTTTTCACATTGTTCAAACTTGTTTTTCAGAATAGTTAGAGCAATACATAGAATCTGTAGATGTTCACAGAGGCATGTTGAGTTACTGAGCAGTGTTAACTTAGCATCTTTTCTGTTATCTTCAGTTTTAATTCCTTGTTAATATATTTCAACACTTACTAAGTGCTTGATCTGTGTGCAAAACTGTGTCCAAACTACTAGAGGAGATACAAAGTTTATATAAATTAATCTCTTTTTCTCATAGAGTTTACTGTCTTAATTGGATATAAAACAAGAAATACTAGATGTCTCAAAAGTCTTCATGCAGGTTTAAACTTTAATAGGTTATTTTCTTCCTATTGTACAAAGTAGGGTATATACAAGCCTGGACCACTCTCTTCCATCCTCTCAGCTAAGGAAATTAGGATCATTCATAGAAAGTTCACTCTTTTTCCCCTCCTACTCTGCCATGTCAAATCACTCAGACGTTTTCCTCTGCCATTTCCTATTTCATAGGAAGAGGTGACTCTTCTCCTTGCCAAGGCAAACCCTTCACTATGTCCCACAGATTGCCATTCCCTCCCATTTTCTCCAACAGATGCCCCTCTATTATTCACTCTATCTAATCTTCAATCTCTCCCCATCTAATACCTACTAATTAAAAATACATCCATATATCCTTCATCCTTAAAAGTCTTTCACTTGATTTTAGATTTCCGCCAGCTACTTCCTATATATCTTCACTTCTACCTGAATCAACTCCTTGACAAAACTATCTAAACTTCCATTTCCTCATTTCTAAATACTTTGCATTCCCGCTTCTGATATCATCTTTAAACTGCAACTGCTCTCTCTGAAGTTCCCAATGATCTCCTAATTGCCAAATCTAATGGCTTTTTCCCAGTCCTCATCTTTCTAGAAATTTCTGAAGCAACTGAATCAAACAGTCTCCCTCTTCTCTTAGATATTCTGTCTTCTCTGTTTTTGTTTTTTTTAATGTTTTTGTAACACAGCATTCTCCTATTTTTCTTTCTATCTGTCTCGCACTTGGTGTTCTCATCAGCATCTAGGGTACAATTAACATGTCTATTTAGATGATCCCTAGAGCTTTATATCTGACCACGACCTCTTTCTTGAGCTTCATTTCCCCACTATCGACTGCCTTTTGGACATCTCACAGGTGTCTCCAATTCAACATGTTCAAAGAGTAATCATTGTTTTCCTTCCTTCCCTTCCCCAATCCTTTCCCTCTTCCCAAATTTCCTATTGCTATCAGGGGCAACAACATTCTTCTAGTCTCCGAGGCTTGTTCCTGGGGCTACAAATGCACCATCACCATATTCAAGAATCCTGATATTCACTTATCTGATCATAATCTGTTGTTATTTCACCTCTCCCTCTGCCTTGTAAAATCAAGCCCCATTCTTCATCCTCACCATGACTTTCAATGTTTCAGTCTCTTAGTTTTCACTCACGCCATCACCCTTGCCTATACTCTCTTCCCTTCTCTATCTTGACCATTTCATGAACCAGTTCATTTCTACAGTGGCCTCCTGTCTCAAATACCTTGACACCTTATCCTATAGCTGAACTTGCCAAGTCTCAGCCTTTGATTACTGTCTTTGCTCTTATTCACATAATGACAAACTAAACTGAAGAAAATCATGTTATGGCATCTCAAGAGCACCCTCACTGCGCCAAGGCAATCCTTCTGAACCTTTCTAATTGATACACTATTTCATTCACCACAATGGTTTTTCGAAACTTTCCATCCCTCCTAAAATTTCTACCTCCCCTTTTCCACCAGATTAAAACATGTTCTCATATTTCACTGAAGCAATTTAAGCCACTTGCCAAAAGCTTCCTCTTCTCACATCTCCCAGTTGCCTTCTGCCACTATTTCTGCCTGTATATTCATCTCACAGGATGAGGTGACCCTCTTCTTTGCCAAGGTAAACCCCTCTATATGCACAACTGATGGCTTTCCATTCCATCTTCTCCAGCAGATTGTCTCCTCTATCACTCCCTGCTCCTTCACTTATCTTCAGTCTCTCTCTATTTGTACCTTCTGTTCTTCCAAAGGGGGGGAAAAAACCATATCCATGTCACTCAAATTCTTAAAAAACCCTCACTTGATTCATATATCCCTACTTTATCATCCCATATCTCTCTTCCCTTTTGTGGCCAAACTCCTTGAAAATGCTATCTGCAACAGATCCCTCCACTTTCTTCCTCTCACTTTCTTCCTAAATCTCTAGAGTCTGGATTCCAAGCTCATCATTTAATGAAAATTGATCTCTCCAAAGTTACTAATGATGTCTTCTACTCCTCCATCTTGGCTCCACCCCCTAATGTTGTCTTGATTGCCAAACCTAATTGGCTTTTCTTAATCTTCATCCTTCTTGACCTCTCAGAAGCCATTGACAACTGTCTATTGCCTTTTTCTCCTTGATATCTTCTTTTCTCTAGGTTTTTATAACCCTGCTCTCTCCTAGTTCTTTTCCTACCTATCTTGCCATTCCTCAATCTCCTTTGCTGGATCTTCACCCAGGTTATAACCAGTAATGATGGATTTTGCCTAGGGCTATGTCTTGGGCCCTTTTCTCTTCTCCCTTCATACTTTTTTCTTCACTTTGTGATTTCATCAGCTCCCACAAATTAAAGTATCATCTCTATGTAGATAATTCTCAAAATACTCAAATTCTAAAATTTCTATGGACCTCCCTTGTTTCATTTTCAATTAATGGGCACCTTAAACTGCTTATAATAAACATCTTAAGGTCCTCATATCTGAAACTGAATTAATTACCTTTCATCCCAAACCTTCCTCTTCTCCCAATATCCCTTATCAAGGATACCTCAATCCTCCCAGTCACACAAACTCATAACCAAGGTATCACAGTTGACTCCTCACTTTTTCACTCCTATATGCAATACACTATCAAGTCTAACAGATTCTACTTTTCTTTTTTTAAAAAAAACATTTCTTGTATATATCCCATTCTCTCCTCTGACAATACACCAGCCTATTGAAGGTGTTTATAACCTCACATTTGGACTATTTTTTTTTAGTTTTTTAAAAAAAATAGCATTTTTCCCAATTACATGAAAAACAATTTTAATATTCTTTTCTGAAAATTTTTGAGCTCCAAAGTCTCTCCCTCTTTCCCTCCCTTCCCCTTTTTCCTGAGACAGTAAGCAATTTGATATGTTATACATGTGCAATTGTGCAAAACACATTTCCATATTAGTCATGTTGTGAAAGAAAACACAGACAACAACAACAACAAAGAAAAAATAAGGTAAAAAATAGTCTGCTTTGATCTGCATTCAGACTCCATCAGTGCTTTCTCTGGAGCTGGAGAGCATTTTTCATCATGAGTCTTTTGGAATTGTATTGGATCATATTGCCGAGAATTGGTAAGTTATTCATAGTCAATCATCATATAATATTGCTGTTACTGTCACACGTGGACTATTGGAATAATCTATTGCTTGTTCTCCCTGTCATGAGTTTTTCCCCAATTCAATACATCCTCCATTCAGCAGTCCAAATGATCTTCTTAAAGTGCAGATCTGATCACGTCACCTCTCTATTCAATCAAATTCAGTAGCTCCCTATCCCCTCCAGGATCAAATATAAAATCCTCTCTGGTGTTCAAAACCCTTTATTAACCTACCTCCTTTACCTTTCTAGTCTTCTCACACCATAACCTAATGTACTCTGCAATCCAGTTATACAGAACTACTTGCTGTTCCTTTCACAAAAAACTCTGTCTCCCAACTCTGGACATTTTTGCTGGCTATTTCCCATACCTAGAATGCTCTTACTCCCCATCTGTACTTCTGGGATTCCCTGGATTCCTTCAAGTTCCAACTAAAATCTCATCTTCTTTAGAAAGCTTTCCCTGAATCCCTGTAAGTTCAGGGCCTTTTTTTGTATTATCTACAATTTACCCTGTTTACATATTATTTATATATATATAATGGTTTGTATGTCATCTCCCCTATTAGACTATGAGCTCTTTGAGAGCAGGGACCATGTTTTTGTCTTTCTTTGTATCCCCAGCACTTAGCACAGAGCCTGATGCATAGTAGGCACTTCATAAATGTTTATTGACTGAATGGACTACTGACTTAAACTCACCACACATAGCCAATATATTGTCAAGTTATATCTTTTGTACTTTCATAACAAACGTCCTCTTATCTCCTTTGACAGAGCTGGCACCCTGACCTCATCACCTAGTCAACAGCAATGGTAGTCTCTCTCTACTCCAACGCATTCTCTACTCAGCTGCCAAAGTGATCTTCCTAAAGCACAGGTCTGCCCGTGTTCACTCTCATTCAATCAACTCCAGAGGCTCCCTGTTACTTCCAGGATCAAAAGCAAAATCCCTGTCTTGGCTTTAAATAGCTCTTCAGTAGGTAGTAGTAGTGAACCTTTCCTACTTTGAAGTTCTTCTGAATTTCAAGTTATTCCCCTATACCTACCCTATGATCCTACTACACTGATTTACTTGTTATTATTCTGACAGGGCATTCTATGTCTGACTGTTCCCCATCTGGAATACCCTCCCTACTCGTCTCCACCTCCATCTCTGGCTTCTCTGATCTCTTTTTTGTTTCACTTTATATCTTATATTCTGTAATAGGCTTTTTCTAGCCCCTGCCCATCTCATGATAATGCTTTCCCTCAGATTTGTTGTTGAGCCTCTTTGAGTCATGTCCAACTCTTTGTCACATGATTTTGGGGTTTTCTTGGCAAAGTTACTGGAGTGATTTGCCATTTCCTTCTCTGGCTCATTTAACAGAAGAGAAACTGAGGCCAGATTTAAACTCAGGAAGATGAGTCTTCCTGGTTCCAAGCCCAATACTCTATCCACTATGCCACCTAAGCACCCTCTGAGACTACCTTCAGTTTAAATTATATATAGCTCATATATGTATATAGTTGTTTTTGTGTTATCTGCCCCAATAGACTGTGAGATACACTTCTTTCTTTGTTTTCTGTGTATTCCTAGCACTTAGCACAGCGTCTGGCACATTGTGAGCATATAATAAAAGCTTGTAGACTGACTAGCTAGAAATTCATTCATTTGAATTAATTAATACTATTTCCCAGATTCCCCTTTAAAATACAAATTTCCCTGTAAAGCAGAGAGGCAAGGAGTACAGGAGAGTATAGAGTGGTATAACTTGGTATCTGAAGAACATAAAATGTAAGTTTGAAAGAGTTTATCAAATTGTTTTCTTCCTTCTAATCTTTCCTGAAGTTTTACATTCCCATCCTAAAAAACAAAAACAAAAACAAAAAACCGACCAAACAAACAAAAACAAGTGATAATTCACAATGGTGACTTTGGACAAATTTTCATAAGGATCCCATTAATAGGGGGGTCTGTTGGAAGTGTGATAGTTCTGAGAGCAGATAACAGGGCAGAGGAAGTAGATATGTTCTTTCTATATTAGGGATAAAAATGTCTAACCAACTCCATTTTGTTTTAAGCCTTCATTTTCTGACTAAGGAGTTACATGAGTTGCTATGCTGACTGAAGAGTTGAAAAAATACACACATCCTCTAGGTAGGCAGAGGGAACCTTGCTTAAGCACTTGTAGCAAGGCTTATGAGGACCTCTAGGAATCAAACTGGTGGTTTGTTCCTAGAGGAGTTGATGTTTACAAGCATTGATTAATAACGTTGATTGTATGCAATGAGAAGTGTAAGTCTAATTGGCCTATGCATCACATTAGTTAGCATACATCATGGTAAATCAATTGTTAAGCATGCATCATCATTCATTATACCTTCTACTGACAATATTAAAAATGTTGCAGGTCCTTCTCTGCCTACTTGAGGCATTTTGGCATGATGGAGAGAATGCTGGCCTTGGGATCATAAAGACCCAAGTTCAAGTCCAGTCTCTGAGACTTACTAGCTACATAAATCTGGGCAAGTCACGAAACCTCTATATGATTCCAGAAACTCAGAAAGACTATATCTACTCAGGCTGGAAAGTGTCCCCACATCAGAATTCCCTGTGCTGACAAGATCAGAAGTATGCCCAGATTCTCTTCCCATTCAGTAGACCCTGAGAACAGAATAAAAAAATAGCAAAAACTCAGTTTAAGCTAGAAGACACTTGGATGGTTTCAATCTAATTTCATTCTCTTCAAACAAGCAAAGGAAGAAATTAAATTGTGGAAGAAAAAGAGAGCAAATAGTCTGCTCTGGAGAGAAAAATATAAGTGTAATAAGAGGTACTTTAATCATGACATCTGATTAAGAGAAGAATAAATCACCAAAGAGTTTTAAACATAATAAAAAGAACAATTAATAGTCAAACAAGAAGCAGCCATTTGACATTTCTGATGATGGTGCAGTAAAACTGAAATAATTGGATTCCCTTTCCAAAATAATAACTAACAGGGAGAAAGTTTCTAAGGTGAGTTAGAGAACTTCTGAAGGAAATTTGTATTAGTTTAATTGGAATAAGAACTCCCTTCCCCTCCAAAATCTTCTCCCCTCCAAGGCCCTTCCCCCAAATCCAAGTCGTTTTGTCTCTCTTAGGAACAGTTTCCTAAATCTACAAAATGATCTCTGAGGCTTTTTCGGGCTCTAATATCATTTAATTCTGTGATTTAAAAGGTTACAAACGGTGCTTGCTACTTCAAAATCTCTTCCAGTTCCCTCAATATCTCTAAGTTTGCAGACAAATTATTTTACAGGAAAGCCCTAGTTCTGAGTCCTACTTCACACTTCCAGTCTGGTTCCAGAAGGGGGACTACTCAGAGTTTTGGGAGGTCAGACTTGGGCCACATTCTGAGCCTTATACATAATAGAAAAGGAAAAGAAAAGAATAAGCATTTGTGTGGCAGCCACTACATGCCAAGCACTGAACTAAGCATTTTTACAAATATTATCTCATTTGATCTTCACAGCAACTCTGGGAGATAGGTACTACTATTATCCCCATTTTACAGTTGAAGAAACTGAGGAAGAGGTCAAGTGACTTGTCCTGGGTCACACAGCTAGTTAGTGTCTGTGACTGGATTGGAATTCAGGTCTTCCTGAGTCCCGGCCCCACATTCTATCTACTGTATTACCTAGCTGTTCCAGATGTAGATGGCTAATGCCATCATGATTGGTACCTTCTTTGGTAGATGGCTAATATAATGTTTGTTTAATTAAATTGACAAATTCTGTGACTTCTGATATATGTCCAAGGAGAAATGATGAAAATCAGTCCAGTAAAGAGAGGTAGGACAACCAGTTTTACTGACAAATCACTACCATGTTAGATAGGGCAAGAATAAATTTTTCCATCTAATATGACAACTTCTGGGATAGGAAGGAAATCTCTTTATCAAAAAAAACATTTCTTGGAGCAGCTAGGTGACAGTGAATAAAGCCCCTGAAGTCAGGAGGACCTGAGTTTAAATCTGGCCTTAGACACTTGACATGTAACTACTGTGTGACCTTGGGCAAGTCACTTAACCCCTATTACCTTGTCTTCCCCCCTCCAAAAACAAAACAAAACATTTCTCCTACCTCCAGCAGTGAAACTCCCAGTCATGCCTTTTCATTAGTCACTGCCCTCCAGAGCTACTACTTCATATTGTTATTGGTAGTCCTTCATCTCAAAGAGGACCAAGGACGTCACGAGAATGATGTCTTGACTTGTTATTGAATTGGATTTGAGTGAGGCAGAGCTGAGCAAAGTCAACAGTCTCTCTCTCTGCTCCAGAATCACCAGAGTCCAATATCTAGAGAAAAGTCCAAGAGGACTGGGAAAGAGCTAAGTACTAGGGTGCAGTAGTAGAGGCTTCATCTTAAACTCTGATGTGGGCCATCGGGGTTCCCTCCCTATGACATTCCAGGGATTACCTTCCTCCTGCCTTACAGCTCTCTTGCCTATGACCCTTATAAGGAATCGGGAGTAGAGGATGGCTCTGGGACAAGGTGAGATCATGGGCTTCACCATCTCCTAGCACAAATGCACTTGCAACTCTCCACTGAACATGCCACCACCCCACCACCAAATTACTTTTGCCAAAGTAAAAAAAAAATTCTTACTTATATCTTCGCTTCCCCCTCTAGAATTCTCTTTAATAATTCTAGTCCTCTTAAAAAGGGTAATGTATTCAAGTTAAATTCAACCGACTTTTATTAAATATCTACTGTATAAATAACACGGTACTAGGGTTGGGGAGTTCACATACAAAGTTTACATGAGGCATAGGTCCTGACCTTCATCTGCTTCACACTATAGTGGTAGGATAAGGTACAATTGGGAGCATCCAAGTGGTGAGGTGGATAGAGCAGAGAAACTTGTGTTCAAATCTGGCCTCAGACACTTACTAGTTGTGTGACCCTGGGCAAGTCATTTAACCCTGTTTGCCTCAGTTTCCTCATCTGCAAAATCAGCTGGAGAAGGAAGTGGCAAACCACTCCAGTATCTTTGTCAAGAAAATCCCCAAAAGGGTCATGATGAGTCAGACATGACTGATAATGACTAAACAAACAAAAAAGATATAGTTGGAGATAACTAGAATGTACAAAATTTCATAAGTGAGTTAGAGCAGTCAAAAACAAAGCATTATATGAAAAAGATTGTTACTTTGCAAGCAAGCAAGGAGGGATTTAGCATTTGAGTTAGGCTTTAATGAATGGCTAGGAATTCAATGAAGATGGAGAGGGCATAGAGAAAAGGATAAGCAAAGGCAGGGAACAACTGAGCATGTTCGGGGAACACAGAGCTACCCAGTTTGATTACAGCATAATATGGTAAGGGCAGTACTATGAAAAAAAAAAACATCGAAAAGACAGGCCCAGCTCCAATTCCACCGTATAGGGATTGAATGTCAGTCAAAAGAGTAATCGTGAACAGCAGAGATTCATTGAAGATTTCAGAGTGGAGGAGCAATAATGCTACAGATTGTCTGGTTTTTGTTGTTGTGTTGTTGAGTTGTTTCAGTCGTTTCTGACTCTCCATGACCCCATTTGGAGTTTCCTTGGTCAAGAAATTGGAGCAGGCCATTCCCATACTATCTGTATGACCTTGGCAAGTCAGGTAACCTCTTTGGACCTCAAATCTACATTAATTAAATGAGGGAATTGGACTAGGTAAGCTATAAAAGGTCCCTTCAGGCCATAAGGATGATCATTTGATCTCATGCACAAGGTCAGTAGTTTCCACCCTCATGTCCCAAGCAAAAACAAAAAGGGGGTCCCTTCCCCAGAGAGAGACACAAAGTAAGAAGGTATTTATAGGGGAGAGCCTGAAGGTAAGCAACGAATCAGTACGTAAGCTAGTAGAGGAATTCAGCCCATTTGTTGGTATGCTGGCTAAGTCTTCAGACTTTCTGAAAACCAAGGGACACAGAAACTACAGATAAAGCTGAGAGCTACCAAGCAGCTATGTAAACAGATCCAGTCAACACAGAGCAGCTTTCCTACTTCCTAGTCCCCGAGAGTGTTCTGACAGCAGGCCCTATTAAATAGGCAGAAGCATATCTGGAAAGGGAGGAGGGAAGCAAAGACCTGCTAACTGCATCCTATCAGCAAAAGAAGAAGCATAAACACCCAACCAGGTACTCAGGCTCTGTAAGTCTGGGATAAACTGTACTGCTGCAAAGGATGTCATAAATAATGCATTCAGAGAGTGGAACTTCAATATTTCTGAAAGACTTCATTTCTCCTCCCTTCTAACTTTGATATATGTGCTTACTTAGCTAGGGTCTGGGGAGGGTTAATTGAATTAATATATGTAAAGTGCTTTGAGCTCTGATAGAATGTACAATATAAATGAAAGTGTCACCAAAAAGGTTAATCTAATTTACATCTAACACTTTTGGTGCATGGTGTTAATGAACTATATCTTTTTACAGAGTGATTAATTTATAGAAATGTGATTATTTTTCAAATGTTACAGATGGATCAGATTCTTCTATTAATGTATCTAACTTCATAGTAAAATTCAGCATTTTAAAAATTAAAATAATAAATCAAAGATTCTTATAATGGTTATATTTCATTAATTACAAGGAGACATGCATTACATTAACATTTATCTGTTTTAATTAATTTGCTGCAATGCAGTTATCCATGCAAATTGGGAAAATGACACATCGACTTGACATAATATTAACAGTTTTGACTTGTTCTTCACTGAAAATTTATGGGTCTGCAACTGCTGCTGCATTCAACATGTAACCATGGTGACCACCAGCTGTGTGACATATGCAGACTATATATCAACAACTAGAAAGGGAATAATGTTAACTTCAAATTTCTCCTAAAAGCAAAATTAATGAAACTTTTAAAACAATTTTAAAGGGAATAAAAAATAATCCATTTTGAACTAAAAAGTCCCTTGCAAATGTCTGAATATGATTGTTGTATTTACACAGTATATCTATGAATTTTAAAGCCCTCTGATAGCCGATATTTCATTCTACCTCACAGCAAGGTAGATAGGGCAGATAAATTAGGCATCGCTATCACATTTCACAGACTGGGAAACTGAGAGATTAAATGCTACTTTTACTAATAACACACATTTATATAATTCCTTATGTTTTACAAAGTATTTTCCTCACAACTTTGAACTTGGTAGCACAGTCATCATCCCTCATTTTCCAGATAAATTGTGGCATATAATAGGGTGACTTGGCCAAAATCACACAGGAATAGAACCCAGGTTCCCTAATTCCCACTCATCTGCTTTTTCATGACACCACACCATTCACATTCCTGAACATCTAGAAAAGTAGTTTCTTTATACAATATAAGCAACACTTGCAAGGGACCTTACAGAAATGTCTAACCAGAAATTACACACACACCCCCAATGAAGATTCTGTGAATACAGTATCTTCCAGCAGGAGCTAGTCTGTACAAATCTACTAAGATTCAGACAATTTGAAAAAGAAAATTTGAAATGACAAAAGTAGCATTCCAAACTTTACTTAAGAGAGAACTCTAATGCATGCTATTGTCTGTCTTCACTGGATATGTTCTGGCTTCTAAGGAAATGTAAGTTTCTAATTTCATTCCATTAAATCTACTCAAATATATGTGTGTGTGTTACATATTCACACATGTATACATATATAATATACAGACATATATTTGTATAATATGTATATATATGCATACATATGTGTATATATACATATACATATATATCTTAAATGAATGGTTAACAAATCAAAGGAGAGCAAATATATGAACTGCAATAACTATAAGCAAGCATATGATAATGTAAGGAAAACTATATAAACTCCTAGATGAACAGAAAGTGTAGCAGTGTGCCACATGAGCCAGGTGAGCAAAGGAAATTAATTTCCTGGAGCAGGGGTTCTTAGACATTTTTATGTGTGTCAATCTTTGGCATTCTAGTGAAACCCACAGACCCTCCTCAGAATTCTTTTTTTTTTTTAATTCATAAAATAAAATACAAAGTCTAACAAGTCATATTTCAATTATGTTTAAGTACAGTTCTCACAAGTTTTTGTTCACAGATCCCAAAGGAAAAACCCTTAGCCCAGAAGACTAGAGGCTTAAGCTGCATCATTAAGTGATAGTTTTGAGACAAAGCAGAGCATTAGGCTAGGATCTGTATTCTGGACAGAAATTTCTTGTCAAAAGCAGAATGAGTAAGATCTGTGGGAAAGATTACAGTCAATATCTTCAACCCATATCTACCGGTATAGTATACACATCAGGAAAATTTCCCCCAGGAATTTACTGACTGGGTGCTATGATATTTCTTTCCTACAACATTGCATTGTTTTCTGGGGATCTTGGGGTAGGGACGCATGATAAGCAACTCTCTCTTGTCCTTGGTTCTATCACTGCTCCCCATTGGGTTTGGAGTAGAAAGTGGCCCACATGGCAAAATATAAAAGGGAAACCAACTGACATTTGTTTAAAAACCTTATTCGTTAGTGGAAAAAAAAAAACCCTACTATTAACTTCACTGGCCTTTGATAATCTTTTTTTTTTTTGGCTCTATTTCAGCAATCCTCCCCAAGAAATAACACTTAGGTGTTCTTGGCATCAGGCATTAACCATCTGAGGTATATTTATATGTAGTAAAGGGGATACTTTTCAGAAACTCCCAGTGCCACTCAAACCATACTACGTAGGCAATTGCCTAGTCTCCCTTTGACTATGTCAACTTGTTCCATAATTTTCAAAGGATTTAAAATACTCTTAGAGATCATCTAGTCCTTTATTTTATGAACGGGGAAAACTAAGATTCAGAGAGATTAAGTAACTTGAACTCTGTCAAAAAGTAGTAAGTGGCAGGGTCAGGATTCAAACTTACGTCCTCATTCTAAATTCAATGTTCTTCCTACTATAGCAAGATGTCTAAATGATAAAAAGATCACTAACTTGTGATGCATGATGAAAGTCACAGCTTTGAATCTCAACTGAATTGGGCTGCTTCTTCACAACTCTAAAAGACAAGTAGGACAAATGTAACTACCCCATTTGATTAATTAGGAAAATGAGGCTCTGGGTATGACAAGTTCTTAACATGAAGTAAAACAGAGAAGTGATCCAAGAAAAAGCCATAGGCTCAACAATTTTTGATTTAAATGTCAGCTACTACCTTTAAAAATGTAAATATCACCATAATAAAAGATGACTCAATGGCATCTATAAATTAGCAGTGAAACCAATACTGGGTAGTTAGCTTAGGTAACATCTGAAGGAGAGTGGGAGCATCCCTCTAAATCTGAGATTTTAAAAAAAAGCCTGAGATTTAAAATAAATAAATAAACAAAAAAAAAGGACTATACATGTTTGACAGTTAACACCCAACATTTAAAGGTCTTAGTGCAAGCACACATAAATGACACATGATGTTATAATGAAAATTGAACTTGGAGCAAAAGGACTTGGGTTCTTAGCTGGACTATCTTTTACTAGCTTTGTGCCTGGGTAGCAAGTCATTTTGCCTGTCAGAATCTCACTTACCCAATTAATCAAATGAAAATGGTAAAACTACTTCCCTTATAGGGTTGTTACAGGGAAATCACTTTGTAAAGCTGAAAAGTGTTAAAGAAATGTGAGCTTCTGCGATTATTAGTGTACACGTATCGTGGCCCCATGGACAAACTTTCTACATGTTAGCAATGCCAGAGGGAAGCTGGCTTATCTGTTTTTGTCTTAATTTGTGCTATAGAAATAGATTCATATGATCATAGATTTAGAACACAAAGAAACTTTAGAGGTCATATTATCCAATCCCCTCTTTCTTCATATGAGGAAACTGAATTCTAAAGGTTAATTTGTTCACTGTCACAGTATTTAAATGGCAGAGCTAGGACTTGAACCCAGATCCCCTAACTCCATTTTCACTACCTTCCTGGTTTTTTTAACTTCCTTTTTTTAACTTCCTTTTTTCACTACCTTCCTGGTTTTCTGGGACAGCTGGGTGGTGACAACAGATAGAGAATTGGGTGGGCCAGAGTCAGGAATACTCATCTTCCTGAGTTCAAATCTGGCCTCAGACCTTTACTAGTTGTGGGACCCTGGCTAAGTCTCTTAACCCTGTTTATCTCAGTTTTCTCATCTCTAAAATGAGCTGGAGAAGCAAATGGCAAACTATTGCAGTATCTTTGCCAAGAAAACCTCAACTGGGGTCACAAAGAGTTGGACACGATTGAAAATGACTGAAGAACAACTCCTATACGCTCTACCTTTTATTCTGCTCCACCTGGAATATCCCAGTCCTCTGTACCTATCCATATTGCAATTATCCTTCAAGGCCAAAACTGATCTCACCTTCTCCAGGCCTTTCCTGCCTGACCCCTCAGTCCACAAGAATCTCTTCCTGTGCAGGCACTTAACACATGCTAGCAGACCAACTTTTCCTGAACTCTTACCACACTCCAGAACTCTACAAGCAGTTTGTCTGTGGGATTTAACAAAGGTTTTGACACACACACAGAGCTTGATTTCAACAATTATATTTTTGTGTCTGTCCTCCACACTTTCAGTATTCTCATTCTAACTCCTCGCTCCCCATACTTTACCTTCTCCCCTTTCAGCAGAGATATCTCTCTATGGCTATCACACACAGTGTTTTCCTTACTTTTCCCCTCTTAAAATCTCCAAATCTTAATGTAACCATAAATAAATTGTGTTAAAATGTTAAAGGATGATCATGGAATTTGTTTCCCTATCAAATAAATTTACATTTTAACAGAAGCCTTCAATGTCTCAACAGAAAAGAATGACTTTCTAATTTCTAGACTGAGGCAGGTCAGGGGCAAGGGTAGTAAAAGGAGTGTGTGTGTGTGTGTGTGTGTGTGTGTGTGTTTGTGTGTGTGTATTTGGTGAAAGGATTTAGATCCTAGAATCATATAGTTAAGCTGAAAGGGACCTTACAGACCATGTGGTCCAATCCCTTCATTTTATAGGCAAGAAAACAAAGGCATCCAGAGGCTAAATGACTACCTATGGCACATGGGCAATGACAGAAGCAAGATTTGAACCCCAGGCCCCTGAGTCCTGATCCACTACTCTTTCCATCTTTCTGTGCAAACCTCATAGCAAAGTGCCAAAGGTTCAGAGAGGCAGGTAACTTATCAAAGGTCACTGAGCTATAGTAACTGGCATATGCAAAATTTGAACTCAGATCTCTCTGACTCCCAGGCTAGGGCCTTTTTATTGTTCCACTCTTAGAACTAGGAACAAGGCCTCAAACTGCCTGTCAGAAATGCTTAGTTCTAATATTCTTTCAGAAAAAACGTAGACTGGTCTTTTGGGGGGTTACCTTTTCCTTTTGCCTATTTATTGAAATCTCACTGTCTCAACCCTAAAATGCACATGTTTTCAAAAAAAAGTTGACTTGGGATAATTCTCCTAAAGAATTCCAGCCATCCCTCCCCACCCCCCCTGCCCCTTAGCAAGTTCTTAATGCCCTAACTCTTTGAATACTTACAGAACTCCTTTGAGCTTCTAAGACAGAGAGAGAGAAAAAAAAAAAACATGGGCTGTTTCTGGCAACAAAAGTTTTGATTTGCTCAGATAAAAGTGATGCAGAATTACCTTGTTGCCTTCCCTTTTAAACAACGCTGGATTCCCGCATTGCTTTGGGCAGTATCATCACTAAAGGAGGTAGCAATGCAGTTAAATAATAAGATCTGACTCCAACCGAGACAGTTCAGCCTTACAGTCATCAGTGCTTCCCAAAGCCCCTGGCACTCAGGCTTACACTTCCTAGCATTAAAGGCAAGATGAGGCTCAGCGGACTATATTAGAAAAAGAACCTTCCCAGTATTATACTATCTGAATTATAGCTGCCTGAGAGTCAGGAAACACTATGCCTGGGGCTTCTTGTTCCCCTTTACTTATGCCCAGGTATTTTGTCCCAGGTCTTCTTCCTCTTTTCTGCCTATTCAAATCTAGCCCATTCCCCAAGGTATACTTCAGGTTCTATCTGCTTCATGGAAGCCTTTCCCAATTCTTCCTGACCACAACTGTTTCTTTTGGCTCTTAGTTGGAGTTACTAGCACATAGCTTAAAATTAAATTGTATTTTAATTGTTTAAATGTTGTCTCCTTGACTGATTATAAACTACTCACACGTATAATATTTCTTTGAATGACCTACCATACCCAGTACTGGATTGGATTTATAGCAATCTTTCAAAGACTTGCTGATTGATAGAGTAAATGTTGTCCTGAATGACCTTTGTGTTTAAGGTATTAAGAATCATTTTAAATGAGTGGAACATAAAAGAATTTTCAGTGCACACTATTGAGACCTCTCCAAATTTAGGATATATGGTAACTAATTCCCATAAGAGGGCTAATTACCTTCTTTTAATTCCTCCATCCTCTACCTCTTGGGCGACACACATTTTTTTTGTGCTGGAATCATTCAGACCCACCACTTTCCCCTTATTTTATAAGCAAATTGTATTATATGGTTGCTACAAGTGCTCTAATATGAACATAGAAATATTATCGTATGGTCTGTTTACCATGAAGAGGAAGAAAAAGGGGAGGAGTGTGCTGAAGGTACAGTAACTACTTTGCTACTATATTATTTTTAAAAATCTAGAGTAGGAAGGCACTGAGAATTGTGATGCTGTGAAACTCAAAACATTTGTCAGGGATTATCTGCTCTACTCCCTACAGCAAGATGCAAAGAACACAAAGGCAGCACAAACTGTGCACAGCGGACATGACATCTTACAAGGACTTCAAACCAGGGAGCAGGGAGCTTCCAGACTGCAGTCCTAAAGAGGCTTTCAACTCTTTGTAAGCCAGTTTGACTCTAGGTTCCAAAACTGTTCCTACAGATGAATACAGTATGGTATTGTGTGATGGAAGAAAGCAATTCCCACCACCCCAGTCTTCCTGGCAAACCATTCTCAATCTTTTCCTATTTTGTTGACAGGAATAATAGTGATGCTAATCATACAAAAGTAAAAAAGATGGGTAAATCGGAGGCAGGATGCATTATAAGTCAAAATGTTTCTTTATTATCTTAAATATTATTCAGAACTATTGTTGAGATCTGGAAACCAAAAAATACATGTAAAGTGGAATAAGAAAACACAATCCTGTAAACACCAACTAAAATGTCATAATAAATGTCTGTTTTTATCAACCATTACACATTTGTCTAAAAAATTATTGCAGCAAAAAAAAAAAAAAAAAAAATGCTCTTTGCAGCCACCCAGTGGCTGAATGGAAAAGAATCTGAATATAAAAATACAGAATTGAATGGACACCTGTTCTGAGCCACTCACTAATAGAATTCTTTATGTCACCAAAGAAAAATAAGTCTTTGTTTTAAAACTGCAAAACCCAAGCAAAATAAAGATTCCCCTGTTTTTTAATATACCTATTCCTGATGAAGTAAAATTTTTGTTATCATTATTATTACCATGTTTCAGCTTGTTTTTTAACTGCTCAGACTACTGGGACTAAGCATCATAACAGTGAACAAAACAAAACAAAAACCAGTATTGAACACACAATCCTTTTCCAAAGTTACAGGATGAAACTAATTTTGCTGGGCCATTTGAAGGCTTACTTTCACATGGTAACAAACAAACATGGTAAGCACTGGTTGAGTTTTAAGTTTCTACTTGTGAATTCATTATTTAGGATTGAACAAAGTGATCAGAAAAGGATCAGAAAATATTGACTCACCTATTCCAACAACTGCGTTGGGGGGAGGAGGGGAAGGGGACACTTTATTTTTTGTCTTTCAAGGGCGCCAAATTTGGAATTCTGGAAAGAACTATCTCTCTTCAAGTTGGTAACACATTATCAATAACAGTAGGGCCACATTTTTATAAGCACTACAAAAC
>CM053588.1:173277959-173295367 GCA_028646515.1 Pseudochirops corinnae
AGAGAGAGAGAGAGAGAGAAACAGAGCCTGAAGACTAATTATTGGCGGGGGTTTTCAGTTCTCCTGTACCCCTTTTAGCTCTATTTCAAACAACCTTCATGCGGGTTTGCTTTGATATTATGCCTTGTTTTTTGACATGATCAACTATGCCCTTGTCACACCTCTCTCCTTTCTCTTTTTTAAATAGCAAAGTAAGATTTCAAGATCTGTGGAACGCCTCAAATCCTTCCTGAAAGCAGGCTTCTTTCCCGGATTTTCTCCCTGCCAGGTTCTCATGAGCCCCCTACCTAATCTTGAGTCTGCCTTGTCAACAGCATGGAGAAGCAACAGGTTATACTCATGCTACATTGTAGCAGCTCGTTCTGCTTTCCACCCTGCCGCTAATCTCACCCAGTCCAAGGCACCCCAGACCTCTAGAGCTCTCGCCCACCTACTCAATCCCTGCCACAGGGCAGCAAACACATAACTCCAAACCAGCCAACTCCCCACTCCCTTCCTCCCGAGCTCTGAGGCCTCGCCTAAAGCAGCGATTAGAGTCTTTCTTATGTAGTAGCATACTACAATCCCGCTCCGTACAGGGGGAACCAGCCGCTACAACCTTAATAAAGGGTGGAGTGGACGTATAGGGACCACGGAGCCATTCAAGTGTATTTCTCAGCGAGGAGATTAGAGGGGGGGGTGGGGGGGGAGAGGGTAGGTGGGACGGAGATTGCAAAGATTCCTATTTGACATTTAGCTCCTTGGACCAGACTGTTTGGCTACTTTTACTAGTTCATCGAGGTCAGGCGTTTCCTTAGGAGCATCACACCTTCCACTGACACGCAGACACCAATGCCTCAAACTTTTTGCCCTCCTCTCCTTTGGGGTTGAGGCAGCATTTCTACATCTCTATTGTATATTAAGTCGATCATTCATCTGAAGAAAAGAAGCGGACACCTGTCTCACCTTCGCTTGGGATAGACCCTCCACACCATCCCTTCCCCCTGCTAGACTACAGTTACTTTTGGTCTCCCCGTAACTCTCCCTACCTCCCTCATCCTTGAGGCTTCAATATTGGGAGCAAACCAGATTCCTCCCTCCCCCGAGGGGCGGGAAATGTCGGAGCATCAAAGTTGAGTTGGTCTCACCGGCTTTTTTGCTGCACTCCATCTCTCCTTAGAGCCCTGTCCTCCCTGACTTCCCGCCTCACATTCCCCCCACATCCAAATAGGTCAGAGCCCGGACTCCGGTTGAGTCTCTAAGGACTCCACTAGCTCGAGAGCTGAAAGAGCAGGTTACTTTAGGGGGAGGGACGACCCGGAAAGGCCGAAGACGGTAGGAAACAGCCAGGGAATGTACAGCCAAGGGAGGAAAGGGAAAAAGCGGGGGCAGGAGGGGAGAAAGAGGGAAAACGAAGCTAAAGCATTCGCTTCGATCACGGCTGCCCTCCATCACTTGGCTTCCCTTAGCTTGGACCCAGGAGACCACGCTTTTTTGCAGATTGCCCCCCACCCCACCCGCCACTCACATTGCCCCACTCTGTCGCCAGAAGGAAACTTCCCCGCTGTCCTCTGCACCCACCTTTAGCCGCGAGGAGGCGGCGACGGCGGCTACTGCCACTGCTGCTGCTGCTGCTGCTGCTCCCCACGCCCAGTGCGAGCAGGACTGGCACCCACCATAGCATCCCCAGCAGCATCTTTGAGGCTGGAGCGACCAAGCGCACCTACCCGGCTGCAGCCCACACGGGCTCCTAGCAAGCCCGGTTCTAGGTACAGGAGAAGGAGCTCTTCGCTGCGGAGCCAGTGGCCGGCCTCACTAGGCTGATTGCGCTCCGCACAGCCGCTGAAGCTGCTGCTGCCTCCGCCGCCGCCGCTGCTGCTGCTCCTCCACCAACCCCAGCTTCAGCGGACACCGCTCCGGTTGCAGGCAATAGCGCTCACTGCTGTGGACCCGAAGCTGCTCTGGCGCTCACCCTGGGACGGCCCGTGACGTCACAGGGAGGTGGCTCGTGCATATTCATGAGCAGCGGACACTAAGCTTGTCGGGCTCCTAGAGCGTGTTCCACAGTGGAACCCTAGAGACAGCCACACATCCTGCCGAAGTTTCCTCCTCCAATCTCTCTCTTCGCCCTCCCCCATCGCATCCCCCCGCCCCAACCTTCAGCTGCCTCCTTCACCTGTCCCAGTCCACTGAGCATGCCCGGTTTGTTAGCTCTTGTCACTAGCTTAGGGGTGCCTCCACTGGCAGGCGCCCCTAACTCACTTTCTGGACACACAAGCCATTGCCGAAGCTGGAAATGGAAGGCTTTAAGCTGGGAGTGGGGGAGGGGTAAAAAGCGAGAGACAGATTGGTACTCAACTACGGGATAATGGGACAAGTACAGGTGGGGTCACCTGAAGGAAACCTGTCCGTTCTCTTTTTCCTTTTCTCGGCCAGGAAGTAGTGTTCTGCATAATGCAGCTGGGATTAGGCTGATTCTTCTACCCGTGGCCTGTTCTAGAGATTCGTCCTGTCGGATTTGGGAGGGTGCCTATGTTTGACTTGCCAACGGGAACAGCGGTGCTAGTTGAGATTTGCGTTAAGGTGAGGCCTGGAGAGAGAGTCATAAGGGAGAGATGAAGGTAAGAAGGGACCTTAGAAGTTGTCTAGTCCAACACTCTCATTTGCAGATAAGGAAACTGAGACCCATAAATCTTGTGACTTGCCCCAAGTCATACAGGTGGTAAGCTAAAGAGCAAACAGCCCCTACAATTTCAGGGATATGGGATAACTCATTTTACTCATGCCACTGCTGACCAGTTAGGCTGAATCTCTAGGGTGAAAAAGGTGAAGGTTCAGCAAGTCAAAGATCCCTATAGCTTTAATGTTTGATGATGATGATGATGATGATGATAGAATTTACATAATATATTAATGGTATAAAGTGCTTTCCAGACATTATCAATCAACAAACATTTATTAAGCACTAACTTTGTGCTGAGCACTGTGCTATGCACAGAAGATACAATGAAAAAGCAAACCTTGCCCTCAAGTAGCTTACCCTGAAGTGGGATGGGAGGGGAGCCAAAATATATGTAAATTTATTTTATACTCAGATAGTTAGATGGCAGCTAGGCAGGATACTGGTAAGAGTTATGGCCTTGGAGTCATGAAGACCTGAATTCAAATCCAGCCTCAGACACTATGACTCTTAACAAATCATTTAACCTCCCTCAGCCTCAATTTCTTAATCTGCAAAATGGGGGATAATGATAGCACCTGCTTAATGAAATCATTGCAAGGATCTAATGAGATAACACATAACTAGTTTCTTTTATTATTGTCATTATAGTAACTCTAAGACAATCTTAGAGAAGGAGGCCTTAACAGCTAGGGGAAAGGAGAGAGGTCTCCTGCAGAAAATGACACAGGATAAATCCTGAAAGAAGCCAAGGATTCTAAGAGGGAAGATGGAGAGGAGAAACATTCCAGGCATGGGGGACCAGTAAAAAGGCATGGAGATGTACATGGAGTGTTGAACAACAGCAACTGGAACAGAAGGTCTAGAGTGAGCAGAAGACTGAAGAAAAAAAAAATAGAATGGACCAAGAACATGAAGGGATTTGAATGCTAGATAGTTTATATATTAAGGCTAGGCACCTCTGTGGCATAATGGTTGGAGTCCTGGGCTGAGAGTCAGGTAGACCTGAGTACAAATCTGTACTTAGACACTGAGTATCTATGTGACCATAGATAAGTCAGTTAACCTGTTTGCTTCATTTTCCTTATCTGTAAAATGGATATAATAACAGCACTTACCTCTCAGAGTTGTTGTGAGAATCAAATCAGATATTTGTAAAGTGCCTGGCACATAGTAAAAGCTATATTAATGCTATTTGTTATATACCACTGTTATTATTACTGTTGTTATTCCTAGAAGTAACAGGACATCACTTGAGTTTATTGAGTAAGGGGGTAGTGACCTGGTCAGACTTACACTCCAGGAAAATCTCTTTGACAGCTGTATTCAGTATAGATTAGAGTGGGGAGAACCTTGAAGCAGAGAGACCAATTAGAAGGCTATTCTAACAGTTCAGATTAGAAGGGATAAGGACATCAATTAGAGTGGTGTCTGTGTGAGTGGAGAGACAGTGACTTATATAAGATGTTATGGAGACAGAAACAGCAGAACATGACAGCTAATTATTTATGTGGGTTGGGTTCAAATGAGGAATCGATGATTAGTCTGAGGTGTCAAATTTGAGGGACTGGAAGGATGATGGTATCCTGGGCAATAACAGCTAAGTCCAAAAGATCTTTGAAGGGAAAAGATAACTAATTTCATTTTGGATCTGTTGAGTTTGAAATTTCCTACGGAATGTCCAGTTCTTTTTCTTTTTTTTGGAGGGGGGAAGGCAAGGCAGTTGGGGTTAAGTGATTTGCACAAGGTCACACAGCTAGTAAGTATGTCAGGTGTCTGAGGTCTGTTTTGAATTCAGGTCCTCCTGAGTCCAGGGCCAGTGCTCTATTTACTGAGTTACCTAGCTGTCCCAGGAATGTCTAGTTCTAAATTGCCTATACGCAAGGTGATAAAAGCAAGAGTGAAATTTAGGAAAGATACTGAACTGGATATAGAGATAGAGGCACCATCTATAGAGAGATGATAATTGAGAGCATAAAAATTGATGAAATCACCAAGTGAACTAATACCGAGAGGAAAGAGAAGAGAGCCCAGAAAACAGCCTTGGTGTGTACTTCCACAGTTAGTGTATATTGTGGGTGAAGAAGCAGCAAAAGAAATGGAAAGTAAAAAGTCAGATAGGTGGTTGGGAGAATCCCGAGAAAGCAGCCTTTTGTCTGATTATCACGACAATCTTGAATTCTAATTATCCCCATATCATAGATAATGAAACTGAAGTTCACAAAGTTTAAGTGACATGTTCAAGGTCACACAGCTGATAAGTCTCTGAGGAAAAGCCCAAACATAGACTTTCCTAATTATCTTCGGGGAATCCAAATTCATTCCTTCATTCATTTGACAAACATTTATTGTCTTCTATATGTAGAGGGCTGTCCAACACAGACCAAACAGTCTAATGAGGGATAAAACACCAACATACAGCATGATATGGTGGGAAGGAAGAGCACTGACCTTAAAGTTGCCACCTAGATTGAAGTCCAACTCCTTCCATTTACTAATTGTGTGACCATGGACAGGTCACTTACTTTTTTTTTATCTGTAAAATGGGGATAATAACGCTTGAACAAGTATTTCTATCTTCCATCTCTCACATGTAACTCCTTTCCTCTAGTTTCATAGCTACCACCTTAGTCCAGGTCCTCATCACCTCCCACATAGATTCTTTCCACAACCTCCTTTGGGTATCTCTGCCTCAAGCCTCTCACCCCTTCAGTCCATCTATTCTATACCCTACTGCCAAAGTAAATTTCCTTAAGTGCAGATCTGGCCATGTGACTCCCCTAATCACCTAAGTCCAGCAGCTTCAGAATAAAATATAACCTCTTCTATTTAGTTTTCAAAGCCCTAAAGAACTTGCCCCCAATCTACCTTTTCAGCTTCATTTTTCTCCCTTCTGCTCAAAATGATTCAGCTAAACTGGTATTGTTTCCATTCCTCACACAGCACACAGAATATCCTACTCCCATGCCTGGAATAAATTCACTCATTACCTCAAACTCATGTAATCCTTTGTTTCCTTTAAGATGAACATCAGTCACCATATGCTGCATGAAGTCTTTTTTGCCCACCAACTTTTATACCCCTCCCTCTGAAATTACCTTGCATTTAACTACTTTGTTTATGTTTTTATTTATTCATTTTATATTTATGTTCTATATGTGTTCAAATGTACTTGTCTTTCTCCACCATCACTACCCTCCATTATAAAAGAAAGCTCAAAGGAATGTTTCATTCTTTGTACTTACATCCTCAGTGTCTAGCATAGTACCTGGCATATAAGGGTATCAATTAGATTGATCAATTGATTGAGAGGAGATGTATTAGCAAGTACCCTACCACACCCAGGATGGCCTACTAGCTCTGTTTTTCTAAACAGATCTGTTTTTCTAAAGGAAAGACAGCTTTAAAAGGGTTAACAATCTTACTTTAATTAACAGATACATAAGTAGTCCAAGAAAGAATCCAATAGACAGGGCTCCAACTGTCTAAACAGAATAATACAACCACCTACATACACCACAGATGGGGAGAGCACCAACATCTGAGTAGTGGGGGAGGGAAGGGTGAAGGGGAGCTCTTTACAAACAGCTACTCAAAGTCCTGTCCAGGGAATCAAAAGGTTCTTCTCATAAGCAAGCCCCAAAAGTAAAATATCAGCCTCCCAGTATATACAGTTTTCAACTAATAGGCTCAGAGCCAGAAGACTCAGTGCCTAATTAGCTTAGTACCAAAAGATGAGAAAGCCTTCCTGCAAGCAAACCTTCCCCTCAAGCTCTTTAGTCAAGTTCCTTCCCCAATGGGCTCTATGTAGCTCAGGATGTGCCACAGCTGTGAAAGCAGCAAGACATCTGTGATCGAAATACCTATACACTTTTAGACCTGGGAACATGGCTCCTGTTCCAAGGAAAAGGGGA
Organism: Pseudochirops corinnae; assembly: GCA_028646515.1. Classification (NCBI taxonomy): domain Eukaryota; kingdom Metazoa; phylum Chordata; class Mammalia; order Diprotodontia; family Pseudocheiridae; genus Pseudochirops; species Pseudochirops corinnae. The sequence continues at coordinate 173,284,533 of CM053588.1, forward strand.
CACGTGATCACATAGGCCAATGAACAGGGAAGATCTTTCTATTTCATTAACATTACAGAGGGAAAGAAATAAGGATTCATAGAGTACCTTTTATGTGCAAGGCACCATTCAACATGCTTTACAAATTTTACCTCATGTAGGTTTTACCCCATTTTACAGAAGAGAAAACTAAGGCAAACAGAAGTTAAATTATTTATCCAGAGTTATACAGCCAGTGTCTGAGGTCTGATTTGAGCCCAGGTCTTCCTGATTCCAGACACAGAGCTCTATTCACTGTGCTAGTGCCACAAGCTTGCTAGCTCACAGATGGTTTTAAGGATTGTTATAAAATACAGTATTACATAAATGTATTAAAGTGTCACAGATTGAAGTGTTTTGTGAGATCTGAAGGAAATAGTTACTAACAAAATCAAAAAGGGCATATGAGCTGAACTTGAAAGGATGGATGGGAATTGAATTGGTAAAGGGGAAGAAGGTGTCTCAGGCAACCCAGGCACAGAGAGACAGCAAAAACAGAGAAGAGAAGTCACATATAGCTCTGAGATACAACGTAGACTAGATTTCATATGTCCCCTCTTCTGAGATGGGAACTAAGTACTTTCTTACCTGAATAGGGAAAGTAGATGTAAAGTCCTTCAGGTATAGTCAGGAATAAAAAGCAAACCACGTTAAAAGATTGTGCTAATAACTCTCTCTTATGCAGTTTCTTCTACAGTCTTTGCCATTTGCCCAGCTTCATCTCTGCCCTACTAAATCCCACCACAGATCTGGGAAGAAATAAAACTTGAAAACATTTGGAGTAGTGGAAAGAGGACTGGTTATATTCAAAATCGGACAAGTTGGGTTCATATCCCAGGAAACAATGTGTACATTGGGAACACAGTGGAGAAATCTTCTGAACATGTAGAGAGGGGAGAAAGCTATAGGGAATAGGGTGACTTTCAGAGTAGTAGGTGGATTGAGATTTAGAAGGGTGGGGAGAGATGACGTGGGGGAGCACTTTTATAGGGGTATATAAACTAAGATTAGGAGTGGGGGTGCAGACTGGGGGACTCTTGGAGGGGTGGGTGAAATGGGGGGAGAAGACAACAGGACAGAATAAAAAGAGAGGCTGAGAAAGAAAACAGTGAGTAAAAATAAGATACAGGGAAATTCACAAATAGTAATTATAACTTTGAATGTCAATAGTATGTTTATAGTTTTCATTTGCTCTTCATCAGCTGTATGCCCTTGGATAGGTCATAGTATTTCAGAGCCTTATTTTCCCATATGTAAAATAGTAATAATAACTATAATTATTATAAATACTTCTTTGGCAGGATTCTTATAAGAAAGCACTATGTAAATCTAAGCTATTATTATAACTGTCCTCTTTGGGTTACTTAGCAATATTACTTGGAATATTCCATTTAGAGCCGATTTTACAGATGAGGGGACTAAGGCTTGGGAAATTTGTCCAGGATTGCACAGGAAGTCAGTAAGAGAGCTGGGATTCAGACTCAGGCCTCCTGAAACCAAATACAGCATTCCATACCATATGCTCAATTAATTCTGACTATCCCCTAATTTTGGTTCTATTGAATTTCATCACAGACCATCTTAAAGGTCTTGAACTTTTACAATGAAATTTAGCATGTGAAACAAAAATAATAATGATAACAAGCATTGACATAGACCCTTTAAAGTCTGCAATGTGCTTTATAAACATTATTTCATTTGATCCTCGCAGTAACTTTGTACAGCTGTTACTAAAGATATGAGTCTCCTCATTTTATGGATGAGGAAATAGAGGCTCAGAAAGGTTAAGTGATTCATCAATGGCCACAAAGTTAGCAAATATCAGAGACTGAAGGTATATCCAGGTCTTTCTGACTCCAGTCTTAATGCTTTAGCCATACTATCAACAGAGACTTAAGGAGAGGCAGAGGTAGGGAGCTTAGTGAGAAGCACAATGAGGGACACTTAATAATATGACTTCTTACGAATGCATGCATTTTTAGTGCCAGAAAGGTCTGCTCTCCATAGCACGTGGGTTTTTGTTTTATAACTCAAGTTGCATATGTTACAGCGAAGGCTCCAAGCTTGCATAGGAAAGTAACACACAGGAGGCACAATTTTCAAACCTTGCCTAGGGCACACAAACACCTTGTCCTGGCTCTATGTAATAGATTGGAAAACTCAATAAACACAACTCAGTACCATCTGTCCCTAGAGAAGAACCTTTCAGTGATTCATGTTGGGGTATTCTTGTTTTCTTTCCGGACCATCCCCTTCTAAACCTTGGGAAAGTCAATTAATCCTTACCTGGGATTTTTGAAGAGAAGCAGGAAAAGCTAAAATCCAATGAGAGAATGGAGAAATGTACAAGGCTCACTCCTAGGAAGACAAGAAAAATAGATGATAAGCTCCTGTGTTCTGAGAGCTTATAGTGACTGGACAGTCCAGATTCTCTGAGACAGACCCAATTTCAGATACACAAGCCCATCGCTACCATAAATTATTAAACTATCTCAGAAACTTTAACATTTTAACAATGAAGAAATTACTGAATACATTTGGTAAGCATGATGCTGAACTTAAGCATGACAGGAAATATATACAGAAACATATACAGATATAGACATATATAGATATACATATGCATTCAAATATCCATATAAATTTTTATAAAAGTTGTGAATCACAGTCTCAAGAATAGTAGAGATAACTCCTGAGAATCTATTATTACTGGCCCCAAAATTATGTTAACTGCTAGTTATATGTGCATGTGGCATGCATGCCCAAATCAAGCAAAATGATTATTTTGGGAGGGGTGAAGCCAGATAGGGAGGAACTAGGCTTCCAGGGGTTTGCTAGCAGATAGTAAATGTTTAACAACTGGATTTCCAGAAAAAAGCAAAATGCACATACAATACAAATTTAAGTTTACTCTCCATTATTAAGATGTCTTTCATCACTTTCGTATATGTAGACAATCAACACAACAAGAAGTCAAGTCCGTGATTTATAGCATTTATCAATTTCTGAGGTATAATTGCTCACACTGAAAATCTGGGGTTCTAGCAGACTGCTGTCATGTTACTGTAGGCAGAGTAGGAGGAGGAACTAGTTATGTCATAGATTCCTACTATTGTATCTTGCTAATTAAATCCATAAGTTTCTCTGTTGATGAAGGATTTAGAGTAGTATCAGTGCCTATTTAAATTTTTAGCACCTTGAGGGCAAAGCTCCATTGGCCAACCATAGTTACGGTTCTATGGGTGTTCCAGGTGGTGGTGACAATTCTAATCACAAAGTTCACAAATCCATGCTGTTATTAAAAAAAAAGTCAAACTTGCACTTGTGGCAGTGGAGCAAGGTTGATTTGACATAGAGCAATAAGAGGACAAATGTTTCTGTATGCTATTGAACAGTTGTTTGAAATTATTCAATTATGTGTAATTAACTGTGATTAAATTTCATTAAAGCTCTGCCTTCCTCTGTCTTCTTTATCTTTCTGCTTCTGTCTCTCTCCATTTCTCTTTCTCAAATTAAAAATGGAAATGACAAACAAAAATCTCTTTCAAATAGCCAATTGTCAGAAAAGATTAAGACAGATTTAGGATTTATTTTGAATGTCCCAGGTCATACCAATCAATGAAACAATATGTATGTGTGCAGAAAGACAGTCATTACATGTATGTAGGTCATTTGGTAGGCAATCAATACCCTTTCTTTACATTTTAGAGAACTTAGATGTTGTGAAAAGACTTTGGTATATGTGTTATTCTAGCTTTTACCTCTCAGCTCCCCAAACATGTGGCAGTTCTTGATGTTTTATTCTTCAGTTCAACTAAACTTCACCAAATGCTCACTCTGTACCAGGCAATGCAGCAAAGTTTCTAAAGATCTAGGTCCGGAATTGGGAAAACTTCGGTTCTCATTAATGGCATGGTGGAGTCAGTGAATCTGAATTAAAATCCTAATTTGCTCCCTATTTGACTTTGGACAAACAGTTTCTGGGCCTCAGTTTTCTGAAAAATGAAGAGTCAGACTAGATGATCTCTATGGTCCTTTTTTATCTCTATGACTTTCTGGCCTCAGATACATATTAGCTATGTGAACAAAGAAGGAAGGAAGGAAAGAAGGAAGGAAGGAACGAAGGAAGGAAGGAAGGAAGGGCAGGAAAAGGAAGGGAAGGAAGGAAGGAAAAAAGAAGGAAGGAAAGGGGATGGAAGGAAAAAAGAAGGAAGGAAGGAAGGAGGATGGAAGGAAGGAAAGGGAATGGAAGGAAAAGGAAGGGAAGGAAGGAAGGGAAGAAAGGAAGAGAGAAGAAGGAAGGAAGGGAGAGGGGGGAAAGAAGGAAGGAAGGGAGTGGGGGAAAGAAAGAAAGAGAAAGAAAGAAAAAAAGAAAGGAAGAGAAGGAGGGAAGGAAGAGAAGGAGGGAAGGAAAGAAAGAAGCAAAAGACCAGCTCTTGCTTTTAAGAAGCTCACCATCTAATTAGAGAAGCAACATGCAAACTACCACACACATAATAGGTATCTACAAGATAAATTGGAGGTAATCCTCAAAGGGGAGTCATCAGAGCTAAGGAAGATTAGGAAAGGCTTTCACATAAAGGCAAGGGAAGAATTTTAGGAAAGTCTGAGCATGGAAAGATCACTTGAAGTAAGGAAGATCAGACGATTGAGAAGATGGCCATTGAGTTGGATGTCATTCTGCTTTCCTAAATAGCAATTACTTTATTATAGAGATTGACTATGTACTCAGTGGCATAGAGATATCTGTAGAATGTCATATTCTGTTTTCAAAGTTATTTTGAACATGTTATGGTTCTTTAAAGACTTTAGGTGCTAAGGAAAACATTGAACAAGATAATGTTCCAATTTTCACTTTAACCACCAGGTCTGATGGTCCACCTCGTGATGTAATAATGGATCTCAGGCAATTTATCTGCGTCAATAGTTTTTAATAAATAAATAACTTTGCCATTCCAGGGAATATGATATAAGTGGATTATACTAGGCATAAATATTTTCATTCCCCTCCCATTTGCACCAGGGTTGTTAATGCCTTACCCAATTAAGCACCAAAACACAGTGCTTAAATAATTCAAGGAAAATAAATGAAGAAAATAAATAAATTATACATGTATATGGAAACATATTTTTAAGGCAGAAAATAAAACACAGGCTTTCAAAGGAAAGGAAACGAGAGTGTTCAATAACAAAGTGTTTGACTTAAAAAAAAAGATAAAAATAAGATAGCACATCCTGACAATCTGAGCCAGCAATATATATATATATATGTTATATGTATGTATGTATGTATATATATACATAATATATTATATATACATATAAATATACATACATACACATACATATATGACTGGGGCTACATGATGCATAAATTGATCAATGTTGGGAAAATCTGGATGATCTATTGGTTCTGGAACCAAATGTTCCAACACTATTGTTGATGTTCTCCATTGAATCCTTTAGATAACATGTTAGTTCTTTGTTGTTTTCAAAATCTAGAAAAGCATATTTGCAAACTGGGGCAAATTCACGTTTCATGCACTTTACACATGAAATCCAAAGTGGTTAGAGTGCTGGGCCCAGAGTCAAAAAGCCCTGATTTCAATTCTAACCTCAGATATTCACTAGCTGTGTGCCTCTAGGCAGGTCATTTAACCTCTGCCTCAGTTTTCTCAACAGTAAAATGGGGATAATAAAAGCATCCACTTCACAGAGTTTTCTGAGGATCAACTGAGATATCTGTAAAACACTTAGCGTATAGCAGATACTCTATAAATACTTGTTTTTCTCCCCTAATGGTTCCATGATACCACATGTAGGTCTTAAGTCTTGCAGATGAGTAAACTGAATACCAAAAAAAGGCTAAATTTCTTGCTGGAAGCTGTAGAGTCACTTTTATCAGCTGAACAATCCTAGAAACTGATGTTTCCTTCTAGTCCCTGTCCACTATGAGGACAAATGTTTGAATAATCATGCCTGACTATCAGACTCCGCAGAAAGCCCTGATTCTGAGGGCACTGAAAAGTAATGGAATAAACATTACTGTGATATCACATTTCAAAGGCTGAAACTCCTCCACTGAACTCTGATCTAAGAGGAAAATCGTTTTCAGTTTTGAGGGCAGTAAGCAGACTTGTATTGCTCACAGGAAACCATTTCAGCAAAGAAATTTTTAAATTTTATACCCTTCAATTTCTCAGTGTTTAAGATGATTTTTTTTTTCTAGGCTGCCTTGGTTATGTACAGTGAATCATGTGTCAGAAGGGGACAGGCCACATTAAATCACCCTTACACACTGTATTCTAAAATATTTGGGAATGTCAGAAAGCAATGCAGAGTAGATGGAGAGTGATAAACTGTATTTACCAGCAGAGGGACAGAAAGACATTAAAGGACCTAATTCCAGACTGAATGGCAAAGTGTGGCACCATGCCTTTTTTAATGGCAGTCTAATAGGGCATAGGATACTGCCTTCATTGTCAAACTGAGCTGTTTCTTGGATTTAGAGTTTGTAGATTAATGGAGCTAACTGAGATGATAAAATTCCAAATCAAAGACATTTCCTTCCAATTGGTCCATAGATTACATTGAGTTCTTCTCATACAGGGGTTGTCTAGTGGATAGAAAGTCACTGATGGGAATTCATGAAACTTGGGTACTAGACCAGGCTGTGACATTAACTATCCCTATGACCTTGGGTCACTTACTTAATCTTACTAGGTCTTAATCTATTTACCTGCCAAATGGAAATAATAATACCTATCCCTCTCTGCTGTCTCTCAGCAGCAAAATTATAACTATAAATTGGTAATAGTTTCTTTTTCTCTAAGTGAGGGAATTGTCCAGGGGCTAGAAATTTATCCCAAGGCTGAAAAATTAAAGGACCACAGACAAATGATTGTATTCCTTTAAGGAAGATAACTATGGTAAGGAAGGCCTGATGATAAAGAGTGGTGGTAAGAGGTAGGGAGGAGAAACCTGGTTAGGGGGCTAAGCTGAAGCTATGACCCTGATGTAACTGGTGACTAGATGGTGAGACAAGAAGCATAAGTGAGCTCCAACTCAGTGAGTAGATTGAGCGTTTCATTAGATTTCCTTGCAAAGTCAGGGACCAGTGAAATCCAAGCTGCAGACTACTCTGGGGGTGGGGAAAACCAACACTGATCCAAACAGTTGTTTCCATGGGTATAGACAGTGGATGGCCCTTCAGTACCCCACCCCTCACAGTTATTTTCATCGCCTTGGGGAAGAGGAAGGAAACCTGGGGACTGGAAACATGAAAGATGCATGCATCCTCACCCTACTAAAGACCATCCTACAGTTGAGGGGAAGTATCATAAGGCACAGGAAAAAAGTGTGGATTGGATTCAGTGGAGCTGTCTTTGCATCTTGACTCTACTGTATACATTTCACTCTGTTTCTCCATTTTATAGACGAATGTCACCTTGCAAGGGGAGAGAGGAGGTACTTCAGGAATCCTAGAATTGTTCTCTGAAGGGTAGGATGAATGCTGCCCCGTGAGATCAGAGTATTATCATTTTAGAGATCCAAGGAATGCTTCCCCAGGCTGAGGGGTTCTTCTCATGACTGGCCCTGGGGGAAAGGGAAGGGGAGTCAAGGTAGCAGAAGGAGTCATGGCTTTGGAGAAATGCTTCAGCCTCCCATATTTCTGGGGTAGCTAGGTGGTATGGTGGATAGAGTGCTGGGCTAAGAGTCAGGAAAATCTTACTTCAAATCCAGCTTCAGACACTTAACTAGCTGTAAGACCTCAGGCAAATCACTTGACCTTACTTACCTCAGTTTCCCCATCTATAAAATGATCTGGAGAAGGAAATGGCAAACAACTCCATTATCTTTGTCCAGAAAACCCTAAGAGAAGATTCTGGGAAGATGATGGAGTAGGTCAGAAAATTCCAAGCTCTCAAGATTTTCCCCCACAAAAGAATTTACAATATTCCCTTAGGGTAAACAAAGTATGGGTGGAGATAAATAAGAACAAAGGTAGAACAGGGATTTTCCTAGGACAATTTGAGAAGATTTGAAGAAAAATCCCAGGACAAGATTTGATCCCATGAAGAGTAAACACCTCCAGTCTAGGTTCCATTTTAGCAACAAGCAGCAAATTCTGCTGTTAGTTGATTTGAGAGACTGCCTCCACCTCAGTCACAGGAACTTCCCCACTCTCCTCCCCCCAAAGTGAGGGGAGTTGGCCATTTGAGGGAACATCTGCTGATCAGGAACTTCTGCTGATCAGGATCATCAGACCCAGCTGTGCTATGAAGAGTGGCAGGGGCAAGAAGGAATCAGCACACACTTGGTAAGTGCAGAAGCAGTGGGGCAGAAAGCTCCTTGCTGTGGGCACTTACAGGAGGTTAGAGGTTTGGTTCTGGTTCCAGGCTATAGGGGAGAATTGAAGATCTGGGGCAAGAGGCACCATATCTCATACCCCAAGGCTTAAGATGATTACAAAAATTAAATTATTACCACAAAAATATGCATGGGCAAAGGAGAGAGAATCCAACCATAGAAAGCTGTTATGGGAACAGAGATGATGGGGATTTATCTTCAGTGTAGGATATTGAAGTAAAGAAACTCCCTAAAAAAAATGTCAAACAGTCACTTGCGCAAAAAGAATTCATAGAAGATCTTAAGAAAGACTTTAAACATCAAATGACAGAGATGGAGGAAATTTTTTTAAAATTAAGTATAATCCAAGAAAAAAGAGAAGGTTATAAAAGGTAAGAAGTCAACCAATTAGAAAAGGAAATGCAGAATCTTAAAGAAGAAAATGACACCTTGAAAATTAGAATTTGGTGAAGCGAAGCCAGTGAAATTATAAGAGATCGAGAAATAATTAAACAAAATATGAATAATAAAAAGAGAAGAGAAAGTGAAATATCTTATAAGAAAAACAACAAATTTTTCAGAATAGATCATGAAGAGAAAATATAAAAATAGTTGGACTAACTGAAAGTTACAACCAAAAAAAGAATCTTGATACAATAATACAAGAAATAATTAAAGAAAATTGTCATGAAGTATTAGAACAAGGGGGAAAGTAGAAATAGAAAAAAAATTTATTGATGATCACTTAAAAGAGATCCTATGAAGAAAAGTCATAGGAATATCATAGTCAAATTCCAAAACCCCCAGCTCAAGCATAAAATATTAAAAGCAGCAAGATTAAAACAAATGTGGTGCTGCCACAATTAGACTGATATAAGACCTAGCAGCAGAGACATTAAAGGACTACAGGTCTTGGAACATAATATATTGAAGAGCAAAAGAACTGGGGCTCCACCCAAAAATGTCATACCCTGCAAAATTAAGTATTATCTTGAAGGAAAAAAGCAGCAGACATTAGATAAACTCTCTGATTTTCAAGACTTTGTTAAAAAAAAATCCTGAACTCAATAGAAGATTCAACATACAAGAACCAAGAGAAATATAAGGTGTATCAAATACTGCTTATAAGAGACTCATAAGGAGAGACTGTTTACTTTATGTACATACACACACATATAATGTAAAATGTATGTCTAAGATTCTTATTAATAATTAGGTACTCATAAGAAAGATTGGGGGTAAATCTGAGTATGACATGAATTTAAAAAGTAAAACCATTTAGAAACATCTAGAAAGAGTAATTATTTTATACAAATGAGGTGCAAGAGGAAGAATCAATACAGAGGAATTAGATGGGAGGGGAGGACTGGTAGTTCTGGTAACCTACCTTCAGTGGGAATGGGTTTCAGAGGGAAATATATATGTGTGTGTTTGTGTGTGTGTGTGTGTGTGTGTGTGTGTGTGTTTAGAAGAATGTAAAAGTTGTAAACTCAGAAGAAATAAAATGGTAGGGATGTAGGGAGAAGGGAGAGAACAAAGGGAGGAATATTTAGAGGGTAGAGGGAGGGAATAGGTAAAAGGGGTTTGTAGTAGTGTTATGTCATGTGTAGTGAATACTGTAAAAGTGCACAGCAGAGAAAAAAAGAAAACTCACAAGGAAGCAAAGAAATGATGGACAATTGTCAATAAGTGTTATTTATCATACAGACTTTCTTGAAATGAAAATTTATTGTTATGTATTTAGAATCCTCTCTTATGTATTACTTTGCACATGGCATGCTTTTTTTTCTTTCTAATTTTGTATTTAAGTTCCAATATTTAAGTGTATGATATATTTTTGTTTCTTTTCTCCATTCTGTATTTGTGTTATGGCATTTGAGTCTAAAACAAAATTTAAAAAACCCTAAAAAGGGTTACAAAGATTAGATCATGACTGAAAACAACTAAATTACAACCCATATTTCTTTTCTTTTCCATTTTGTCAGTTGTATTTTTAAGGCATTTCTTCTACCTCTCTAATTTGACTTAAAAAAATTATTTCTTTACTTCTAGTTTACAACATTCAGTTCCACAATCCCTTAAGTTCCAAATTTTCCCTCCCTCGCTACCCTCCTTCTCATGGCGGCATGCAATCTGATATAAGCTCTACAAATACCTTCACATTAAACATTAGTCAAGTTATAAAGAAAAATTATAACCAATGGAATTAACAAGAAAGAAGGAATGAAACAAAACAAAACACAAAAGAAAGAGCAAGTAGTTTGCTTCAATCTGCCTTCAGACTCTGTATTTCTTTCCCTGGATGTAGATATCTCTTTCCATCATGAATCTTTCAGAGTTGTCTTATAACCTTCCATTGCTGAGAGGAGCCCAGTCTATCAAAGTTAGTTGTCACAGATATGATGTGTCTGTAATTGTGTACAAAGTTCTCCTGTTTCTGTTCTCCTCATTCAGCATCAGTTTATATA
>CM053588.1:173295867-173325608 GCA_028646515.1 Pseudochirops corinnae
TCAGTCTTCTGGTATTTAAATGAATGCACTATCTATATTTCTTATGTAGAGAGCCTGTTCCATTTTGTGATTAATAACTATATCAGCATATTTATAGTTACTGTAGGCATTGTGAATACTGCATTGCTGATACATGGGCCTTTGGCAACAGATTGGCAACAGCAAGGAGTCAGGCTGGGTGAGGAGGAGAGAAGGGAGAAAATCTGGAACTCAAAGTTTTAAAGATAAATGTTAAAAAAAAATTTTTTTAAACCAGCAAGGAGTCAAACGTGACACCTAGGTTGTGAGCCTTGGTGAAGAACTGTGAGGTTAGAGTATTTGAGGAAGTATCTATCTATCTGTTTGTCTCTCTATCTCTATACATATCTATCTACATATATGTGTGTATATATGTATTATACGTGTGTGTGTACGTATGTTGTTGTGTTTGTCTGTGGGAATGATGACATGACTTGTAGTTGGCTTTGATTTGAGTGAGGGAGGGCTGTGCAAGGTCACCAGCTTCACTTTCTTCTCCAGGGTCATCCGGGTCCAGTGCTCAGATATTCATCAGGGACAACTGGAGATGGCCCAGGATGCAATGGGAGACCCTACCCCTTTTAGGCTGTGTCTTTTCAGGTTCTCACTTTGAGTGAGGTAACACCCATTCCCATTCCTTGAATAGACCTCTTTAAGAAGTGAGTCAAAGGATGGCCCCTTTAATAAAAAAAAAAAAAAAAAAAAACTGGGAGAGAAAGACCCTCAGGGTTGCTGGCCAAAAGAGAAACAGTTACCATTTATATTCATTCTGTGCTAGGAGGGCAGGGACCCATTGTTGTCCAATCTATGAGCTCTAGAGTGAATTGGGTTTAAGTTTAAGGCTTGGTCTTTGAGAAAGAAATCTAGCCAGTAAACGCCAAGTTAATGAGGCAACTTTCAGCCAACAAAATGTACATTCTTTTGGGCACAGTACCCTCAGGTGAAGGGAGGGAGATGGAGAGGGAAAGGGAGAGGGAGATATATGTATGTATGTGTGTGTATATATATATATGTATATGTGTATATATATATATATATATATATATACATATATATACACACATATATATACACACAATAAATCGAAATGTATGTATGTGTATATATATGTATATATGTATGTAAACATATGTATATGTACATATATGTGTATATACACACATATATATTCTATATATATTGAATGTGTGTGTGTGTGTATACAATATATATCTATTGAAATTCCCTAATATGGCAGAAGAGAAAAAGATTGTCAGCTGGGCACTGAATTCTTTGACAAAAGAAACAGATTGTTCTGGAGGTCAGTAGACAAAGACTACCAGAATTTTAATTGAATGGTAGATATGGATTGAGCAGCCGTTGAGAGAGAGGTTATTGAGTGATGGTGGTAGAAAGGAAAGCCAAAAGGGATGAAGGGAGGCAAAAAATGTTCTACCTCTCCCTCCTCAACCAAGGAAGAGGGAATGAGTGAAAGTATAACCAGTGGGACAAAGAGTGACAGAGAAGGTTGTCATCAGGAGGGAGCCCAGTTTAATTGAGAATCAGAAGATGGAAGGACTAGGAAAGGAAAAGATTTAAAAGGAAAGCACATTTATTGCCTAGAGACCAAGCATTATTACAGAGAGCACAGTGAAAGAGTAGGTAGCTCAATGGGACTTGGGGGGGTGGGAGGATGGAGGGGTTGGGAGGTACAGAAAAATGCCTGTGACTATGAGATCAAGCAGTAGGGATCCTTATCAGGAATGAGGTTTGAATAATGACCCACAGGGGTTCAAAATCACTGGAATGGGAAGGATATGACCAGGTGGCAATTCATCAATCATTGAGGGAAGATTTTAGATAGACTTTCAATGTCCATAGGGCTTTGGCCTCAGGGTAGAATCCTTTCAGAACTTTGGGAGTTCAGGCCAGGCAACAAGAACTAGGAATATTATATTGTTCACTTTCCCTGAAGACAGTAGGCCACACTAGAAACCTAATGAAATGGCACCCTCTTTGCTCCCCATAGCAGCAAGAGACTGCCTTGATTACCATGGAAGGTTAGAATGGGAGTTATGTTTGAAGTGCCACATTATCTTTTGACCTGATCTGATCCCAATTTAAGTCTGGCATCTGGAATTAACTTCCCATTCAATTCAATTCATTAATTATTTATTAAATCTCTACTACCTACAAGCCACCATGGTAAGTGCTGGAGGAGAGAAAAATGAATAAAGCATGATCTCTGCCTTCATGCAGCTTATATTCTAGTAGCTAGAGCACAACACATATTTATAACTATAATACCCAATAGAATATACATTAAAAAAGGAATAAAGAGAAAGTTTTCTGTGAGGTTTATTCATGGAAAGAAAAATAATTTCTAATTCCTGATGAAGAAATTGGGTAAGGCTTCTTGGTAGTGTTAGCATTTGAACTGATTACAGAAAGATTTCAAAAGACCAAACTGGGGGGTCAGGAAGAGCTTAGGTCTAGGGAAACACATGGACATAGAACATGTTCACTGAGAAATGAATGATTTAGCTTGGTCAGAACACAAGAGTATATGAAGGGGAATCATGTGACATAATACTCTCTGACATATATCTAGCACTTTTAAAGTTTACAAAGCACTTTACATGCATTTTCTCATTTGATTTTCAAAACAACCTTGAGAAGTAAGTGCTACAATTTTATTATGCCTTTTTTATAGGTAAACAGACTGAGGGTCAGAGTGGTTATATGATTTGATGATAGCCACAGAGTAAGATTCTAAGGTAGGCTTTCTTGATTTGAGCTTTCAGAACTCTTTCTATTGTACTAAAAGATAAGTCCAGAGAGGAAGTCACAACAAGCATATAGTGCCTACGATCAGTTGCAGAGGGTCTTGAGTGCCAGAGAATAGACACATAGAGCTCAAAAAGAGCCAAGAAGGAGATTAAAAACTCAAAGGCTCATGACTAAGGAGAAGGTTGGATGAAGTTTTCTTGGGGTGGGGCATGGATTCAGCTACTAAGATTGCTGCAAGTCTTTGGAAAGAAATTGGGAGGGATTCTTGTGGGGACACAGGCTACCAAGTATTGAGTCTATCTGACCCTACAACCTGGTGTAACAGCAATCAATTTAGCAGATACTTAGCACTTAGTAACTTAGGGCTAAGTATGGAAGGTGTGAACTCTGTCCCCTGTTGAGAAGGTGTGAACTCCCCTGTTGACATGGCAGAAGGGGATTGGCTGAGACAGGAGGCCAGTGTGTGTATATAAGAAGAGTTCCAGAGACAGAGAGATATAATTGAGTATCTTCCTCCTGGTGGATCCCCTTGGAGGAAGCAGGATTGTCCCAGCAACTGGGAGCTGGGCTGCTGGACTGAAGAAATGAGTTGGAGTTTTCTTGAGAGAGAGAGAGAGTGTTTCTCTCTCAGTATCTGGAAGCTGACTGAGAACAGAGATGGAGTTTTCCTGAGACCAGAATCTGGTGAAGGCCTCCTGGAAGGCTGAGAGGGCTTGCCTAGAAGGCCTCCTGGGAGGCTGAGAGGACTTGCCTTGAAGGCCTCCTGGGAGGCTGAGAGGACTTGCCTTGAAGGCCTCCTGGAAGTCTGAGATTCTCCTGGGTCCTAGGGCCAGCTGAAGTGCTGGAGGACTAAAGAAGCATGACCAGGACAAGCCTTTGTTGGTTTGTGGCCTGGCTGATCCTTGAGTTCCTGGCAACAGAAGTGGTGAAGAGTCTGAGATGTGCTGGACCCTGTGAAATTCAGTGTGTACCAGGGATTGCCTGGAGGACTGGACAAGGACCTGGGAGCTATCTACCTCTGAGGGCTGGATGAGAACCTGGGAGCTGTCTGCTTCTGAATCTAGGTGACTGGTGGATTCAGGAGGGAGCTGGTACCATAGAAGGGGATCCAGGGAATCAGAGAGACCACCCAGAGTCAAGATGAAGAAAAGGCCTCCCCTTGGATGAAACTGAGGGTTTTTGGACACCAAGGGGTGGAAGGTTTGTGTGGTTTTCTAATGACTCTATTTGTGATCAAGATATTTAGTAATTGTAAATCTAGATTAGTGACTAAGTTAATGGTTGCCCCATGAGTGGAAGTTTGAGTATTCTATTGTTTCTTGTTAATGATTGAATTGCCCCCTGAGTGGAAGTTTGATTCTATTGTTCCTTGTTCTGAATATTGTGGCCACTGTAGTGAAAACTGTGTGGCCATTTTCTGTGATAAACTTTGTTCTAAATATTGTGGCCACTGTGACTCTCTCTCTCTCTCAGCCGGCTTCAGGCTCCACAATTCTTCCTTCAGCAGGAGCAACATTCAAATTCTGTCTGTCTCTGAAATTCTTGCTTATGTACACACCTCAGCCAATCCCCTTCTTCCACATCAACAGGGGCTCAGCCAATCCCCTTCTTCCACATCAACAGGGGCTCAGCCAATCCCCTTCTTCCACATCAACAGGGGAGTTCATGCCTTCTCAACAGTGGGACAGAGTTTGCACCTTCCACACTTAACTAAGTGCTAAGTATCTTGCTAAACTGATTACTATTACAGTGTCTGAGGCCAGATATGAACTCAGGTCCTTTTGACTCCAGGTCTGGTGCTCTATTCACTGTGGGACTTAGCTGCCCTGGATCAGCATCTTTTTAAGAATGTGGTATGGGGCAGTGTTTCTTCTTTGCCACATATAAGGGCATTAATTAGTTCAATTTTTACTTAGTAAAGGCAATTCCCAAGTGTTTTAGTGCACAAAAGAGAAAATGTGTCTGAAAAAGAAAAAACTAAACTAAACTTCATCAGAGTTATAAATGTTACATGTTCATCCCTGATAAACAAGTTTCACAATAAGAGCCTGGGGACAAACACACACAGAGCAGCTCTAAAAAGTAGCCATAGAAGCATTCAAATATGAAACAGCCCAAGGTCTTGGTACTGTTCAGGAAGGTGAAATCTTTAAAAAAAAAAAAAAAAAAAAAGCAAGAGGTCCCTTGGGGGAAACAACTGTCTTAGGACAATAAGCGACTAAGGACAGATCCAGATTGAGAGTGCATGTGTGGCAAAGCAGGTTGAGGGGGAAATTCCAAAGGGACACTAAGGATGACTGTTTACATGGCCTTGGAGATCCAGGAACATATCCTCCTCAGCTGCTATTTACATGGTCTATTTTATTTGCCTTCTTTACAGCTCTGTTTGCATTGCTGCAAGGATATTTATAAATCCAAATAGGAAAGCTCTTCTCAACTATCACATTTCTAATTGCAACAGTTTTTCTCTGACATTTATAAACATCATTGATATGGGTTATTTCCTCCAGTAGTATATGTCACAAACAACCCATGACTTCTCATTACAAGTAACTCTGGTCCATGTCTTCTGAAAATGGTCCACAGTGGGTCTACCTAATGTATTGGAGGCCTTTATATAGATCTCTTGATGTTGCATGAATACCAGTGAATTATACATTGCTTATCATTTGCTCTTAATAAGACTAACCTGTCTCTTTTTGCCAGTGTTCTGCTATATGTGCACTACTACTACAAAATTCTTCACTGTTGATATGTTTCAATCTGCCCATCCCCACCATGTGCCTTTCCTTTGCCCTTTGGCCAACCCTTCAACCTTAATTTTTAGAGCACGGGATATTTCATAACTCAGAGCAAGTGCAATCATAGAAAAAAAAAGCCATTTCTTTTTTATTTTGGAATATATTATAATCACCCTTTGTTTTATGTTATGGATTGATTCCAGGAAATTAATTTGTAAAGTGAATTTCTGTAAGGTGACTCTTTTAACTGTCTGGCGTTATAAAACCATAGATGCACTCCCACAGGGAAAAACGTACCCCACAGTAGGCTAAGTTTTTGGTTTTTAGTAAGGTATGGATAGAGATTTAACAATATGGAAATGGAACTGGGTTGGGTGTATGGCAACCTTAATAAATATCTTGCTCTTTGACCTTAAGCAAAGACCTATAGTCCATTCTAAGAATCCTATCTTTAGGATCTGCAGGCTGGACCAGATGATCTCTAAGCCCCCTTCCAGATGGAAAATGCTTACTGTAGCATTCAATAGTTGGTATACTATTACATGTCATGGTAGGCACAGTTACATATAAGTAGCTGTGACTGAAGTATTAGTATATAATAAGTTCCTTCCTTTGCAGCACTCTTCTGACTGCACAATTTCCTGTCTTTCACCTTTTTCCTCTTCACCCAATTCAATGCTAGCCCTCAACAATACATATTTCTAACAGACAGAATCTGACTCTTCATTTAGTAAAAGTCACAACTCCATCTCTGCATATCAGACCTTTTTCCTCATTTTTATGCCTTACTGATCCCCAAAGATGTAGTCCTGGAATATATCACTCTTGCTTATTTTATGTGCTGCTATATGGGCATACAGTTAATATTTATTCTTGATAGTGACAATAACTTTATCACCCCCTGAAGCAGAGTTAAAAACAGTTAGGGGAAGTGGGTGGAGGGAACTCTAGAGAGCTAAGGAAAATGTCCTTAAAGTTGGGGTTGTCCTAACATGGGATAGACTTGCCCTGGAGTAGTACTTTTTTTTTTTTAATTATTTCTTCCTCAACTGCAGGCATTCAAGCAGAATCTAGATGTGCACTTATCAGAAATGTTGTAAAGGTAAGATCTATTCAGGCCTGGGTTGATCTAAAATCCTCTAAGGACCTATCCCATTCTGAGATTTTGTACTTCAAGGGTGACCTCATCCATCTCAAATCCATTGCAAGACTGGATATAAATAAGCCACAAAGTATTCAGTTTGCTGATGGATAACTAACACTTAACTCTTCTCAAAACTTACATCAAAAACAGCTTGAAAAGAAATTGTACTACAGTCTCCATCATTTTCAGATTATCTCCATAATGATTACCTGACATGACCCCCCCACACACCTTCCCACCTCCATACTGTTTAAGCCGCCATAGCCAAGAACTAATTGTATACTCTGAAAGATGGAGAGACCAAGGCACCAGAGATACAATACTTAATTAAGGCCACCAAAGTTCATGTCACATCTAAGGGCCAGACAGTCTGGAGAATGCCTAGGGAGAAGACTTCCATTTCCTGCTTATATAACTAAGATGACGAGGAACCAGTGGAAGCTTAATTTCTCAAAACACAGTACTTCCTCCCAAGGATAGACAGAGGATGCTTTGTAAAGATGGTAGTTTCTACGAAGTAAGATATTGTTGTTGTTTTTTTTTTAAGTGTTGTTGCCCACACACACATACCTCAGCATTGGGACACATTTACCACATATGTGGAACACATAATACATAAAAGGCCCCATGATGTACTTTCAAACACTTTCATATACATACTGAAGTATCACTTCTATCTGGGAAAGATATTGGATATGGCTTGCTTTTATGTTTCCAGCACTCCCCTCTCCCCCAACAAAACCCATCCCTATAAATCTGCAGTTCATAGCCCAACTTTGGAAAACACTTTAATACTTCCCAATACCAACATGTTCCATGGAAATATAGTTTAATGTCAAGAATATTAACATGGTGAGTCCAAGTTCATCGAAAAGTATTCATCAATATTCATCAATATGAAGTGTATGGGATTAGAAACAATTTACTCCTTGAATTGTATGAATGCTAAGCAGTAGACAATTCCAAAATTTGTTTGAATGAGTTCATTCCATCATCCTCTATACTATTAGCAAGAAATAATAAGTCAGGAAGACCTGACTTCAAATCCACTCCAGTATATTTGCCAGGAAAACTCCAAATAGGGTCATGGAGAATCAAACACAACTGAAATGATGGAACAACAATAATATGGATCTAGAAGCTAAAATGTGCTTAGCCCTGTGCTGATGTATCATATCATGGTATCACAGAACCAGAACTTTAGAGTGCATTTAGTTCAATGACCTCATAATACAGCTGAGGAAACAGAGGCCCAGCTGAATTAAGCGACTTCCAAAGTCAAACAAGTATTAAGTGGCAAGACTGGTTGGACTCCAACACAAATCCTCCTACTTCAAATTCAGTGCTCTTTCCACTGTATTTTATTGCCATGGGTAAGACAAGAGATTGAAAAAAAAATTGTTCTTGCCCTCTACAAGCTATCTAGTTGCATAGGTAAAAGTGTTATAGGCAAAACAATTCAAGAACTTCCCCAAAAAAATTGTAAAATAAAAGATAGCAAATAGTAGCATGAGGGTTACATGCAGATGTTCAGACCCTCAAGTGAAGTCTCAGGCAGAAGGAGTGTGATCCAGGTAGAAAGTATCATTATAAATAGTATTTAGGGTGTGATTAAAAGTAGTAGTATGTCCTTTGAAATATCTAAAATATTACAGTATACTCACACAAGAGGGCACTCTATTACATCCTGTAATGGAGAACAATGCTTTCAGGGCAACAAATCTTTGTCACACTGAATTCAGATTTCCGGTATCCAGAACAATGTACCTAGAAGTAAATAAAATAAATGGAAAAGGCATCTCTAGCACTAAAGGATAATGCCTAATTAAAAAGTCAACACAGACAAAATCAGAAGAGTATATCTGAGGTGCTGTGATTGGTCAGCTTGTTGGTCAGAAGCAAAAGAAGGTTCTCATTGGTTGGTAGATAGTTATAAAAATTAAACCATTTGCCAGAAAAGATAAAAGATATAAATTCTATATGGAAAAGGAGTAGAAAAAGGATGGAGAAATAATGAGAGATAAAAATAGCAGAGGTAGTGGATAGCAAAAATAATAATTTGCATCAAAAGCACCAAACAGCAGACATTCTAAGCACAGGGAAAAGAGCCAACCAGAACAGAACTTACATGTGTTTAAGTTTCAAAGAATTTAGGACTAGAAGGGACATAAAAAATCATATGCTCCAACTCCTTAATTTCAAATATGATGAAACTAAAACCTAGACAGGTTAAATAATTTGTCAGAGTAACAAAGAGAGAATAGCAGAGCTGGGATTTATCTGACTCTCGAGGCAATGATCCCATTTACTACCGTGGACAGTTCTACAATCTATGAGGCCTTTATTCAGGGGATTCACATAGTTGTTTTGGCAGTAAGGAAGATGGAGCAAATGCCTGAGTATTACCTAAGAATATTTGACAGCCCAGTCCAATAACTAATAATTATTCTAATTGCCCTGAGGTTATCAAGAAAAGGGAATTTTTAGCACACTTTGTTGAAGAATGGAAGTCTGTGATATATTCTAGAAATATTTCTTTTATAAAGCAGCCTGATTCATTAATGAGGCTTAAACAGTTAAGATTTCACTTATCTGTACAATTCATTTATATGCAACTACTCATTCCACATTGGTCTCAGATGATACATAACTGTATTTGGTTGTTTTTTAATCAGAGGGGAGGGTAAAGGTGAAATATTGTAGTTAACAATGATATTGGTGAATGCTGACTCTTATCTGTATCTCTTTGGCCATCCTGGAATTATATTTAAGTGTCATAATGCCTAGTTCAAACAAAAGGAGTTACAGGCACGAAGGAGAAAGGTCAATATTTGCTGGAGTTATTGATTAGGGTTTTATGAAGAAGACATTCAAGAACAGGAGCTGGGCTTTGGTGCATGAAA
Organism: Pseudochirops corinnae; assembly: GCA_028646515.1. NCBI lineage: Eukaryota > Metazoa > Chordata > Mammalia > Diprotodontia > Pseudocheiridae > Pseudochirops > Pseudochirops corinnae. The sequence continues at coordinate 173,305,443 of CM053588.1, forward strand.
AGGACTTGGATAGGTAGAGAGAAGGGAATTGAAAGATTTCTGAGAGATCACTAAATGAGCTCTAAATCACTATCAACAGATGACCAAAGGCATCAAGATACCTAGCTGTGACTCCTAATTCAGAGGCCCACATGATGCTTACTCCAGCCCTATGGCTTGGTATTCCCAGTGACTCAGCATTCAAGGTTCTGGTCCTAACCTCTCCTTCAATTTTCTTTCACTGTTCCAGAAATACATTCTCTGCTTCAAACACACCATTCTACTCATTGTACTGCCCCTCCACCTTCAATACACAACATTCATTTCCCCTTCTCCTTTTGCTTAAGGATTTTTCCCCACCTGGACAGCTCCCCACTTTTTCTATTCTCAATCCACATCCTTATGACCCAGCTAGTCTCACTCTGTCATGAAACTTTCCTCCTTCACTTTTCCCAATAGTGATCTCCTCTTTTTTGTATTATTATAGAATTTACTACTAATAGCATTTATTTTGGACTTGGTCATGTTCTGATATTTCAATGTTCAACTAATCTGATATTTTCACATTCAATGCCTTATGTACCTGATTATATTATAAGCTTCTCTAAGATAATGGTCATTTCTGTTTTTCTCATATACGCAATGGTACCTCAGATTAGACGGGATGCATATTAAAAAAGCATGGAATGTTCAGTGATTAATGACAGGTATTGCATAAGGTAAGAGTACTTTATGGAAAGAAAGGGAATCTAGGTTCTAGTTCTCATTCTAACACTAAATCCATCTGACCTTGGCCAAGTACCTCTCTGGCTTTGCCCCCTAAATTATCAGTCCCACTATAAGGTCATGGAGTTCTAGGGTCTAAAACTACTAGAGAAAAATTTTATCCCCTTCTCTCTACCTTCAAACAAAGAATTACTAAGGAAGAAATGAGGCCTCTATTTCTGGAAGCCAATAAAAGTTGGATAACTATTTCTTTGAGATACATAAAATTTACATTTTGTGATAAGACTACAATAAATAATGTCTTAGGTCTCTTCCAACTCCATGATTCATGTAGCATCACATAAAATTTTTTCTCAGTTCTGGAAAGAGCATCAAAAGGATATCACTCAATAGCCTTGTGACTTTGGACAGTTTGCTTGACTTTTTTGGGCTTCAGTTTATTAAGAGGCTTAGACTAAGTGATTTCAAATTCTTCTAGTTTGACCTTTCTATGATTCTGTGATTCTGTCTCAGAAGACTCTTGCTAAAAGTTGTTTGGAGGGGTATCTTAGCTGGGCAAACAGAATTTAATCTGAAAGCAAGATCAAGTTGAAGCGGGGATACCAATAGCCACTGGTGGGGACATAGAGGTCATCCAAGTTTCATGGTGGGAATTAGTTACTGAATCCACCTCAATGCTGAGAACCGTTTTGTTGTTGCTGTTGTTGTTTGGTCATGTCTGACTCTTCATGATCCCATCTGGGGTTTTCTTGGCAGACACTGGAGTGGTTTGTCATTTCCTTCTTCAGCTCATTTTATATATGAGGAAACTGAGGCAAATAAGGTTAAGTGACTGTGGGTCCCACAGCTAGTAAGTAAGTATCTGAGGCCAGATTTGAATTCAGGAAGATGAATCCTCTTGACTCCAGACCTGGCACTCTATCCACTGCTTCACCAAGACCCTTGCTACCTCATTCCAATCCTGGATTGCCACTCTTTCTGCTTCTGACTTCTTTGTTTTATAAGCATAGGCCTTAACTTCTACTCCACTGCTTTTTTCTTGTATCTAGGCCTCTGGCAGCACATGGCAGACTATTTGTAACCCAGAGCTGATTCATGCTGTGAGACTGCTCAGAAGTAAGCCACTAGCCTTTTATGTATTTTGAGGGGAATTACTTGTTTGAATAAATAAAGTACATTTCAACCCCCTTAATTCAGATTCTTCTAGAGTAATAACCAGTATTCGCACAGTGCTTTAAGGTTTGCAAAGCATTTTACAAACATTTTATCTTCACTACAACCCTCATAGTTTATCTTTGTTTTATAGATGAGAAAACTGAGGCAACACAGGTCAAGTGACTTGCCAGGTCTACATGGTCACAGCATCTGAGGCTAAAATGTGAACTAAGGACTTTCAGAGAAAACTGATGCTATACCCAATATTTAAAAGGGGGAGGGGAAACTTTCAAAAGCAAAAACGTAGATGTAAATCATTGCTATTCAAATTAACAATCCTTAAAGTTCTACCTAACATCTTTCCCCCTCCCCCTTTTGGAGGGGGAAGGCAGGGCAATTGGGGTTAAGTGACTCACCCAAGGTCACATGGCTAGTAAGTGGGTCACGCATCTGAATCCACATTTGAACTCAAGTCCTTGTGAGTCCGGGGCTGGAGCTCTATTTACTGTGCCACCTAGCTGCCCCTAACATCTTCTTAGTCTAATTCTAGTTACTGAGTAATATTCAAAAGCAACAAAACTATATTTTCTTTATTTCACAATTCAAGCTTGTTAGTAATTCAGATGACTCCCCCTCAAATCAATCTGAAACAGTGGGATTTAAAAAAAAAAACCACCTATCTTCTCACTGTGAACTGTTTCTCAAGACAATCAGGCACCCTAAGGTCCTGATGAAAAGCTCTCAGAACACTAACAGTGTTCCAGGGGGACTAGACTGTTCTGCTTCAGAGGAAAGAGGCACCAACTTGGCCCAGCTTATGCAGAATGCTACTCCTGAGGCTAACTTCAGAGTTCCTTAGGGGAGTCATATACAGAGCAGTTGAGCTAAATGTGAAACTGATACTGACAGAGATGGCAGGAGACCAAATTTAGTAAAAAGCAGCTGGGCTAGACCCAGAATAAGGTAAGGAGTATTCTTTGCTATCTGAGCTTTTATGGGGGTTCTTTTGTATGAAGAGTACTAAAAATAACTATAGGACAAATAAAAAGATAATTGGTGAGAGACAGATTATTCTCTCCATCCACCCACCCACCCCCTTTTTTAACCAAGGCACTTGCTAGTTGGGATATATATCATTATCAGACCAATCAATAATATTTTAGTTGTTTGGCTTATTTGCAAAATGTGCTCATTCTAATTGAAAATTCATTTATACATTTGGAGACTGAGAATCAAGGCAAGGCACAGAAATGTTTCAGAAGGTGTCTTGATGTATTCCCTTTCTCTCTTTCACTTTATTGATTCACTTCCAATTCTATAGATATGCTGAAGAAATGGGCATGGAGGACTGTCAGGAAAAAAAGACAGAGCTAAGAGATTAAGTGAATTGCCCAGAGCTGAGAGATGGAATGTCTTATTTGTGCAACAGCCAGGAGACCAGTGTCACTGGATTGAAAAGTATGTGTCAGGGAGTAAAGTATAAGAAAATTGGAAGGCAGGAAGGGAGGTGGATTATGAAGGGCTTGGAATGCCAAACAGAACATTTTGTATTTGATCCTGGAGGCAACAGAAAGCCATTGGAGTTTAATGAGTGGAAGGAGGGAGGGGAAGGAGGAGATGAGTAATATGATGAACCTTCAATTTAGGAAAATCACTTCAGAGTCTGAATGGCTGGATTGGAATATGGAGAGATCTGAGGCAGACAGACTTACCAGCAAGCTATTGCAATAGTCCAGGTATAAGATGACAAGGACCTGTACCAGAGTGGTGGTGGTGTCAGAGGAGAGAAGGGGCCATATTTAAGAGATGTTATAGAGGTGAAATCAACAGGCCTTGGCAACAGATTGGACATGGTGGTGGGGGAGGGAGAAGATAGTGAGGAATCCAGGATGACTCCCAGGTTGACAGCTCTAGGGACTGAAGAGAATGGTGTCACCCTTTATAGCAGTGGTTCTCAACCTTCCTAATTCTGCGACCCTTTAATACTTGTATGTGGGCATATCTGCATGTGAGCAGACCCACCTGGAGATGGATAGAGGGGTGGTGTGTTGGTTCCTAAGACCATTGGAAATATGTGTTTTCCAATGGTCTTGGGCAACCCCTGTGAAAGGGTCATTCAACCCTCAAAGAGGTCACGACCTACAGGTTGAGAACTGTTGCTCTACAGTAATAGGGAAGCTAGGAGGCGTGGGGGTGGGCGGGTCAGGGAGAAAATAATAAGCTCCCTTTTAGACATAATGAGCTTAATATATCTATGGAACATCCAGTTTGAGGTGTCTGAAAGGCAGTTGAGATTGGAGGATATCAGAGAGTTTAGAGCAAGAAGGATAGATTCGGGAATTATGAGCATAGAAATGGTAATGAAATCCATGGGAACTGATAAGATCACCAATGAATTAGGATAGAGGGAGAAGAAAAATGGTACCATAACAGAACCCCGAGGGACACATACATTTAGAGAACATGATCTGGAAGAGTATCCAGCAAAGGAGACAGAAAAGGAGCAGTCAGATAGGTAGGAGGAAAACCAGGAGAGAAGAGAATGGTGTTCCAAAAACATCAAGAGAAGGGAGTATCAAGGAATAGAGAGTGACTGATCAACAGTCAAGGGCTACAGAGAGGTCCTGGAGGATGAGGATTCTGAAGAGGCCACTGGATTTGGAAACTAAGAGATTATTAATAACTTTGGAGAGAGCAGTTTCAGGGAATGATAACCTCATTTGTAGAGTAGAGGTTGTCACATCTATTACCTCACCTGGTCCTCACAACAGCTTTATGAGGTGACAAGGTGTTCTCTTCCTCACTTTAGAAATGAGGAAAGTCAGGCTTTGAGAGTTAGCCTAAGGTCTCAAAGCTAGTCAGTTTCTGGTAAAACCAAGAACAGAGCTGGCAACCTTCTGAATCTCTGACTCCTTACCATGATCTTTCCAGTGGATCCAGCTGCCTCTGAGACTTCCAAGCCAATTTGCTTAATAAATGTTCTGGGATCAGGTTGCTACCCAAGAGACAGGGAGAAGCAACAGACAAAGCATTTCTGTCTCACTGGAGACTCTGCCCTACCTAAGTAAACAAGGATGAAGCTGTTAATCAACCTTTTGGGGCAAACTTTGGCAACTGAATAGCCCTGCCAGCTCTGCTACCCAATGTGGCTGGGCAAGGCTTTAAACCTGACACAATGAGATGGATGGGTGTTTGTCCCCCTTTGTTGTAGGGAAAGATGGTCAAGAAACTGTGCAGAAATCTTGATTATCTCCAAGTGAATTACTTGGTGGGTGTAAGGACTATTCACCAGCAATGAAAGAAGGACACCTGAGGGAAGATGGGCCCAGAAAATTTCCCTCCACGACAAGAGGCAAATAACTGTAGTAGTGTTGCCTTTTCATAGAATGCACAGACCCCCAAGACAATCAGAGCTGGAAGGGACCTTAGAGATATTCTAGTACATCTCAACCTGCCTCATTTTGGAAATATAGGAACTAGTCTCAAAGTGGCAAAGGGATTTGCCCAAGGTCACATAATGAGTTAATGCTGTCTGCCAAGCCTTCAGAAACTACATTTCTTCTGAATGAGAGATTTCCATTTGATTTTCCCAGTGTGTTTTCATATCATTAGCATTATATTATGCACATGTAAGAGTCTTAGGGAAAACTCTGGGGAAGTTAACTTTGGCTCCCCATGGAGATACCTCAGATCTTAGATCTAATAAGCCTTAAGCAGCAATGCTTGGGATGAGTTTTATCACCAGTCTTATGGGTATACAAAAGGAAGATGGGATTCTCACTTGTTCTGCTCTCAGCCTTCCTCTGTCCTGAGGTAAGAGAATGGTTATTACTGTATGAGATAACCTACTCTCCAGTGTCTCCTCTCTCATTACTATCTGCCTTAAATTGTAGGAGCATAGATTTTAGATTTGAAAGGGATTTTTGAGGTCACTGAGTCTAACACCCTCATTTTGCCAAGGAGTAAATTCATGTCCAGAGAGGTCAGGGAATGTCCCAGGGTCACACAGCTAGTAAGTGTCTGAGGCAGGATTCAATCCCAGGTCTTCTGACTCTAAGACCACTGGCTGGTCTACAATGACTTCCTTGAGCTCTTTCAGCTAAATTTGTAAGGGATGAAACCAGCAGGTAGAATATCTATCTGTGACAATGCTGTGTAAGAGAAAGAGTATTGAACATATATTCAAAAGGCCTGGATTCAGTTTTCAATGCTGATATTTGTCACCTATGTGAATAAAGGCATCTAGGTAACACAGTGGATACAGCACCAGGCACAGAGTCTGGAAGAGCTAAGTTCAAATCTGTCTTCAAATATTTACTAGTGTGACCCTGGGCAAGTCACTTAACCCTGTTTGTCTCAGTTTCCTCATCTGTAAAATGAACTGTAAAAGAAAATGGCAAACCACTCCAGTATCTTTGCCAAGAAAACCCTAAATAAGGTTACAGAGAGTTGGACACTATTGAAATAACTGAACAACAAATGTGAATAAGGAAAAATTACTTCCATGAGCCTCCATTTTTCTCAACTATAAAAAGGATCATCATGATACCTATCTCATAATGTTATTTTCAGGAAAGTTCTCACCAACCAAATGCAGAAAAAATGCAAACTGCTACTGTTAATTCAGGGAGCTTGACCCATTAAGTGATAGCACACACTTTAAAATTCTTAGTGACAAGAAGATCCTTCTTTTAAACATGTTTAAGAGAAGAAGATTTCTATTTCAAGTTGATTCCCTGAACTATTTATCCACAAAGAAAACTCTTCTCTCCATGAATGCAAACCACCCACCCACATACATCTTCATTTTTCTCTTCTTCCCCATTTTTGAGTAGGGAATGCAAAGTATGATGACAATATAATGAGACTCATTAAATAAATAATAATAGCACTGATACATACAAATAAGTATGGCTCTCTTTAAAGAAGTAATCTTGGGAAGTTATACATTTATTCCAATAATGACGCCTTTTTATTATACCCATAGCTCAACCAGGACAGCTGAGTGTGTAAAAAGATGAATAGACCACACCCATGGCTCTGCCAGCATATCAGCACCAAAGGGGGTAGGGAACAATAATCGTCCGTAAAACAAGACCAGAGTTTGGGGTCATTCCACTGTAAGGGACATTTCTTGAGCACTTGTAGGTGACTTGTAGGTTATAGTTTCTATAACACAGGGAGGTTTTGAAAGGAAGGAGGGTAGATCAGAACATAAGACAAAGCTGCAGTAATAGAGGAAAATGAGATAAAGAGGAGACAAATGTCCACAGAGCTCCAGGGCTTTCTCTTTCTAAATCCTACTAGATGCCTCAATGTTAGAGCACTAGGCCTGGAATCAGGAAGACCCAAGTTCAAGTTTAGTCTCAGATACTTGTTAGGAAAGCCATTTAATCCTGGTCTGCCTCCGTTTCCTCAAGGGTAAAATGAGAATTATAACAACCTCTTTCCAAGGTTGTCGTTAGTATCTAAGGAGATAATATTTGTAAAGTGTTGAATACAGAGGCTGGTACATAGTAGGTACCTGATAAATGTTTATTTCTGTTCTCCCTCCCTCCTTCCCATCCTTCCCTCATTTTTCCATCAGGGCTAGAATGTGGCTTCCTCTCTCTCCCATGGGGCTAGTACTAGCACTTTCAGATACTGAAATGATAGTGACTTTTCATCCATTTCACTTCAATATGCCCATTCAGAAAACCACACTTGCAGACCTTGAAGCTTCATAGCTATGGCTTCCAGATGCAGATACTGCCATTTTCATCTGACCTTGAGGCTCCTTTGTTCATCCTATGGACAAATTATTACTTACTGTTTGTTTCCCAAAACACTGTGAACATAAGGCAACCTGGGAAACTGGGATGAAAAGATTCACACCCTCCCAGAGCTAGAGGGTAGGATGAGGTAATGTTGGGAAATTGGTGAAAAGATTGCTTGCTGCTTGATTTTAATTCCTTGTTATTTACTTGGTATGGTAAGTAAATGTGCTTTTGTCTTACTACGATGTCATATTTATTTATGGCTAAATCAAAGAAATCCAATGGAAAATGGAGGAGCAATGGTCTTGAATAAGTGACAGACCCAAACAGGCTGCAGAGTTTGGGCTCAAACTCTCCTATCTCCATGCACTTGTACCTCAGCTGAGCTTAAAGCTCCTCTGATACCTGAGCTAAAAGCCATCACTTTATCCTCAAACTTTCTCATGTTAGTGATGGTTTGTTTGTTTTTGTCTAAACTTGTGATTTCATTTTTGTACATTAGTCCTAATGGGAAAAATTCCTCTATCAGTACAAATAGGCACAATGTTACTTCAAGAGATTTCAAACTGTCTATTGGTTCGCTGCCTCTGGTCTATTCTCTTCTCACACTATCTACATGACAATGATAATAAATAATTGAATAAATAAAAAATAAACAAATTGAAAAATTGGACTATCTGGCTTCAAACATTCTTTTCAGCTCTAAAATTCTATGACTTAAACTTCTTGAGAAAAAATTTCCCTTAGAAACCTCTGCCTTTTTATGACCCATGGTCTGTCTGAAGTCAGAGGAAGACCTTGAATGCAGAGAAGGAGAGAGAAAGGGAAGGAGAAAGAAAGGGAAAGAGAAAAAAAAGTATGATAAGGAAAGAAGGATGGAAGGAAGGAAGGATGGAAGGAAGGAAGGAAGGAAAGAAAGAAGGATGGAAGGAAGGAAGGAAGGAAGGAAGAAGAAAGGAAGGGAGGAAGCAAATAGACATTAAGTGTCTACGATGCCAGGTACTGTGCTAAGTGCTTTACAAATATTAACTCATTTAATTCTCACAATCACAACAGGTGGTATCATTTTACAAATAAGGAAACTAAGGTAGACAAAAGTTAATAGATTAGCCTAAGGTCACACAGCTAGTAAGTGTCTGAGGCTAGCTTTGAAACTCAGGTCTTTCTGATTCCAGGCTCAACACTTTATTCCCTGAACAGTAGTTAACAAATACTTTAAAAATTTTGCCCAAATCTTCAGAACCTCTAGTGGAGGCAAAGGAAAAAAAAAAAAGTTTCGTCTGCAAAGACTTAAGTCCTTTTATTTACCTGCTGAGAAATTTCAAAAAGGATAATTTATCCAGATAACACATGAAGTCCCCCTACCCCCCACTTCACGTTATCAAAAATATTTGCCTAAAGTTGAAGGAGAGGAGAATATTATATCAGAAAAATGCATATCTTTTGTTTTCTTTTGCTTGCTTTGTATCTGGATTGGGTGGTACCTATACTCTGTCTTCCTTTTAAAATAACAAATCAGAGGCAGACCCAATTTAATATGGCCTTAATCATCTGTGGAACCTTATTTGCTGTAGTAATGCACTCTGGTGATAGACAGATGCACCCACCCAAAACAAAAGAAAAGTTTTCTACTGTACCAAGGGGAGAATTTAAAAGGTTGTCTTACAAATCACATTTTACTGAGGCACAAGATAAATGAGAATTCAATGTATAGTCAAAGGACTGATGTTATGCAGCAATTCAGAAATTTATCATCTGCACCCAAGCCATCCAGCCACCTCAGCCCGTCCTCCTTTCACTTAGCTTACAAAACAAATCATCATAAAGGTATCTTTTCCTCAATAGATATAAAGCCCTATAGATATGCAATTTGCCCTCTAGATAAAAAGCTTCTTAAGGGCAAGAACTAGAGTTTGGCTTCATTTGTTTCCCACATATGGTCTAACACGCAGCAATAAATATTTGTCCACTGAGTCATAGGAAGGTAGTTATTAAGTTTCAGTCTACACTGAACTTCTTCTACCATCCTGAAGCCTCACCATGCCCCAGCTCTATAATCAAGCTCTCACTTGGGCCCTGGAATTCACATATTAAAAGTATCCTCCACCCCTGAGCCATCTTCCTCCACTTGGAAGGCTCTTTCCAGAACCTCCATTTAAGGAGGCCACCCAGACCAGCCCAGACTCATTCCTTTCCAGGCTGCACTCCAAGACACACACCTTCATCCATACCTCTCCTTTTCAGCTTTTTTTTTTTTTTTTTACAAATTTTCTTTCCTCATTAGAAGTCCTGGAGCGACTAGGTGGCACAGTGAACAGAGCACTGGCCTTGGAGTCAGGAGGACCTGAGTTGAAATCCGGCCTCAGACACTTAACATTTACTAACCCTGTGACCTTGGGCAAGTCACTTAAACCCAATTGCCCTACCTTCTCCCCTCCAAAAAGAAAAAAAAAGAATGTAAATTCTTTAATGTTTTACCTGACTACACATGTATAACCTATATTGAATTCCTTGCCTTCTCAATGGGGGAGGGTTGGGGGAGTGGGAGTGGGAAGGGAGTAAGGGAGCGAATTTTGAACTCAAAGTTTTAAAAACAAATGTTAAAAATTGTTTTACATGTAACTGCGGAAAAATAAAATACTAAATTAAAATAAAATTAAAAAGAATATAAGTTCTTTGATGACAAGAACAGTGTCTACGTGCCTGTGTTTGTATTCTGAGCACTTGGCACATGCTCGGTCCACTGACTTTATGTCGTTAGATGACATGTACAACTGGAATTTTAGTTATTCAAAAGAACATCTTTCTCTCTCCCTTTTATTTATTTCTCCACATATAGACTTGGACTCTTTGGTTAATTAACCATCATTTCCATCCAGGGACATGATGCTCTCAGAGACCTATGGTCCATGAGAAGGTATCTCCTCACAACCTGCATAATATGATGCTTATGATTCAGCACATCTCAAAATTTCATTAATGTTTTCCTCTTACTTCCCTAAACTTCTGTCTCTCTGATAAACACAAGTTCTTGGTGATCCTTGAAGGATATGGATAAATGAAGTAAAGTTCTAAAAAAGTAAAATCCTTGACTATCATAGTTATATCTTTCAAAGAATTCACTCCCACATTTTCCTGCCACTCCATTAAATTAATATATTGCTTTACTTAGGAGGGGATCATTATCCCTCATTGCCCCTATTTCACATTTCCCTGATGTTTGGGGCAGGGAATTGTGTCCCTGTATGCATTCATTCAATTCAGTAAGTGTTTATTTAATACCTGATTATGTTACATCCTAGTTATGGGAGATATAAGATAGGAAGTAAGGAAAAGATACATTGTTTCTGTCCCTATAGAGTCTATAATCTCATCTGTAAAATAAGACTTCAAACAATAAAGGTAACTTAATCACATAATCCTTTCCTCCTCTATCATTCTAAATGTTTCTGTGATGATAAAAGTATTCAAAAGGATTTATACAAAGAAACATTGTTTACATCAATTAATAAATATTTACTGTGGAGCTACTATATGCAAGGCACTGTGGAAGACAAAAATGCCAAAAACATGGTACCTACCCTGCCCCCAAGAAGCTTGCTACCTATTTAGGAAAATAGGATACAAGTTCACGAAAAATTAAATAACAACACGAAACAATGAAAGACAACAGAACAGTAAATGAAGAAATGACAAATGATAGCTGAGACAAAAATTCTATGAAATCAGGTAAGTGAGAGATCAATGAGCTGGGGTGGGAAGAGGTGGGACAAGAACTAGTCTTGGGACTGAGGATAGATGGGGTCTAGGTGAGCAAGAAGAGGTTTAACAAGAGAGAGAGAATAGAATTAAGCAAAGATAAAAAGTCATCCATGGGGAATAGGGTGGACTGGCTTGGAAGAAGGATTCAAGTTAGAGTCAAAGTGAGAGATTAGACAAAAAAGATAGACTTGGGGCCTGAATGCCAGACTGTGGAATTTGTATTACGGATAAGAGGGAACATAGAATTTCTGAGCAGGTTAGTGACATGGCTAAAGCAATATTTTAGGAAAATGACTACAGATGTATTACTCATGACTAAAAATCAAATCATGGGCCTTTCTCTCTTAAATCTTTGCTACAACCTTTCCTCTATTTTCTCCTAAGTATTCCCACATGAGTACTTGAATGTACATGTACACACACATACATATACCCTTTGTTCCACTATGGGAGCCCCAGGCCAGGCTTCTTAGGTTATAGAAAGGGTTAACAAAAATCAGATTATGACCCTGTGTGGGTGACAGTAGAGATACAGTGAGGTTGGTCATCAGTACAATTAATTATTTTCTTCCAGCATCCTTTCCATCTCCTCTTCTTTTAAAAGTACCAATCTTTGCCTCTTCCCACACTTTGAGTTTGTCCTGAGCCATTAAGAGACCCACACTGAGACAACTCATTAAGTTCTGAATAGTGTCTTGAGCTCCAGATGATTCCTTTCCTTAATATTCTTTCATTAAAAAAAAAAAACACAAAACTGACCCATTCTGTGCCCCATCCCTTAGGACTTTGCCAGGAAATTTGCTTATCCACTAAAATAATCAAAACCAAGGTGCTAATGATAGATGGCTTACGAGGCAATCCTTCCCATATTACTTTAACAGCGGTCTTCCTACTCCTTAAGAAATAATGCTTCAATAGTGTACTATCAGAGAACAGGGCATGCAGGTCGGGGCGACTCTATTAGAAGGCTTCAGCAGCCCTCAGTAAATTTCAGAGATAGAAGAGATCTCTGAAGTCTTCAAATAAGCCACCATCTGCTTACTTTTGAATAAAGTATGCATGATCTAGAAGTATCAAAGCACAGCCACTCACTATCCTGGAGTCCAGAGGGGACCACAGACTTATCTCTTTAAGTCTCACTCATTTTCTGCTAAGGTAAAAAGTCAAAGTGGCTCACTGCACAGTGTCCTTTGGGATACAGGAACTAAGCATGGGCTGGAGTCTCATTCCACACTGATTCAACAGGAGAGTTCTATTATTTAGTTGCTAGTGTCAATCTGATGACCCTTAATTGGCAAGTTCTATATCAAGGCATGTCTGACATTTGAAGCCACTTTCTCCTAGTGCTCTCTTTGGAAGTAAAGCACTCTGGGAAGGAGCCATGTGCTTTCTTTTAGCCCACTGGAGTATTTTTGAGTGCACTGGGGCAGTAGCTCACTAGCCCTTAATAGTCCTTAATAAAATAATAGTACTTGAGGGGCCTGGAAAAGTCCATGCAGTTAACAAAGGAACCCTCCTCCATAGTTTAGATAAGGGGAAAATCTGGCTCCATGAGGCATTATATAGTTACACAGGATAAGAATTTGGCCCCATCTCATAAAAGTTATTATCTCACAAGAGAGCAGTTTTTTCTCTGATTTGTGTCTAAATATGAGGAGAAAATGAGTGCTGGGTGGAGAAGGGAACACGCAGGCATTTAAGTCATTTATATTTTACATTTTTATGGCACAGCAGAGAACAGCATCCTTTTTCCATTTGCAATTAGAAAAAGGAACATACTGTCAAAGCTTGCTGTAAATCGTCCCTATTAAACCAGTCTATACTATCCAATGATTGATCAACATAAAGAATTTATTTACTAACATGAGAACAGCTTTTATTTTACTCGCTGATACACACTGAAATGCATAATTATTTAGATAAGGTATGAACACATGTATTTTATAACACTGCTATCAGAAGGCAGGCCTGAATCCTACCTTAGAGGCTGCCTATGTCCTATCAGGCTTCCACTGGTTGGAGAGCTGTTATGTTTTGGAGCCAGTATTTTAGAAGCAACACATCTAAAGTTTTGAGACGTATTTTAATGGTGTTCTAAAAGCACAGGTCAGAGGTAAGAGCACAGGAGAGTTAAGTCCCCGTTTTGCCAATAGCTCAGTATGCAACTGTAGACAGTTTAAGGGCCCAGAGCCTCAGTTTCTTCAACTATAAAATGGGGGAATTGGACATGATAAGCTTTAAGCCTCCTTCACTCTGTAAATCTAGGGATAATAATACCTATTCTGCTTAATTCACAGGGACATTGTGAAGATAAAATGCAATAAATATAAAAGCACTATTAAAAATTAAATGTCACCAAGTATACAAACAGAAAGTTGTGCCAATCCTTTCTCAGTGACATCATTAATGCAGTATAACCTTACCTCATCTTCTGGTTACATTAATAATTTGGAGAATAGTAGAAATGAATGGAGCCATAGAGATCATCTCATCCAAAGATTCATAACTTGGAGTCTACATGCTCCCAAAGAGCTTCCTGGGCAGATTTCAAGGAGTCTATGAACTTGAAGGGGAAAGAAAAATTCTTTCTTTATTTTTATTAACCTCTAGTGGAGGCTCTAACAGAATTTTGACATTTACTCCACCCATTAAGAAGGACTACATACATCAGTCAATAAAAATATTTGCTTGGTCCTTCAAAAGGTTCTTAAATTCCCTTCCTTCTAGTAGTAAAATCATTATTCTGAGAAGGTGTTCACAGGCACACACACACAAAGGCCAAGAACCCCTGACCCTCTTGTGACAAAGAAGTCCACGACACACACACAAACACACACACACACACACACACACAAATAAGCCCTCATCTAGTAGAATCCTTTCATTGCAATCAAAGAAAAGGAGGATTAAAGAGATAAGTGACTGGCTAAAGCCTCCTTACTTCCATACAAAGTCGGATAAGACTTAGCTTGTCCCCAGAGGGCAGAATTAAAAAGTAGTGGGTAGAAATTACCAAGAGATAGATTTCATCTTGATATAAGGAAAATCTCCTTAACAATTAAAACTCTACAGAAATGGAAAATGCTGTCTTATACAGTGGTGAGTCCCTGACACAAGAATTGTTCAAGGGTTCAATCAGTGAGGACATTCATGATGGGGATGCTATCCATGGGATTCCTGTTTGGGGGCTGGTTGGACCAGATGACCTCTGAGATTCCTGAGAGATAGCACAGCATAGTAGATACAGCACTGGACTTGGAATCAAGAAGATCTGGATTTGAAACCTGTCTTAGACACTTGTAAGCTGCATGGCAAGCAGTTAGGTGGCCTAGTAGATAGAACAATGCCCTGAAGTCAGGAGGACCCGAGCTCAAATCTGACCTCATATACTTACTAGCTGTGTGACCTTAGTTAAGTTACTTAACCCCATGGCCTCAGTTACCTCATCTGTAAAATGAACCAGAGAAGGAAAGGGTAAACATTCCAGTTTCTTTGCCAAAATAAACCCAAATGGGGTCACAAAGAGTTGGACATGACTGATATGACTCAACAAGAACAACAATAAGATGTGAGACTAAGTAAGAAATGTAGTTTCCCTGAGGGCCACTTTCCTGATTTGTAAAATGAGGGCCTTGCGCTCAATGATCTCTAAGTCATTTCTAATTCTCAATCCATGACCTCTGTTGGTGCCATGATTTCATGATTCTATAACTCTTATGCTAGTGTTCCTTCATATGAACACATACCTGTACATATTGTATGTGTGCACACATATAATTTTTCTATTTGTCTGCATCCTTTAAGAATTTTCCTGGTACCTCCTTGTAATAGGAAGGTGATCATGCATTAACAAAGGTTCTGTCAGGGGCACATAAGCTCTAGCAGATCCTACTAGGTTCTGGAGAAGCTCAGAGTATGGGTTGTACATCTGTCATCCAAGGTCCAGTTTGGCTAAATCGGGAGGGGCTCATAACCAGAATCACATTAAGCGGTTTTGTTTGGTTTTTTTTTTTTGGAGGGGGGTGCAGAGCCTCATGAAGATGGTCTATTATCATATGACAGATCTGTGATATGCTTCCATGGAAGATATAACCATCCCATTGAATCATGATTCTTTTCTATATGTGTGTAAATATGGATAGGTATTGTTTTAACAAACTTACATGCATGTTTCATTTTTCATTCACTCTGGCATATAAGTGATGCAGTGGATGAAATGCCAGACGTGGAGTTAGAAAGACCTGAACTCCAATTCTCCCTCTGACCCTTACTTAATAGCTGTGAGATCCTGGCCAAGTCACTCTGCTGGGCTCAGCTTCCTCATCTGTAAAACAGAGCTAATAATAG
This sequence comes from Pseudochirops corinnae, assembly GCA_028646515.1. Taxonomy (NCBI): domain Eukaryota; kingdom Metazoa; phylum Chordata; class Mammalia; order Diprotodontia; family Pseudocheiridae; genus Pseudochirops; species Pseudochirops corinnae. The sequence continues at coordinate 173,321,168 of CM053588.1, forward strand.
CACCTACCTCACAGGTTATTGTGAGGATCAAATGAGGTAACATGCGCAAAGCTTCGCAAACCTTGAAAAGCTACATAAATGCTATTATTATTCAAGAAATATTTACTAAATGCCTAGTGTGTGTAACATTCTACCAGGCACCAAGTGAGGTATAAAAATAAATATTTCCTCTGTCTTTAAGAAGTACACTGTTTAGTAGGGGGAAATAAGTAACAGAAATATGCCTGATACAAATTAGCACGTGTTCATAACACAAATGTCCATTGCTCTGAGATCACTCTGAGCTGTCTGTATGAGCATACCAACAACTCTTCTCTTCAGAGAGCACGTTTCTGCAAGGAGCGTTCTGTGCTTATACTACTCAGCTGAGGTCAGTTGTTTTCACACTTGTTTGTGCTTCTGTGACAGATATTGAATGTTCTCTCCATAGTTTTATTAGCAGCAATTTTCATATCTATAGATTTCTTTTTAATGAAGTCTTGCTCAAAGGAGTAAACCCAGAGAGCAGTCTTATCCAGCAAAAATTCCAAGAGATACATGTGGGATATGTTTCTATAGAAATGACTAACAAGGCTAGATGGGTGTTAATCCTAGTACAGAGTGTTCTGTGGGGAAAACAGATGGCATCCATTTATTTCTCCGTTTCTTCACACTGGGCTAGAAACTGATACCCTAGGACAAACATACATACTGAAGATTCAGACAGTCAAAGAATTATTTTTTGCACGTAACAGAGAAAATATTGCATGATTAGGATTTCTGAAAGTGGCTTTTATTTGGAAAGGCAAAGAATGTTGGTATTCTGTTCTTCAGTCTATCAGTCAATAAGAAACATTTATTAAGTGCTTACTATATGCAAAGCAATGTACCAAATGCTGGGTCTACAAAAAAAATGTCAAAAATGCAATCCCTGTTCTCAAGGAGCATGCATTCTAATGGAATAGACAATATGTATATCACAATTTATAAATAACAGTGTATATAAAAATATGTGCAGTGTAGATAGAAAATAATCTCAGAGAGAAGGCACTAGTGAGAGGGATAGGACTGGAGAAGGTGGCATTTGAGGTGAGCCTTGAAGGAAGCCAGAAAAATCAGGAGGAGGAGGAGGTAAGGAGAAAGAACATTCCAAGCATGGAAGACAGCCAATTATAAAATAGTGAATTGGAAGACGAACCATTGCATGAGAAAAAAATAGCAATTAGACCAATATAGCTGGAATGTTGTGTGTGAAGAGCAATAAAATTAAAGGGTAGGGTGTTGGTTGTATGAGTGGAGAGAAGGGAGCATAAATATGAGAAATGGCATGAACTTAGAAATGACAAGATTTGACAACAGACTGGATATGTGGGGTGAATGAGAAGAGTGAGAATGACATCACGGTTGAGAACCTGGATGACTAGGAAGATGGTGTTGCCCTCACCAGCAACAGGAAAGTCAGGAAGAGGGAAATTTTGGGTGGAAAGACAATGAATTCTCTTCAGAAATATTGAGTTTCTGATACTTTTAGGGCATCCAGTTAGAGACATTCAAAAGGCTATTGATGGAGCAAGAGTAGAACTCAGGAGAGAGATTAGGGCTGGATATTGAGATCTGAGAATCATCTGAGTAAAAATTTTAATTGAACCCCTAGTAGCTAATGACATCACCAAGTAAGAAAGAATAGAGCAGCGGTTCTCAACATGTGGGTTGCGACCCCTTTGGGGGTCAAACAACCCATTCACAGGGTCGCTTAAGACCATTGGAAAACACATATTTCCAATGGTCTTAGGAACCGAGACACAGGGCCTCTATTTGTCTCCAGGAAGGTCCACCCACATTCCAATACGCCCACATAGGAGTATTTAAAGGGTCACAGCATTAGGAAGGTTGAGAACCATTGCAATAGAGAGAAAAGAGAAGCAAGCCCAGGATGAAGCCTTGGGAACCTGTATGTTTTCTAGGTGTGACACATGAAGATCCAAAGAGAAGAACGAGGAGAAAGTGGCATCACAAAAGCCTAGAGAAAAGAGCATGCAAAGAGGAGATGGAAATAGACAGGGTCAAAAGATAAACAAAGATCAAGAAGAATGGCAATTAAGACATCACTAGCAGCTTTGGAGAGAGTGGTATAGGTGAAGTTTATAGGTGAGGGGTATAAGGTCAGAAGCCCCATTTCAGACTGTTTACTAAAGAGCTTACTCTAGTAGAAAAGAAGAGAAGAAAAATAGAGGCTACCGGTGTGGCTAGCTTTCTCAAGAAATTTAGCTGAGGACAGTAGTTGTTTTTCAGTCATATCTGATTCTTTATGAGCCCGTGCACCATACTGTTCATGGGATTTTCTTGGCAAAGATACTGCAATGATTTGTCATTTCCTGTTCCAGTAGATTAAGGCAAACAGACATTTGGTGATTTTCCCAGAGTACTTAACAATCAGTAAGTATCCAAGGTCATATTTGAACTCAGGTCTTCCTGACTCTGGGCCCAGTGTTCTATTCACTAAGCCATCTTGCTGCCTCCTAGAAGAGTAGAGATACAGAATAATAGCTTGTGGGAATGGTTGGATCAAAGGATGGTTTTTTTTTAAGATGTGGGACTCATAGGTATGCTTGTAGGCACAGGAAAGAGTCAGCAGACAGAGAGTAATTACCATTTCTACTAAATCTGCCTCATCTATGGAGCCATCACCTTTTTTAACCTGAATTGTTTCAATAGACAATAGACTGGTTGGGTTTCCTATCTCTAGTCTCCTGTCATCCAATCTATGCTATGTAATACTTCTCGATTAGTGTCTTAAAGTTTTAATTATTCAACCCTCCTGCTCAAAAAACTTCAGTAATTTCCTGTTATCCACAGAGCGAAAAACAAATTCTTTACATCAGTTTTTAAGAGCCTTCATAATCTGGCCCCAACCTACTGTATCTGGCCATCCTCCCTTCCCATGAGTCTCTTTCACATATTTACCACTCTAGCCAAGTTATTCTGCTTGTTACCTCTTCAATTCATTTCATATAACCCTTCTTCCAAACTTTCACTCCTGCCAAATTCCTACCCTATAATGCTTTCTCATAATAATAATAATAGCAATCATTTATATAACACTTTAAGGTTTGCAAAGTACTTGTCATGTTCTCATTTTTTTTGTCAGAATATCCTCTCCTCTGTCTCTTAAAACTCTATCCTTCAAAGCTTAGCACTCTAGTCCCACTTTTGTGGTGAAACTCCCCCAGTTACCCTGATTCCTTATGATTCCTTCCTTCAGTGAACGCTTTTACACTTATCACACTACCACAGTTATAGTTAGCTGGCCATTTGCCACGCTATTTGGAAAGGTCTATAATTATTTCCTGAATGGAATTCTCTTCTCCCCAACCAAATTCAGTGGAGGTTCTTTAAGGGTATACTCTGAGTGCTTAACGAACACTCACTGATTGATTCTTGCTTGTTACATTGCCTGTAGTGCAAGGAAGGCATATAGTAAAATGTTCAATGAATACTTTTTCACTGGCTACCTACTCCTAGTACCACACGTGTTTCTTGAGTGTGGAAATTGTTTTCCTTTCTGTCTTCACACCTCATACGGAGTCTTACATAGAGAAGGCTTGCTGAATTGAAGTGAACAGAATTAAATTGAATTGGACTGAGAAAAACTTACAAAAAAGATAGTCCTATGCAGGGATGTCTAAAACAATCAGAGTTTTGTGGGAGTGGGGGGAAGTTCAGTTCAAAAGTTAGAGAAACCAACAAAGGAAGATGATTTTTAAAATCTGATTGTCTCTAACAAGGAGGACTCAGTTACTGATGGGAACTTTGGGGAACTGTGTAGAGAAAGGTGGAAAAGCCAGGCAGAGTATGACATGCACCCTAGACTTGGTGACAACATAATCCAAAGAACTCAGAAAAAGACAAGGAAGGATTCCATGGACTAAAATTCTACAAAAGAAGTAAGCCGGGGCAGGAGAAGGGAAACTAAACAAACTGAATGCCAAATACTCAAAGGGAAAAATTTAGATGAGGAGAAAACTAGGAATTCTAAGAAAAGGTCAATGTGGATGTGCAGAGAATTCATCAACCAACTTAGATTGTTATGTACAAAAGTGGGAAGCAGGAGCAGGTAACTGGATCTTGCTGCTGCTGCTGATTAACAACAACGATGATGATGATGACGATGACGATGATGATGACAACAATGATGATGATGATGGTGATGGTGATAACTAACATTTATACAGCACTTATTATGTGTCAGGAACTGCACTACACTATTATCATCTTATTGGAACACCATAACAACCTTGGGAGGGAAGGGCTGTTATTATTGCCATTTTAAATATGAAGAAACTGAGGCAAAAAGAGTCACATTTTTTTGGAGAGTTGTTAAATTGTTAGAGGGCAGTTAGATGGTTCAGTGTATAGAGTGCCTGGCTTGGAGTCCAGAGGAGTCATCTTCCTGAGTTCAAAT
>CM053588.1:173326108-173361977 GCA_028646515.1 Pseudochirops corinnae
CTGTTTTTCTGTTTGTTTGTAACTTCTGTTTGTATTCTCTGAAGTTCAGGGTGCTAACTTTTCACCCTGAACTAGGTAAATGATATGCTTGATTAAAGTAAGATTGTTAACCCATTTTGAGTTGCTTTCCTCTAGAAAAGCAGATCTAAGAACCTGTGCTAGTAGCCGCCCTATGTATGCTAGGGTGCTTGCTGTTACAGCAAGTCACTTAATCCTGTTTGCCTCAGTTTCCTCATCTGTAAAATAAGCTGGAGAAGGAAATGGCAAATCACTCCAGCATATCTGTCAAAACCCCAAATGGGATCAAGAAGAGTTAAACATGACTGAAAGGACTCAATAACTACAACAAAGACAAGTGAGAAAAAAGGGGAAAGAGGAAAAGATTTGTGCTCAGACAGATGGGATGTAGCTCCAAGTGCTTTAGGGGAGCAAGCAGGATGAGATTTGCTAGTCATAAGGCTGAGAGGGTAACCTAACTAACATTTATATAATGCTGTCAAGTTTCCACAACAACCCTGAAAAATAAGTAGACAATTCAATCCAATAAACATTAATTATATACATATATAAAATTATATATATATACATATATGTATATGTGTGTGTATATATATATATATATATTTATATATATATATATATATATATATATATATATATAAAATTAAGCACCTACATTAGATGCTGGTGGATATATAGACAGATCCAACACAGAGCCTGCTTTAAGGGAACCAAAGTCCTTATCCCTATTTGAAAAATACTCGGAGACTTTAATGTGCCAAGTGGGGAGAAGATAGTATGGTAAAATAAATCAGCCTCAAGTTTCTAAATTGAATGTTTGACTGATGGAACCTTCCTAGATCCTATCTCCCAGGTGTGTCCCACAGACCCAAGAGCATCAGGGTAGCTGCTCATAAACAGCATGGGGGGTAGGGGAGAAGAGAGGGGCAGGATGATGAGCAGATCAAAGCAGCCTTAACACATCACATCTCCCAAGGCAATCAATCCTACAGACTTGCCTAGTACCAGAGAGCTATAGTTAGTCACAGGAATAATTTAAGGCACTGCAAGACTTCCTAGGAATCTTTTCACTTACACATAATCAGTATAGGTGAGTAAATGACTTGTACCACCCTGGCCCATGTTATCTTCTCTGCTTCCCTAATAACCACATTTCCTGCTCATTTGGGTTAAAGCTTGGAAGTTTGTGGTTAAAATACAAATGTTACTTGGAAAGAATGACACACTAGTGATAATAATCATGTATTAGCTTGTTCCTCTCCTTTTCTCCACTTAAAGGAAAAAGAGTAGAGAGAGGTAGTGAACCTACCACAGAATGATATTAAACTACTGAAACAAATCTAATTTCCTAGGTTTGATGTCAGGAAAAACTTCCTAACAGTCAAAGAGCTGTAAAAGTGGAATGGGCTGAATGGAAAGGTTGTGGGAGCCCCCCCCTTAGAGGCCTTCAAGCACAGGTTGATGTTAGATGACCATGTGTCATGTATGTTAGAGAGGGGATTCCTTTCAGACTGGATGGCACTTGAAGTTCTTTCTCATTTTCACTTTTTGTGATTCTGATTCATTTGCAGAAGAGTCAAAGCTCTTCATCAAGTGCTCCACCAAGAAGCTCTCCAACACATCCCGTCTTCCCCAACATAACTACTTAAGCTACATCTGCCTCTTTAGGACACCCTATATACAGATGTCTTTTTTCTACTTCCATTATTGTTCATCCAATTCTCTCCATCATCTGGTCACTTTCTAAGTTTTCTTCTCTCTTCTTTGCCAACCTATGTCTAGCTCTTCCTCCAAGATCCAATTTTTGCCTGGTTGCCTTCACTGACTAATATCACCCTACTGATTACTTGGTTTACCTCAGGACTTAGATATCTTAGAATTATACAATAATAGCTTTGGCTCAAAGTCAATCTGAAACAATTCTCAATGGGTGATGGCTAATCACTTTCTAGAAACAGTATATATACATGATTCATGCTTCAGATATTAGACTAGATGACCTATTAGGGCCCTTCATCCTCTAGGACTTTATGATTCTCAATTACTAGATCCTCCCTGCTTTAATTCTTTCTTTTGAATCCCTCACAGCATCAAACACAGGTCTGGGCTCAATAAGTACCTATTAAATTAAATATTTGCAGACATGGATTTAGGGGAGCATATCCTGAGGGCAGTCATGAATGTGACAAGATTTGAGGAGGTCATAAGAGGTTTCATTAGAAAAAAGTTAGTCACAAGAACAATTTAAGGCACTGCAAGACTTCCTAGGAATCTTTTTACTTACACATAATCGGAGAAGGTAAGTAACTGACTTGTACCACCCTGGCCCATGTTATCTTCTCTGCTTCCCTAATAACCACAATACGTGTTCATTTGGGTTAAAGCTTGGAAGTTTGTGGTTAAAATACAAATGTTACTTGGAAAAAATGACACACTAGTGATAGGCCATAAACATTTTAATTTAACTTTATATCTAGTCAGGCCTTGCAGGGATGGGATATAGGACAGATAAGTTTCCTGGAAGAGAAAAAGGAGAAAAAATTCTGAAACATGGGGTCAGAGCTATAATCAGCAATTCTAGCATCCTGGACAAGCAGTACAAAAAAAGCAAACAGAATGAAAGTTTCTCTCAAATAAGCTTTTAAAGACAAATTCAGTTGAGAGAGATGAGGAAAAACACCAGGGAGAGCTCAGAGACCTTGGGACACAAACTGCCATGAAGAGGGATACTACAGGACACTGTCTTTTAATGGAAAGACCAAGACCTTAAGAGGTCGACTGTCAGGTAAGGGAAGAGAGTGGGGACAGTCCAGGAAGGAGTTTATAGATCTAGGCTTAGCCAGATGTAGTGGTTCATAGCTCTAATTCTTTTGGGAAGGGGCTTTTTTTTTTGGAGAGGGGAATGCAGGATAATTGGGGTTAAGCGACTTGCCCAAGGTCACACAGCCAGTAAGTATTAAGTGTCTGAGGCCGTATTTGAACCCAGGTCCTCCCAACTCCAGGACCTGTGCTCTATTCTCTGTGCCACCTAGCCTCCCATATAGCTCTAATTCTTCGTGCTGGGGAGGTTGCGGCCTGAAGATCATTTGAATTTGGAAGTTAAAAGCTGAAAAGGGGCTATAACACCAAAGGGATGTTATAATTGTCTGACACAAGACTGATGAGCCCTGGAAGCAGAGGGCCACCAAGCTGCTTAAGGAAAGGCAAACTGGAGCCAGTCAGAAAACCGGGCAAATCAAAGCTTCCATGTAAATCAGCAACTAGATCGAGAACTAGGTCTGTAAATAGATACTGAATTTCCATCCTGGCCAAGGTAGGAAGACTCCATCTCAGAAATAAAATAAAATAAAATGAAATGAAATGAAATAAAAATAAAATAAAAATAAAATAAAATAAAATAAAATAAAAAAACAAAAAACCATAACTCTAGTGCTGAAAGGGACCTCAGTGATCATTTAGTCTAACCTCTCTTACCTTTTGAAAGAGAAAATTCAGATCCAGGGAAGATAAGTGATTTACCCACAGTCACAGAATTAACAAGCAACAGAACTGGGATTTGAACACAAATTCTTTACTCCAGAACCACTGCTCTTTAGACTATACCATATTACCATGCAGAGAAGCAAACTCAAGTGCAAGAAAGGAGGAAATCTCCTATTTGAAATAATTAGTCTTGATAATTAAGTCCTAAGCTCAACTATTTCTAATTGCTTTAGGAATACAACGACTGTGAGTATTCTGTAAATTCTGACACTCTGGGCCAAAGGCCTGATTGCCCTGTCCTAGTTATAGTTCTGCAAAGGGCCCTAGCCAAGTGGAACTTGCTTCCTTAGGCAGTACTGATACTTCATAAGAACAATGGACATTTAAAGGTGGAAAGTGAAAGGAAGGAAAATATAAGTGAAAGGAGGATGCTAAGAACAAACCACTTCATAGTTTTGATGATGGTTTGGCTTGCTCCACAGGACCAGTAAAGGTGACTGATTCAAGTGAACCAGTGTAACAATATAGTATTTACCTTGTATCCATATGGAGTACTGATTTTTCAATAACTTGTGCATCTCAGAGAGAAAAGAAAGTCTAAACTATCCTCTCCCCTACTGAAAAAAGCACAAGTGCTGTCAACCTAGGGAAGAGGGAGGAAAGAGCCTAAGAAGTAAGCTTTTCAACTCATTCAGATTGAACAGCCTCCCCTGCTCATGTCTCAATTTTTTATTACAACTACCCTACAACTTGTGAGGAGAAGATCCCTCAGTTATGATTGCTATAAATATTGCTGTATCCACAGTAAAACCCAAATACCTCTCCAAAGAATTGAGGAATCATTTACAGAAGGGGACCTGCCCTGCAGAAGCATTACATTACCGCAGCATGCAGGCTTGCAGAGTCACCTGTCGGGTAAATAGAATTTGAAGTATTATTCCAGATTAAAAGCCATCTTCAGGATGTTCAAACAGTGCAGCTATAGTCCAACACTCAAAAAGGGGAATAACTGTTAAAAAAAACAATAACAGCAACAATAATAACTTTCCTGATGAATGTAAAGAAAAAATGGTATCCCAAAGACACGCTTTATGAATTTAAAAACATTTGTTCAGTCTCAAAAGAACAAATAACTTCACTGCTTACTTCCTTCTCTAAAAACCAAAAAGGAAAAAAAAAGTGTAAAAATAGAAACTTTGTGTTGACTTTTTTTTTCCTTTGGAGACAGAGATAAACATCTCCCTCTATTGCAGGAGTTATTTAAGAAAAAAAATGTGCTATAGACTTCGTGCTCAGAAACACTTGGTGATCTGACAATTACATATTTTCCCCATATACTGACACTCTCTCCAACTAGTAGGTACCTTTTCCTGTCACTTCCAGGCAAAAGTGAAAGCTCCTAAGTCTTATCAACAGTATGCTTTAAAAAAAATTAGATCTGAAAAAAAACAAACAAGAAAATTGCTCTTCTGCCTCTGTAACTGTAGATCATTTTCTCTCACCATGTACAAAGTCAGCTGCAAACCCCAAGGAGTCAGAGTTCACCTGGTCCTTCTGCTTTACTGTGAAAATTTCTGCAACCATTAAAGAGAAAGAAGAGCTAACTTAAAAGATAAAATAGCTGATGATCTACCTCCATGAAGTCTGGCTTTTCTAATGAAAACAACAAGAATAATGTTTGTAATTATTGTTTTACATTCCCTCCTTTGTTTATCACATTTCCCTTATCTGTAATGTGCTCCAATCCCACTCCAACTGATCTTCAGTCGTGTCTTCTGGATCTTCATGACCCCATCTGGGGTTTTTCTGGCAAAGATACTAGAGTTGTTTGCCATTTCCTTCTCCATTTCGTTTTATAGATGAAGAAACTAGGGCAAACAGGGTTAAGAGACTTGCCCAGGGTCACCCAGCTGGTAAGTGTCTGATGCTAGATTTGAACTCAGGAAGAGGAGTCTTCCTGACTTAAGACCCAGAGCTCTACCCACTGTGTCACCTAGCTGCCCACTCCAATCTCTCTGGACAAATCCTATTTATCCTTCCTAACGCGGCTCAAAATCTACTTCTGTCAACATGGCCTTGTAGAAAGAGCTCCAGGTTTGGAGTCTCTGGAGTCAGGAGATGCGGGTTGTACTCCAGGCCCAAGACTTGGTGTGTGGCCCCAGGCAAGTCATATTTACTTTCCTCATCAGTAAATTTGAAATAATCCTTGAACTATCTCCCTCAAAGGGTGGTTGTGCTGAAAGTCCTTCATAAAACAGAGTATCAGTACAAGTGTGAAATTGCTCTTCTGGAGGCACAAGATCTCTCCCTTCTGTCGTACTGAGCTTAGCATTATTGACTTTACCAGAGCACACTCACTTCCCAATGAGCAGCCGCTCAGCCTGGTGAAAAGCAGTGGCCACTGTAAAGCTTCATTGAGAATTTCCCTCAAGGACCAATACATAGTTATTGCCATCCCCAGGACAACTCTGAGGGCGGGGAAGTGGCCCAGAGGATAAAGTGCCAGGCCTAGAGTTAGTAAGACCTGAACTCAAGTCCAGCCTCAAACACTTACTAGCTGTATTAATGGGGTGCTTGGATGCCTGTGCTTGAACCCCAGTTTGTAAAATCACATCCAGTTTGTAAAATCACATTTCTCCCTAGTCTCAAATCTCCCTAGCCTCAAACTGTCTCAGGCAGTTTCTCTCTAGCTCAAGGGCAGCATGCCCTAATAAAACACTTCCCTTCCTGATACAGTGGCCAGCTGCGCCTATAGAATTTGGTAGTTTGATCCAGCTGTGTAGGGGCTGAAGCAGCTGTATACTGGGTCATACCTACTTTATATATCCTAGACTCAAGTTGTATGTATACTCCCTAGCTCATTACATACATCCTGAATCCCTTGTTCGCTTGGGATATACATATACTCCCAACATCCATTTTGTCAAACATGACACTGAAGGGTGGCAGCTTGGTCAACCCTGACTGACCGCTCACTTAGTGACACCTAAAAACCATACCTCTATGCAGCCCCACTTGGGCTATTTCCTGGTGAATTCTGGGCAGTAGGCCTGTGTAGTATATGTTCCTTTAAGAACTAACCACTCCTTAAATCCTCCCTAATCCCACCTTGACTCACCTAGTTAGCATATTTGGCACAGGTTCTACTATAGATTATACTATTAACAACTTTAACTGTACTCCTTTAAGGCTGCAGGTTCCCTAAGAACTCTTGCCTGCTGTATGGCATAATAAATCTTTGCCACCTTGACTTAGAGAATGCTTGAGTCCACGAATTCATTCCAGACTGCTTTCCAGGGACTCTGGTTATTGGGGTTCCTGGACTCCCTGAACTCCTTGACCCCTGCATCAGTGTAACCCTGGGCAAGTCCCTTAACCCTGTTTGCCTCAGTTTCCTCATTTCTAAAATGAGCTGGAGAAGGAAATGGCAAACCACTCCAGTTCTTTGCCAAGAAAACCCCAAATAGGGTCACAAACAGCTGGCACAGTCTCACAAAGAGACTGAAAATGAGCAAAAAAATAACAAAAGACTTTTCTTTCTATGAGGACCCAAACTCTTTCCTTCATATCTTTGTATTCACCCCAGTGCTTACAATAGGGCTAGACACATACCAGACTCCCCATTAACACTTGTGAACTGATTCATATTTCTTTGTCAAAATTTATTTCTTTTTTTTTTTTTTTGCTTCAAAACTCTTACTTTATTCTCTCTCGGCCTCTAATGGAGAACATGCTGAAGGCTCATTGTCTGGTGGAAATCCAAGGATGAAGTCTTCAGGCAGTGACTCTGGTGTGATCTGGGCTAACTGATTATCATAAGTGCCCAGAGTCCATAACTTCTCCAATTCATAGTTTTCTCGGGTCTCTGGAAGCATCAAATGAATCACCATGCTGCCCAAGTCCACACACAGCCAGCCCTCTGAGTCCTTGCCTTCGACCCGAGCAAACGGGTCCCTCCTGGACTTCAGGAACGTGTGCGTGGTCACCAGGGGCTGGGCTGGAGCCCGCAGGTGCCACGTGAACGCTCCGCTCACCATCACCAGCTGGTCCACCACCTACCGCAGCGCTGGGGACGCGGATCCCGCAACTACCTCTGGCATTTTCTTGCCGCAGGAGGGACACGAGCAGGTCCGGTGTGACCTGCCGCGGTCCGCTCCGCTCGGGTCTGCCTCCTCTTGCAGCGCTCTGCTCCGGAGCCCACGCGCTCCCACGGCCGAGGCTAGACTGCGGCTCCGGCCCGGCCAGCTCTGGGCCTGCAGAGGCCGGGGCCTCGCGCCAGAGCAGCGCGCACCGGAGCCGTGCCCCAGCAGCGGCAGGAGGCGCTCCCAGCAGCGGGCGCCTAGTCGCAGGCCCGGACCCATCACTGTGCGTGCGCCTACATTTCTTTTTAAAACTATTTCCCCATGAATTTTCAAATTTTATTTTCATAACAATTCTGGTATGAGAGAGCAGATACTAATATGACATACTAGCGATTTTCTACATGAGCAAACTGGAGTACCAAGAGGTTAAAGGCTAGGCACACAGGAAATGCTTGCTTAGTGTCAGCTTGCTGACTGATGAGAGGAAACAAAGAGGGTAAGGTGAGGCAATGAATGGGGTTCCATCCATCAATCATCAGGAAATGTTTCCTGAGCACCTACTATGTCCAACATACTATACTAGGCGCCAGTAATTAATCGCCAGAGGTATAATTTGAATCCAGTTCTTACTGATTCCAAATCTGCAATTTAGTGCAGTGAAAGAGTCCTGGAGTCTGAGTCCGCAGAGATTTTGGATAAGATTATGGCACTTCCTAGTTCTGTGATCCTGGGTGAATTATTCAACCTCTCTTGAATAGGAGAGATAAATGGAGATAATAATAGTGGGTACCCCACAGGGGTGTCTTGATGTATGTAAGATGGTACATGTAAAGTACCCTGAAAAACTTCAAGTATTATCTAAGTCGGATATTAGTTCAGTTACTAAATCATTCCACCGTTCCCTCAGAACCATGTTAACTGATTAGCTAATATTTAATCAATGAACAAATATTTATCAAATATTTTATTTAATTTTATTTATTAAATATTAAATATTTATTTAAAATGTTTTAGGCACTGTGTTCGGTGCTGTATAAACAAAAATAAAATGGAACCAGTTCTTTCACAATGGAGTTTATATTTTTATCAAGAGAAACAACATGAGAAGGGGAAGAAGGAAAGCAATTATTTATAAAGTGCTTATTACGTATCAGCACCGTGCCAAGTGTTACCTCATTTGATCCTCACAACAACCCTAGAAGGGTAGCTGCTGTTATTATTCCCATTTTTACAGTAGAGGAAACTGAAAAAGGCAGAAATTGAGTGACTTACCCAGGGTCACACAGACAGTAAGCATCTGAGGACTGATTTTAACTCGGGTCTCCTAACTGCAGGCCCACTGATCTATACACTGTGTAGCCTAACTATACTCATATAAGTAATATGATACATTAATGTTTTATAAATCAATTTTAATGATATCTCACAGAATAAACTAATGCTGAAATGTCAATGGCTAGTGATGACTTCATGTGTTACACCTCCAAAAGACTGCATTTGCATCTGAACAGTCATTGAATGACAACTCAAAACAACCCAAAACAAACTTCTGAAGATGAAATTTCCAGCACTGTAGGGAGTTATTTTTGGTCATGGGGACCTTTCAGGGTTCTTCAAATCATATTGCATAGCCATCTGTCTTCCTTGTGATTCATCAACAATGATAATAAGCTTGGGATGAAATGATGGACGTGGTCCCCTCTCTGCTGAAAATCATTCCTTCTCGATCTTCCTTCCCTGGCACTCAGGAAACGGGTACTCCTATCAGAGAGCAATCCCAATGTTACACTGACCACGTAATCCAGATTTTCAGTCTTGATTTCAAATAGTCTGTCCCATTGACTTCATTAAGTACCCAAATGCCTCACTATTCCAATGTTTCAACAAAAATTTGGAGGATCACAGGCAGAAGGAATAGTGCTGCTGCCTACCGAAAAATGCACAAAGGACAAACAGGTATGATAGCTGTAGCTATGTGAATAATATGCATGTTGATGGTAACCTGGAAATGCACAAGTCGGGCAAACTGACCACAAAGTGATAAAACCTTGTAAACAAAAAAAGTCTCCCACTCTCCATTAGGAGAGGATACATTTTCATTCTATTGTTGTATAGTTACTTTATTTTATGGTTCAATAACATTGGAAGTATGTTCAAAATTATTTCATGATTATCTTCAGTAAATGACTTGCTAAATGTGGAACTAGATGTGATTTAATTTTTATTCTTTTGAAAGAAAGACTTTTCATAAAAATGAATCCACAAATCAGGAAAAATAAAAATGCATTCTTTGTCAGACCATGCAGTTTCATTTTTGGTACAGGAAATAATGGTTATCCTACTGCCTCTCTCTCTCTCTCTCTCTCTCTCTCTCTCTCTCTCTCTCTCTCTTTCTCTCTCTCTCTCTTTGGGAAATGGAAAGAAGGCATACTAGGAATGAATGTACGGAAATAACATGTGATTCAATGCAATTTAGTTTCTCTTGGTAGAATGTAAGCTTCTTAAGAGCCAGACTATTTCACGCCTGTGTTTATATCCCCAGCACCTGGCACATCCCACCGCACCCCCCAACTCGGTCCTCCCTTCATTTCATTAGTGGAAGAAACTTGAGGGGAGAAAAATCTCTTTAACCAATGTAGTTCAGTGACTGATTTATAATTTAGAGCCATCTGGGGCACTGAGAGACTTGGCCCAGAGTTATAGTCAGTATTTATTAGAGGCAAGAAAGACTTGAATACAGGACATGCTGACTCCAAGGCTGGCTTTCTAACCTAACCACTGTGCTGGGCTTCCTCTCACCTTGAAGATAAGAGGTATTTAATAAATGTAAGTAGAATTAAAAAGTATATTGGTATTGGGTATTCTGTAAAAGCATTCCCAGAGGGGGATGTATGTTAGCATTGTGTATGATATATTATATTTCATTAGGTTGCATAGCTTAATTTTTTAAATATAGTAGTCTGAGAATGTTGTTTATTTCTGCTTTAAAACTGTTTTTGTGCTTAGCAATATTTTTATTTTCAAGAATTAAAGCCTCTGGGCTTGAGCAGTAGATTATTTTTAATACACTGCACAATATTTATATGAGCAGCTTACATGGATAAAGCCATGCTTCAATATTTGGCACCCAGATTGTCGTGTTTCCATCTCACCATCACGTTTGGCCATACCCTTTTCCATTCCCACACTCTGAAGTCCGCCCTCGAGTCGCAAAGAATCAAAACAAGGAGCCCAAAGCTATAATTATCCTGGTTTCCAAATGGAGAGTGCAATTACTACTACCTACTATCATCTAATCACTCAGACAGAGCCTATGCTAGGCCCAGAGGATGACTGCAAACCTGAACCCATATTACTTACAGGTGGCTTCAATCCACTGCCACTAAACTGGAGAAATAGCCATCCATGGTGAGATTGGGAGGTCACCTCTTGCTTTTTTTCTGTGATTCCAAACACTACATAATTCAGATTTACATTTCACTGGGGTAGGGTAGGGGCCATCCCAAAGTGAGGAGGAAAGGAACCCAAAAGATTCTTCTTAAGCCATTTCTGATCTGTTTCTTCATTGCTAAACTTCCTTATTATCTTTAAGTATTCACCCCTTTAAAGCAATGCAATTCCACTACTGTTTCCACTAGGCTGGATAAAATATTCTTTCAAAGGTTACCAGTGACCTTCTAAACTTCAAATTCAATGGGCTTTTCTTAGTTCTCATATCCGCCTTGATTTATCTGTTCCACAGTATGCTGTTAAATTCAATTCTATTCACAACAAACATTCATTGTTATCTCTGTTTATTTCCTTGGCTTCCTTCCTTGCCCTGGAGGGTAGTGTAGTGGAGAGTTCTGAGCTTAGAGCCACAGGACCTGAGTTCAAATTTCAGTTCTGCTAAATTACTACCAATGTGACCCTGGTTTAAGCTCTCTGGGTCTCCTTCCTCATCTGTAAAATGAGGGATATAGCCTCAAAGGTCTCTTCTTCCTCCAAATTCATGATGTTGTGATATTACATCAATATACGACTATCTCTCTTAATATTCCTTTCCTGGCTTCTTTACTATCACTTATTCCTAACACCCCCAAATATAAAGCATTCCCAAAGATTCTGTTCATTGAGCCCGGGTCTGTTCTCATAATCTCTTGCATGGCGTTTCCTTCTCTCCCTTGTATGGCTTTAACTATCACCTCTGTGCACATGAGTACCAAGTCATTAGCTCCAACCTTAACTTCTCTTCTTAGCACCAATTTTTCATTTTTTAATTATCATCTAGTAATTTCCACTATAATGTAACATCAAATTCAACATGGATAAAACTGAACCATATATCTATCTAACCCTCAGACTGACCCCACTTCTTAAATTGTCTCTTTCTCCTCCTGTCCATTTCATTTCTCCCATTATCTAGGGTTCAGCTTTCATCTCCCCTGCTGCTATAATCTAAGGTAACCAATGGATCTCAAACTCATTGATGAGTTGGAGGGATGCCAACTCCAAGTATGTGAAGACTTCCCCCAGTGGAATGGGCAAATAGAACAATTTGTTACAAAGTCCTTGAAGGCAGACAAAGCAGGCTATGTGGAGACTTAGAGCTTAGTCAGACATCAAAGATGGCAAGGCCATCCAGCTCATCCCAGGACATCGCCAGTCATCTTAATTTTTATCTTTTCACTGGACTGATGATGACTCAGCAATAAGAGAGTGAGACCGGTGACTTTACACAACTCTGTCTCACTTAAATCCAATTCACTCAAAAGTTAAGACATTACTCTATAATGTCATTGGTGTTCTTCAAAAACAAAGGGTGTGGGGGCAGGTAGGGGCCATGTAGTCAGGAGGACCTGAGTTCAAATTCAGCCTCAGACAATCACTTACTAGCCATGTGACCTTGGATAAGTCACTTAACCCCAATTGCCCTGCTTTCCCCCCCCCAAAAAAAAGTAAAAACAAAAACAAAAGGTGAACAGTAACAATTAAATATCAAATATTACTGCTTTTTTTTCTTCACAATGACTCTGATGTTCATCAATTTAACCAAATTCTATATATGACACATAATAATACTGTTGTTCAGTCATGTTCAACTTTTTGTGACACCATTTGGGGTTTTCTTAGTAGAGATACTAGAGTGGTTTGCCATTTCCTTCTCCAGCTCATTTTACAGATGAGGAAACTGAGGCAAACAGGGCTAAGTGACTTATCCAGGGTCACACAGCTAGTAAGTATCTGAGGCTGGATTTGAACTCAGGATGATAAGTCTTTCTGACTACAGGCCCAGCACTCCATGCATTATGGTGCCACCTAACAGCCCACATAACAATAAGGTCTAGAAAAATAGATACAAATGATAAATAACACTCAATCTTCAGACCCTAAACATCTCATATCTTAGCTAATACAAACAGTCTCCTAACTGGATTCACTAACTCCTGCCTCTTTCCCAACCTCATTGATCACATACATAAAAGTCAAATCAGTCTTCCTCCAACACTGTTCTATGTCAGTGGTCTGTTTTTCAAAACCTCCAGCAGCTCCCCTTTTGGCTATACAGATAGGCTTCATGGCACACAGAGAAGAATACTGTTTAAACCCAGATAAACAATCTGAGTTCAAAATTTTACTTTGCTTTTTTTTTAGCTGTGTGACTTTGGCTAAGTCATTCAACCTCTTTGGATCTCAGTTTCCTCATCTTTTAAAATGAAAGGATTACAGAGTCTTCCTAGCCCTTAATGTTCTCTATGGTCTATAAAGTCTCAAGGAATTTCCTGTCTATTATCACTTACTTAGTCATTAATTATACATTTCAGATACTCTCTCTTGCGATATGTATCTTTATCTTGAAAGTATTTAAATCTTGTCCTTTTCATGAGTGTTAGTCTTCAGTTAAGTGGCTCTCCCACAAAGGCTGCCCCAGGAATGGGTGCACAATAGCTATTCTCTAAATACTTATTGATTCTGTCTTTCACAAAATATCCAGGAAAGCAATGGAGGGTAAAACAGGGGGACATTTGGCCCTGGTTTCCTTTTAAAACTAGCAATAATGAACAGATGTTTATTAAGCTGAACAAATGGGGAAGTCAATAAATGAATTTCATTTCTTTATGAAATTACTTCCCTCTGCAAGGCTGGTAGAAAGATATTCAGCAAATGATTAAATGAACGGAAAGGCTTTTGTCCTTGCTGATTGTAGCAGTATGTGATCTTGGGATTTAGAAGGTGCCTTAGGGGTCATCTAGTCAGAAGTACGGAATATCAGAGGTAGAAGACACCTCAGAGGCACTGAAGTCCAACCCAAAACCACACAAGAATCCTCAACTCCAGGATACCGAGCAACCCCTCATCACACCTTAGCCTGGTGTCTGTGTGTGTGTGTCTGTGTGTGTGTATGAGAGAGACAGACACAGAAACAGAGAGACATAGACAGAGATACACACAAAAGAGAGAGAGAGAGAGAAATACAGACACAGACACACAGAAGAAAGACAGATACACAAAGAAGACAGAGAGACAGAGACAGAGAAAGACACACACAAGAGAGGGAGAGGGAGAGAGAAACAACCTTCTGAGGAGCACACATCCTAATCCTACCCTGGTGTAACTCCCCTACAACTTTCCCCATATGGAGCCAAAATCTGACTCTGCAGGTTCCATCTATTGCTCTCATTAATGTTCTTTGAAGCTAAATACAAGACAAAGCCTTCTTCTGCAGGAAGTCCTCCAGATACTAGCTATCATGTTCTCCTCCCCCAAATCTTCTCTTATCCAGGTTAAACATCTTCAATTCCTTCAACTGATCCTCAAGAGTCTTTACCATCCTGTTTCCTTTTCTCTGACTGATGCCCAGGGTATCAATGTCCTTCCCCAAATCTCACATGCAGAAATGAAGAACATACTGAAGCTTGCAGTCTTCTCAAAATATAGGAGAGGAGGAGTATCTGCTCCCTCATTCTCAGCTGATGCTGAGAGATGACTTGTTCAATATTATAGAGGGCAATAGGGACAGAGCTAGCGTCTGAGCCCAGATTCTGTGACTCCAAATTCAAAGCTTTGGCTCCCATGACACATGGGAGGCTCAGGAAGACTGAGCCAGCTAAGCACAGTGGCAGAGAACACAATGTTACTGGGTTCTAAAGAGAAGGGTATTTTTGTGCCATTCGATGACTAAGAGATTGGTTTTTTTTAAAGTCATTTAAGGTCAAGGAGATAATCCCTATTCACAGCCCACAATTCAGATTAAATTTTCCTTTATCACCCTCACCCAAACCAATCATTCCCTAAGGTACTTCTTGCCTCTCCCACACACTTTAGTCAATCAATAAGCATTTATTAATCTCCAGTGATGTACCAGGCACCATGTAAGACACTGAAGAAGTAATGACAAAAATGAAATTGTCCCTGCGATGCAGGAATTTACTTTATTGCTATTTTTCCAATCTAATTTGTTCCAACTCAATGCAATAAACACTTCTTAAACAGCTATTAAGTGCAAAGAAGTGCTAGGTACTGAGGATATGAAGACAGAATGAAAAACGGTTTCTGCTTGTGTTTGTAAAAGGAGAGGACACCCCTGGATTTTCTTCAGTAACAGGGGTATTAACAACTGTTCTTGCTATACCTGCTTAGTAAATACCTTTGTAAAAGTGCCCACCCCCCCAAAAAAAAGAATACCGTCCCTACCTACAAGACATTTGTGGTTTACTTAATAATGTGCTGCCTTGAACTATTCATTTTTCTCTTAACAATCTCATCTCCCTAATTATTTTCTTATGTCCCTGTAATGGGAATGGGAATTTGAAGATCTTCCCTGCCCCTTAATAGACCTAGGGGGGAGTATGAAGACCTCCCCTGCTTTGAAAGTAAACTCTGACCCCTAATAGACTGAATGTAATCACATGGAGCTGATGGAGGGAATTTGCTAAAGAGTGGAGCAGAGCCCACAGGAAGCTTCCCTGCTGTAAAGATAAACTCTATACCCTAATGGGCTAAATATAGTCACATAGAGCCTGTGGTGGGAGGAGTTTGCTGAAGAGAAGCAGAGCCCACAGGAAGCTGGTCACATCTAGCCAGATGATGAGCTCAGGCAAGGAGATAGAGAGGTTGTGAATAAATATTGATCTTGTATTGGTTTGTGGGAAGGCTGAAGGATGCTGTGGCTCTCAGCATTATTATGGTTCCTGACTATCTTTGGTAGTATGATGGAATTGGCTTACTGGTTTTGGGATTTGGTTTTCTGGTGTCAAAATAAATGCTTCAGTTCTATCTATCTGGAGAGTTTGGTATATTTTGTGATTGAACATCATGCAATACTTATAGTCACAGTCTTTATCATGATTGTGGGCTATAAATATTGCATTGGTGCAAAAGTCCCTTATACTGTGCAGAAGACTTTGCACAAAGTAGGTACTTTGGAAATGTTTGTATATTGATTGACTGCCAAGGAAAAAAAGCACAGGATCTTCCTTCTATAAAAGTGGGAGAAAAGAAGAGAAAAAAGTTAAGGACAGGAGGCAAATTGGTAAGCAGAAGAAGTACTTGGGATTCAAGGGCAGCAAACAGGCTGGGGATAGCAGCAGAGAGGTCAGGACTGAGACAGAGGAGTGGCATTTGGCACCAAGACAAAGATAAGTAGCAAGGCTAGCTGGCCACATCCCTTTTGTAGAGAAGAGTATTTGAAGCTTTAGGCTGTACCTAGGAAATCCTACTTGTAGCGCAACTCTGGTCCACATGTAAACCCTACACTGTTTCAGTCTATTTGTTCCCCATTAAACCCTGACAGAATTCTGACTAAATGAGTCTGCTTTTCTATATCTTTTTTAGATAATGATCAGATGAGCAAAGGGACTTCAGAAAAGCCTGGAAAGATTTATATGAACTGATGCTGAGTGAAGTAAGCAGAACCAGGAGAACATTGTACACAGTAACAACAACATTGTGTGATGACCAACTTTGATAGACTGGGTTCTTCTCAGCAATGCAGGGATCTAAGACAATTCCAAAAGACTCATGATGGAAAAATGCTATACATATCCAGAGAAAGAACTATGGAGCCTGGATGAAGATTGAAGCATACTATTTTCTCTGTTGTTTTTATTTTGTTTTGTTTCTTCTTTATTGTTGTTCCTCCCATTGGTTCTAATTCTTCCTTACAACATGACTAATGTGAAAATATGTTTAATAGAAATGTATAAGTAGAACTTATATCAAATTGCACACCATCTTGGGGAGGGGAGAGGGGGAGGAATTTTGAAACTCAGAATTTTATGGAAGTAAATGTTGAAAACTAAAAATAAATTAATTTTTTAAAAAAGATAATGATGATGGAGTTCTAAAATCATAATTTGAGAGCTAAGGATCTTAGAAGTCATCAAGTTCAATCCCTTCATTTTGCAGATAAGGGAACCAAGGAAGAGGATCACATAGCTAGTTAAATGTGTGAGACAGAATCCAAACCCATAACTTCATGACAAGTATCTACCATACCAAGCTGCCTCTAACAATACCTCAAATTTATGTAGCATTCTAAGATTTGCAAAATGCTTTACAGAGATTATTTCATTTAATTCTCACAACAACTTATAAGGAAGGTGTTGTTATTATCTCCATTTTGTTGTGATTCAATCATTTTCAGTCATGTCTGATTCTTTGTGACCCCACTTGGGGTTTTTTTGGCAAAGATACTAGAGTGGTTTGTCATTTCCTTGTCCAGATCATTTTACACATAGAGGAAACTAAAGCAGAGGTAATTGACTTACCCAGGATCACACAGCTGCCAAGTGTCTGAGGCCATATTTGAACTCAGTGAAGATGAGTCTTCCTGACTTCTGCCCTGGCACTCTCTCCGCTGAGCCACCTCGCTGCCCATTTTACAGGTGAGGAAACTGAGGCCCAAAGAGATTAAATGATTTGGCTGGAGTCCCACAACTAGTAGTTATTTGAGGTGAGATTTCAACTCAGGTCTTCTTCCAAGTCCAGCATTATGTTATGTATTACACTAACACAAAACACTGCTATTAAAAAAGCTTAGTTTGAATTAAATCTTCTGTCATGATGTTTGGCATCAGGTAGGCAAAATACTGAGATTGCTGATGGAATTTAAATTCCTGAAAACATTTGCTCTTTTATTTATTTATTTTTTACAAGCTGTCAGTGTAATAGTGTCATAACTCATTTTCAGAGCCATTTATAGCCTCACCCAGTGGCCTGTCCTGAAGTGGGCTGTGTGGAAACAGCCGCCTTTCCATGACTAACGTGCTCTATTTACAATGACAAGTTTATCACACCCAGGATATTTTTATGGATGTAACTCCAGCTTGTGTTTTGGTTCCTCTCCTCTCGCTGGCTCTGTTTTAGCACCCACTGCACAGAGAGGCAGCCCAGCTGCATGGTTATTTAAACATGAATGGACTTCCAAATATGGAATGATAATAATGATAATCCCTTACATTTGTACACAGTGCTTTGTGTTTTCCAAAGCCCATTCAAATTAATTTTCTCATGTGATCCTCATGACAGCCTTGTGAGATAAAGCAGGCCAAGAGTTATTATCTTCATTTTACAGGTGAGGTTTCATGAGAATAAGTGACCCACCTAAAGTCACAGAGTAATTTAAAAGGTTCCCTCCAAGACTTGGCTTGCACCCTCCTCCACAGGGTACTTTCTAAAGACCTTTTCCTCCTCCCTGTCCCCCAGTGCTCTCTCTTCCAATCCCAAAATTATTTTGTATTTACTTTGCATGTAATTTTATTCACTTATCTCTGAACAGCTACGTCTGTCTCAGAGCAGAGAGTAAGCTCCTTGAGGCAGGAAGTATTGCACTTCTGTCTTTGTATCCTGAATACCTAGCTTAATGCCTGAATATATTAGCTCCCTAAGAAGTGCTTGAATTGAATTGAACTAGTAAAGTTTTAAATAGAACCTGTTTTCCTGCCTAGTCCCAAGACCTTTTCTATTCATCACATTGCCTTCCTGAAGCCAGAGAGTTTCCTTATAGAACATGGAGCTCTCTCAAAAAGCGGGCATGATTGCAGAAAAAGAAGCCTTAATGTGGAAGATGAACACTAAAACATGAGCAGTACCACTTACCAATACAAAGATTCACAGATGGTAAAACTGGAAGAGAATTCTGGGATTATTTAGTGAAACCTCTTTCTTTGTACAAATGAATTCACTGGGGCTCACCAAGGTTAGTGACTTGCCAAAGGTCACAAAGGTAAGGAGTAGAATCTATCTTCTCTGATACAATTTTAGCATTCTGGGCATACTGTGGTGCTGTTTTCTACACATGTTAGTGTAGTGTTGGAGTGATAATGTGGTTTTAACCCCAAATCCTCCCCATTAACCAAGACCTTTATTCACAAGGAAAATCTCCAATTAGAGACATAAAGACTCCAAAAAAGTCATGCTAATTCCACCAGTGCAGACCTTTATTGGGTCTGGGACCAAGAGAAAACAGGAGACTAGGGGAAGGAGTAGAGTATATAATACTTAAGGATTGTTTCCTCCTATAACAAATGTTATAGACACAATCAATTTAACACAAATGTATCTCCTATTGTTAGATTACCAACGAATTGGTTAAATATCAGCAACAACAAAGGATTTACATGGAAGGAGATATGAGGCAGATTTAGACAGTGTCTACAAGATGCCAAAAGAAATGGATGATAAGTGGAAAATCTAGTAACTATTTAGAGGAAGCTAGGTGGCATGGTGGATAGAGCCCTGGACCTGGAATACAGTAGACCTGAGTTGAAAGCTGGACTCAAGTACTTACTAACTTTGTGACCCGGGGTAAGTAACTTAACCTTAGTCTGCCTCAGTTTCCAAATCTATAAAAAATATAGGTAATGAGAGCACTTACTTCAAAGGGTTGTTGTGAGGATACAATGAGATATTTGTAAAGCACTTTATAAATTTTAAAGTGCTATATAAATGCTAATTGTTATTATTGTTACTATTCACTCTGATACTTAGAACTTTGTAGTTACATAAATTTTCTCAGAAAATCCTCATAACAGATAGCACGTATTATATCTCTAGTTTACAGATGAGGAAAATGAGACTCAAAGACATTGTATCTAATCATTCAAAGCAACTGTCAGGACTGGATCTCAAATGTAGACCTTTCTTCCAAGTCCAGAGCTCTTTCTATATAACGTTGTGACTTACTCACATAACTCTGAAATATAAAATTTTTGGAACCATCTGGATAATGAAGGATTTGTAGACCAAATTCCCAACTAATTGACTGACTCTTTCCCCTTTATTGAAATGTTTTGGCATCCCCTGGGCATGACCTTAGCAGATGTGTGGGAATTTGAATCAGTGGTCCCTTTGTCATTGCTAAAAGCATGTACTGAACAAAAATTCACTACAGCAGCCTTACTAGCTTCCTTCTGGAGCCAAACTATAATCCTGTAATTAACAAAATTCTGCTACTTTAACTGAGTAGAAGCAATGGATTTGGCATGTCACTAGCTCATGTTTCAGTGGTTTTAAGGAGTGAGTTGAAAGCAAGCTGCGTGGGCCAAGTGTTGTGGGGTGACAACCGGGGGCCTGTCTATCCAGCCTCCTGGGGCCTCCCTGAGGAAGCAAGAACAGCTGCTCAAGTCCAAATGGCTTCACATCATAAATACAAGAGCATCATAGACGTCCTTTTAAAAAATGTGTCGCCTAGTCATTGTCAACACGCCGAACTTGGTCACATACTGATTAGAGTTTAGCATGAATCAGAATGGTGAGAGAAGGCTTCCAGGAGGAGGTGAGACTGAAGCTGGGCTTTAAAGGTCAGGCAAGCTTTAAATAGGCAGATGGGTAGAGGAGAAAGCATTCCAGGTTGAGTGATGGCTGTACAGTCCTAGGTCTCAGCAAGGGTGGCTGAATCAGCAGGAGCCAGCAGAGTCTGCCTGGAACTATATAGGGCATCAATGTCAGCTGGGGGCAAGGCATGAATGCCTCTGGAATAAAAAGAACTAAGTCTCTAGGAAGCATCTTGACTTCAGACAAAGTGCTAACTTACCTGTATTTAAGATCTTAGCTCTCAGCAGATATCCTCAGATTTGAACTATAACTAGCAACTAATCTACCCAATCATAATAGCCCCTGAGGTATCAGAGCCTCAATGTCATTTTGGTCATAGAACATCCAAGGCTGTAAATTGTCTATGTTGGGGCAGCGAGGTGGTGCAGTGGATAGAGCTCTGGGACTAGAATCAGGAAGACTCCTCTTCCTAAATTCAAGTCTGACCTCAGATACTTACCAGCTGTGTGACAGTGGGCAAGTCACTTAACCCTGTTTGCCTCAGTTGACTCTATCTGTAAAATGAACAGGAGAAGAAAATGGCAAACCACTCCAGCATCTTTGCCAAGAAAACTCCAAATGGGGTCAGGAGAGTCAGACATGACTGAAATAACAACAAATACACAGGAAGCAATAGGGTAATGCTTGCTGTTAGAATTTACAAACATACACACACACACACCCACACACACACCCACACACACACACAAAAGAAAAGAATTAAAACTGCATCTTCTCTCCTTCCATCATTAGATGAACTTCCTCTTTCCCCTAGTGAGACTCTCCCCTGCTCCTCTACTGCCTAGAGATTTCCCTCATTACAGGTTCCATCTTGGGTAGCATATGACAAAAGTATGTCTGCAAAAAAAGAGCATGAATAAATATTCCTGGGACAGTCAGGAGGTGGACTTAACTAATGTGGAGGCTTCCCATTGGGAAGAAGTGAGAAAAATGGTCAGTTAGGCACCATAGAGTCATATAATTATGTGCCTTGAAAACCAAAAAAAAAAGGCTTGATGTAGTCAAACACTCAGAATCTTATAAAGCTAGAATTGGAATGGACATTTGAAATTTTGTACCACTCCCTTAATCTTTCAACTAAGGCAAACAAGGCCTGAGCAGCTAGGTGACACAGTGCATAGAACACTGGGCTTATAATCAGGAAGATTCATCTTCCTGGATTCAAATCTGGCCTCAGACACTTACCAGCTGTTTGACCTGGGGAAGTCATTTAACCCTGTTTGCCTCAGTTTTCTCTTGGAGAAGGAAATGGCAAACCACTCCAGAATCTTTGCCAGAAAACCCCAAAACTGGG
Source organism: Pseudochirops corinnae (assembly GCA_028646515.1). Lineage (NCBI taxonomy): Eukaryota > Metazoa > Chordata > Mammalia > Diprotodontia > Pseudocheiridae > Pseudochirops > Pseudochirops corinnae. The sequence continues at coordinate 173,347,805 of CM053588.1, forward strand.
TCACAAAGATTTGGGCACGACTGAAATGAATGACTAAAAAAAAAAAACCAACCTAAAACAAGGCCCAGAGATGTTAGCATACTTCCCCAAGAATACATAGAAAGAAAATTACTAGAGATGTTTAGGGTTGGACAAAGTAGGCAAATTCACTTACAGATGAGTAGAAGTCATCTAGAGTTCTTCACAAATACAGATGCCTTTAATATGTATCTAGGATTGTCCCAAAGAACAACTGCCCTGAGGTAAAATATTGAGAAATCTTAAAGTGAAATGAAAGGTCATTATTCTGGGACAGATGGCTGTCACAGAAGTCTCTATCTCAGGCAAGAAAACAGTTCTTACATCAAATCTACTGAAGGAAACATGGTAGATACATGAAAAACCAGGATTTGAATTTTTCATAAGAGAATTGTTTTGGAATGCTGTGCAAGGAATGATTGTGAAAATTCCAGCCAAACATTTTGTGTTATTTTTTCCACTAAAAAAATAAAAAATAACTAAACCATGTCACAGAAATACATGCCTAATCTGATTTAAATGTGTTGGTCTGCCTTTAGTCTCTGTTCATGAATATCATAATATCATTAATAATTAAGAATTCATGGAAAAACCAGGCAGAAACAGAAATCATTTTAAATCTAATCTGCTGTTGTTGTGAGTGTTTGTTAGGATTGTAAATGTCATGCTGAACTCCACAGCGATCTGGCCAATCTGAACAATTGCCTGAGCAGCCTGGCTGAAGCTAAATATGGAATGAACAAACCCCCAAATTGCAGTATTGTTATGGGTAGCTTATTATTATTATAGAACAGGATATGTTGGCTTTCTAAATGTGTGGGAGATGCTTATCTATACTCAAATGTTATACAGTCCCTCTCTATTTTTTCTTCACAAGACCAAGCCTCTGTCAGGGCATGGTTAGTGATGTTGATGACTAGCTATCAGCTTTGGAGACTGGGCCAATTGGACTTAAACCAGAACAGGCCATTCTTCAGGTCTTGCCACGTCACTTTTCCCTAATGAACCCCACTAACATTAACGTTTCCCTTTCTTAGGTCCTTCTCAGAAGTCATCTAAGCCAGATATTTTAATATTTGATGATATGCTTTTTTTTCATCTGTTTCATATGCATATAGGCCTCGTCTCTCCAACTAGAATGTTTGAGAGTGGAGTCCATGACCCCATCTTGTGTTTTCCCCAGAGTACTCAAGGACACAAAAGGCTTCAAAAGATAATCGTTAATTGATTGAAAGGCAGCAACTTGTCCTTTGGAAAGATCACTGAACTTGCAGAAAAGAGACCTAGGTTTGAACTGTGATTCTGACACATTCAGTGAATGACTCTGGAAAAGTCACATAATCTCTTGTGAACCTCATGGGTCTCTCCAAGGAAATGTAGATAATTGCGTATGACATGTCTCACAGGGTTGATTGGGAGAATGTGCTTTGTCAACCTAAACCTGTATGTAATATGACTAGTCATTAATGTTGGGACTTCAGCTACAAATGTTGTTGGCCCTCTGTTCTCCAGTACAGCTGCCCTACTGAGGTCATCTCCTCTGACCAATATTACTGCAGCAATTCTGAGGCTTCCTCTTCCTTGTATTTCCTCAACCTATAAATCTCTATAAAGGTTTCCTATTTGTCTCCTGACTTGGCTTAGATTTTTAAATGAAAAATTGCCAATTCGGTGAGTTTAAAAAAAACGAGATTCCTTTTCATGGACTAATAAAAATATAGTGGATCTCTTATACTGTTTACATTTTCTGATTATAATAAAAATACTACTTGAAAATACTTTTTGAAAATTATTACTCAGCAACTATGTTTTCATGGAAAGAATACTGGATTTGGAGTTAGACACCTTGCATTCAAATCTTGGCTCTGATATTTACTAGTTGTATGACCTGGGGTAAGTAACTTCCCCTCAATTTTTTGGTCAATAAAATGAGTTATATTAAATGATCCCTGAGATCCCTCCCAGCACCAGATCCTATGAATCAGTTTCTTTCTGTCATTGACATCACTTAGCCCCATCTGCCAGCCTGGAGACAGCCTTGCCCTTTTGAACTGGGTCCAGGTCCAGGTCCAGGTGAGTTATTATTGTTATTATTATTATTATTATTATTATTATTATATTACAGCATACAATTTATGAATGTAATCTATAATAATACCTTCGATCTATTCAGTATTTTACATTTTTAATGTAAACGCTTTCACTATATCCATTATTTTCTTTGATCATAATCAAATAAGAAAGATAGGGCTGGTATACAGGCATAGCTCATAGGAGATTGCCCCAAATGGTGTTCTTTTACAATAACATCATTAACACAGTTACAACCAAACCAAGGGCTTCTAGCTAATTGCCCACAGAGGAGCATCACTTGTGGAGTCAGGTAACTAGTGTTGAGGTCATAACCTTGCCATTTATTAGCTACTTAAGCCTGGGCAAAGTATCTCGCCTTTATGGACACTGGTTCCCTGCTCAATAAAATAGGGATAATAATGTTTTCCCCGCCTATCTCACAGAGTCGTTGTAGTGAAAAAAAATATTTTTTTATGAATTTAGGGTAGCTGGATGGTGCAGTGCTAGACTTGCAGTCAACAAGGTCTACGTTCAAATTCTGCCTTAGATGCTTACTAGCTATGTGACTTTGGGCAAGTCACTTAATGTCCTTCAAATTCAGTTTTCCTCATCTGTGAAGTGGATGGTTTCCCAGGGTTGTTTTGAGAATCAATTGAGATAACCTATGTATAGCTCTTTGCAAGACTCAAAATGTTATATAAATGTGAGTTATTATTATTATTATTATTATTATTATTATTATTATTATATTACAGCATTGTTCCAGTTGAAACAGTGTCCCCTTGCAATATTCTTTCAACTATCCTTTCTTCCTGGAACCAATGGAAAGTTAGAGCCAGTAAGAGAAAATTAATTACCTAAGTTAAACACGTAGTGGGGATTAGGAGCCAGGTCTATTGACTCTGAGTCTGGGGCTTATTCCTTTACTCATCTGATTGTCGATCAGTCAAGAAGTAGTTACTCAATGTCTACTCTGTGATAGGCACAGCAGTAGGCCCTAAGAATATAAACACCAAAGTGAGACTGTACCCATCCTCAACAAGTGTCCCTTCCATTGACATCACTAGATACCAGGGTTCTCTGAAGTCAGTGAAGTTTTCTTCTACCACACAGACTTATTGAAGCAATCCTTGAAGCTGCAAAAAATAGCCTGATTAATAAGGAATTTGAGTTCTTCACTAGGAAAAATAGCCTTTCCAGATTTTTCTGCAGTGCTACTCTTCTTGGTCATCTTGGTTAAATCTAGCCTTGCCAATGTCTAATTTCCATCTTATTGGACTGTAGGTATCCAGATGGCCAGCATGGAAGATATATTCTAACTGCATACACTGCTCCCTCTGTCCAGCTTCTCTCTGAATCACAGTCTTAGCCGCTGACCATGGGGATGCTCTCCGGATGGTGACTGCCACATGTGCACACCAAAGGATGAGTCCAGACATCTGTTTACATTAAGAGATCCAAACTCCTGCTGATTAATTACCTTTCCTTTCCTGTGAATAAACAGGAGGACCTCAAGTTAATTAAGGTACTTGTTCAATTACTTTAATTGGTATTAGGAGTGTTGCTTCTTCATATCTAATATCTGAGAACCTACCTGATGTGGGCACTCAGGCAGAAGTAATGTGACTCCAAAGGTTGGAGAACAGCCTAAAATTTTCTCAGTAACAATAAGTTCAAGGAAGGAACATGGGAGATTCATCACTCAGAAAAGAATCACAGATTCAAATGGAAGAGATCCTATTTTCCTGTTCCTATATCCCAGATCAGAACTCAGGGTGATGTTCCCCATCTTCAAGGAGTCAGCCAGTCAATACACATTTATTAACCAGCTCTTATGGGTCAGGCAATGTGCCAAGCACCTAATAAATTGTCAGAGAAGGGAGGCACTACCTGGCATAACCTGAGGGATTCCAAGAAGATCCTTGAGGGAGCCCATGAAAAGCCTGTCATGTAACAATTTATTTATCATTCTACCATTATTATTCTACTATTTTATTATTCCACCATTAGACATCCTACCATTAGACACAGTACCTGGCACATGATAGGCACTTGATAAATGTTTATTGACTAATGCCTGACTGATTCATTCATTCAACAAAAATTGATTAACATATTTAAACTTTATCACTTAACTCTGTTTTTGATTAAATCAACTGAGCTAGAAGTGAGGGGAAAACATCTGTGTTCAGAACATCTGAAAAGGTATGGGGAGAGCTACAGAGTTTAAAAGCAACTTGGTGCCTGAGGCACAATACTTGGAGTTAGGTAGTCATAGGTTCAAATCCTGCCTCTGATACTTACTAGCTTGGTGATGCAAGCCAAGTTACTAAACCCCTCCAAACCTCAGTTTTGTCATCTATAAAGTAAGGTGATATTAGGCCCTGCTTCGCAGATCTATTGTGAGGATCAAATGAAATAACATATGTAAATGTTTTTTGCAAACTAGAAGTGTTATATAATTGTCAATTGTTAGTTATTACTACGACTGCTCATAGAAATTAGTCTTATAGGAATATTATACAAACATTACATAATCAGTTAGTAGTTTCTTATAAAGTCCTCTCCCTTGCTCTTGTCTTGAAATGTTTTTGATTCTTGATAAATGTTAGGGGGTAAAACATTCTTTGCTCACACAAACTTACACAAACACATACACAATTGCATTAGCAAGTTGCAAAACAAAGTCCTATGTAAGTTCTTTGGGTTTTCAGCATTATCCTAAGTTTCCTTTTTTTTTAAAAAAAAATAAGCATCTTTAGAAGAAAGCATACATTAAATCACAGTGCACAGCAGCTAGAGCACTGGGCTTGGAATCAGGACTCTTCTTCCTGAGTTCAAATCTGTCCTCAGACACTTACTAGCTGTGTGATCTTGGGGAAGTCACTTAACCCCATTTGCCCCAGATCTGTTATCTGTAAAATGAGCTGGAGAAGGAAAAGGCAAACCACCCAGGATCTTTGCCAAGAAAACCACAATAGGATGCAAGGAAGAGTCAGAAAGGACTGAAAAATGACTGGAACAACAATAATGACTGAGATAATCAGTGAGTTACAGAAGGGGGCTGTTGAGGCAAAAGAAAGAGGGAAGATTGAGGTTGGGATGCCTTCCCTGACAGAGGGAAGGAAGCAAAAGAAAAAGAGGATTGGAGGGGGAGGTAGAAGAAGAAAAAACCAAAGACAAATTATTTCTACTTAATATTGTTGACAAGGGCTGTTCATAGTATAAGGGAGTCAGGATATGTTTCCCCACCCACTCCTAGCTCAATTGATTTAATCAAAAATAGAGTTACGTGATGAAGTTTAAATGTGTTAATAAGATGTAACCTCATGTGACCCTTTTATAAGTTTTGAACATTTCTCTAACTGAGTCAAGGAAGAAGCAAGGAGATTGGCTAAGTAAGCAAATTACTCATGTCTCTGGGGGCTTTAAATAGCTAAAGCCAAGATAACTTTTAGAAGTTCAAAAGTGAAAATGATTGAAATCTGAGAGCAGCCTTCAGAGGAGACCTGGAAAGAGGGAAAGAAAGGAAGCAGAAGACATTTCTTTCTCTTCCCTCCTGGCCCACATCAAAAACATCACTTGGAAGGAGACACATACACATACATATGTACATACATACATACATACATATATATATACATACACATCTGTCTATCTATCAATCTATGTATCTATCTATCTCTGTCAAGTGGTAGCATTTTCTAGTGGGAGGTGAGGGACTGTAATGGTAATTAATTTAGCAGATACTTACCCTAAGGCCTAAGTACTTCTGTGAAAGAAACAGAAGGTATGAACTCTGTCTCCTGTTGCTGACATAACAGGAAGGGGTTGGCTGAGACAGGAAGCCAATGCGTGTATATATTTAAGAAGAGCTCCAGAGGACAGACAGACCAATCAAGAATTTGTACTCCTGGTGGGCAGAATTGTTCCAGCATCTGGGAGCTGGGCTGCTATTGGACTGAGAACTGAGTTGGAGTTTTCTATGAGACCAGAATCTGGTGAAGGCCTAAGTGACTGTTGCCTGCTGGAAGGCTGAGATTTCTTCTGGGTCCTAGGCACAGCTGGAAGACTGAAGAAGCGTGACCAGGATAAGGCTTTGTTTGTTTGTGGCTTGGTTGATTCTTGAGTTCCCAGCAACAGAAGCTGTGAAGGTTTTGAGATGTGCTGGACCCTGTGAACTTCACTGTATAACAAGAACTGCTCGGAGGACAAAACAAGGAGCTGGGAGCTGTCTGCCTCTGAATCCAAGTGACTGTTTGGTGGATTCAGGTAGGAGCTGGGACCATGGAAAGGGATCCTGGGAATCTGAGAGACCATCCCAAGTCAAGATGAAGAAAAGGCCTCCCCTTGGATGCCTGATGAAATTGAAGTGTACTAGACACTAAGGGGTGGAGAGTTTGTGTAATTTTCTAATGATTGTATTTAGTGATTAATGATACTTAGTGATTGATTGCTAAATAAGTAATTGATTAATTTAATCTATGATTGCCCCATGAGTGGAAGGCTGATTATTATATTGTGAAGACTGAATGATTAAGTAAGGAGGGTTTCCCCCTTAGAGAAACCAGATGATTATTCTTTTGTTCTTTGTTCTAAATATTGTGGCCACTGTGGTGAAAACTATGCGGCCATTCTAATGTTAAGCCATTGTGAACACTAGATTGTGATTTTCTGTGATAAGATGTAATGTTGTGAATATTATGCTGTACTGATCTTCTGAGAAAGTTTGCCTTGATTTGTTATGGAATAAATGGAGTGTTCACTATACTGTGTAATCAGAACCTTAAAAGCTGTTCACAGTAGCATTCTTTTGGGAAGCTGCTCGTGCATGGTGTTACAGGGAGGAGAAAAAAAAACAGTTCAGAATTTTAAAATGAAACAAAAAAACAAATTATATATAATATATACACACATATGTGTGCATATACACATAAATATATGTGTATATATATATATATATATACATCTAGCTAGCTAGCTAGCTATCTGTCAGGTGGAGGCCTTCTCTAGTGAGAGGGAGGGAGGGAGAAAAATAGTTTAGAACTTGAAGTGAAACAAAAAATAAAATAGATATTTACTATTTAATAATAAATCATTTAAATTATTATATTAATAAATTGTTTAATATAATTATAAATATATGTGTATATATATCAGTGTGTGTATACATATATATGTATATACATATACATGTATAAATACTGCTTCCCTCTACAACTAAAGGAGAAAGCCTAGTTGACAATGGAAAGAAATCAACCTAGAATTTGAGATATGCCCTGGATAATCCATACACTGATACCTGAGATCTGGCTATTACTAATGAGTTAGCATAAATAAATCACTTTGCACATCTCAAAGTGCCATGTAAATACCAGCTATTATTGTATCTTTTAGGAAATGCATCTAGAGTGATTAAAATTAAACGCAAACATACTATATGAATAGACCTTAGCAGTGCCTGAAAAAGTTAGAAGAGCTAGCACTATTGATGCATTAGGCATTTTGGCTATATCATGACTATCCCCTAAACAACTGCTCCCTCTCTAACAATATCTCCAGTGTCTGAAAGCCTTACTCCCTAGTGGCAAAAGATGCTTTTGTGAAGTCAGAGAGCCACTCACAACAAAGGCAACTCTATGGAGGCAGGAAGCTAGCTGAGGAAGCTAGCTGGGCTCCAGTCTGTTGGGACTCCCTATCCTGAATCACAGCAGAGAAGCCATCCCCTCCATCAAGCTGTTCTTACCAGGAGCATCAGGACAAGACCTATCCAATTCCCAAAGGAAAGAGTAGCATCAGAAGATGTGAAGGCTTACAGATGGTAAATGATATATGACTCCAAGAACTAATGAACCTAGTCAAGGGAACAAGTCCAGAATTTAAAAGGACCAGCCAAGACCAAGACACGCAGGAAGTAGCCTTGGAATGTTAAGAATTTTTCATCAATGGTGGGCTCAATCCTGTGTTTTCGTCAAGACTCAAGAAATTGATTTATATCTTGCTTCATCTCTGGATATAATTCCTCTGGGGATAAAGCTAATGGAAGCTGCCAGGAGTCAGCAGGAGGAAATAAAGCTATTCACTCAGGGTTCTATCCAAGGCAGGCTGGGGATAGCCAAATCAAGCCAGAAGGGCTCAAAAGACTAGGGGGTAGTAAAATTCGTGCTGTTCTGGGGGAAAAGGATGATATCTTCACATATCACTCCCTCTTCTATCCAAGATTTTAGGGGAAAGTGACAAATACAAGTTGGATTATAGAACGAAAGGCATATTGCCTGACACCTGTAAAACACATAAGCAGGAAAAATATTGACCGGGTACTCTGCTACCTGCAAAAAGCAGCCAATCTTCTTCTGCGCACCATCCAAACAGAAACCTCTCCCCAGACATCACCCCCAAACCTCTATAAGGCAATTTAATCTCATCTGGACTACTGGTAAAGGCTTAGAGTGGAAACAGAACCAGGCAGGAGAAGGTCCAGGAAAGGAACCTGAAGTGACCAAGGGAATTGCAGAGGCTGAATGACAGAATGAGAAGATCAGAGAATCACAAAACCTCAGTTAGTAACCTGAAAAAGTCATCTAGCCTGATCTTACCAGAACAAGGGTGAGTTTCTCTGGGTGAGAAAGACAGGTTGTATCTCACAGGGTTATTGTGAGAAGTGATAGGTGTGAAAGTACTTTAAAAATAATCAAACCCTGGAAGATCTGAGGAATTATAATTCAAAGAGGTAGAGAGGGAGGAGTCATTTTCTGAACTAATTTAGAGATTAGATGAGAATCAAGAGAAAGAACCTTCTGAGGGAGATAAGTAATTTTTTTTAAAGGAGAGCAGGCAAGAGTGACTGAAGTTTATTAACTAGTTTGGCTCAAAACATGGTAGGAAAGATCTAGTGGGTCCATTGTGAATGAATAGTAAAATACTGCAGCAGATGAGTTACCCATGACACTTACTACATTGCCTACCTAAATTGGCAAGTGAGTCTCCCTCTGGGCTTAGCCCTAATCAGTCCTTGTTTTAGTATTCTTTTTTAGTCCTGGGAAGTAGACTTCAATTTAAGAATTCAAAGAAGGCCATTAGTGGAGCTCCTGGCATGAGTCATAGGATTAAGAAATAACAATTTCTGGAAAACCCCAAAATGTAGCTCCAGGATTCTTGCCTAAGGCCAGTGAACCAGATATACGTTATTTTTTCATTTTCCTAGAAACTCAAATTTAGCAATAAAAGAGTCCTCAAAAATCAAATCCACAGATCTCTCTGCATGCACACTGCTCACTCTGACCCTGTTAAGGACACTGAGGAACTGAGGCCACTAGAGGGAAAGTGTCTAAAATCACACTATTTGTTAGTGGTAAAACAAGGATTAAATTTTAGGTCCTTTTACTCCGCCATACTGTGGTTTGTTGTTGGTTTTTTTTTTTCTATCCCCTAAGAGAAGGAAATGGCAAACCACTCTAATATATTGGCCAAGAAAATCCCAAATGTTGTCACAGAGTCAGACATGCCTGAACAATAACAACAAAAGGATAACATAGGGGCAGTTAGGTGACGCCATGTTGTACAGAGCGATGGGCATGGAATCAAGAAGATCCATCTTCCTGAGTTCAAATCTGAGTATCTATCAGCTGTGTGACCCTGGGCAAGTCCCTTAACAGTGTTTGCCTCAGTTTTCTCATTTGCAAAATGAGCTGAAGAAAGAAATGACAAACCACTCCAGTACCTTTGCCAAGAAAGCCCCAAATGGGGTCACGGAGAGTCAGATACAACAACAACAACCGAACAACAAGAAGATAATATTCCAACAGTTTTATGTTCCCAAGGGCCCCACATCCTTCTCAACATTCTGGTCTTTGTTGTTCACTGAAGCAGAAAGTCTCCCAATCTAGTCAAAAATTCAGTCTGAGAGAGCCTCAGTGGAGAAGTCTGAGAGCAGGGAGCTCACTGAGCTTCCAGAGTGGGAGTGTGGAGGGGGAATGTTGGTAACAAAAACCTTCAGGGACACCAGGTAACACAGTGTGAGAGAGGTCGTTCTCCAGCTGACTTCTGATGACTTTGGCCATTCCCATGTGTGTGGTGCCATAATTTGAGAATTAGGACTTGCTGGAAAGGCTGCAAATTCAGCCCAAACCAATGTCTCCTCAGCTATTCCCCTGCTGCTCCAAACTCCAAGAAGGGGAGAAAATCTTCCAAAGGGGGAAAGAGGAAGAAATTAAGCCTGTTTAGGGGAGAAAAGTCAATCAGATTCCTACTCTCTTCCACTTTCTTATGGTAGTACTTATTGTTCAGTTATGTTTGACTCTCCATGACCTCATATGGACTTTTCTTGACATGAACTGGAGCGATTTGCCATTTCCTTCTCCAGATCACTTTACAGATGAGGAAAATGAGGCAAACAGGATTCGGGAATTTACCCAGGAAGTATCTGAGGGCAGATTTGAATTCAGGAAGATAAGTCTTCCCAACTCTAGACCTGGCTCTCTATCCACTGAATCACAATGAAATTTGGCCTCTGAATTTGTCATACCAAATGAGAAGGTTCTCCTGTACTATCTGGTTCACTGATCTAGAACATAGACTTCTTCAGGGCAGAAGTTAATGTAGCTCAACATATACTTGTTGACTAAATGTCACTGTCAATAATCATTTATTAACATTTATTATATGTTGGCCACTGTGCTGGAGCAGAAGTAATCTAATGGATGGTCTTATCCACATTCTTCTCTCTGACGAGGCTAGGACAAAGGACAAAGGAGAAAGAACAATAAACAGAACAGGTATCAGGCACCTGAGAAGTAAATATTTAGGTTGCACCAAGAAAAGAAACTGTGGAGCTCCCTCCTCTGAAGACTTTAGAGTATGCTGTGGATGTTCAGCCTCTGATTATGGTGTCTTCATATCAGAAGACATGGCTCCAACTGTTAGCTTTGCCTTTAATAGCTGCATAATCTTGGACAAGCTATTTTTTAAACCTCTTTGGGACTCAGTCTTATCATCTGTAATAAAAGAAGGGGTCGAGCTTCCAGTTTTCAATGTATCATCTCAAGATTTGCTCTTAAACTGGTCTAGTGGTAGGAACCTGCAATAGATGCCTTCTCAAGGTCCTTATGCAGGCTAGTAATTTACTTCTTTTCTATTAATACTAAAAACTTTAAGATCATAATAAGACATATCTTTTCTCTCACATTTTTTGCTTTAATATTTCAAGACAGCTTAAACACTGTGACCCCAAAATAGTTTAGTCACTTGACCCTTGCTCTAAGGAAAAAATTCCCACCATTTTATTTTGACCTTTGACTTCCTTTAAATCTCTAGGTGGTTCCTGACAGACTATAGGAGGTGATGAGCCCATATTCTCTTCCAATTTTGTATAGGGAAAACAATAAAAATAAGAAGCTGAAAAACCCACACACTTTGTATAGACAATGAAAGATCTGTTCTAATTAAAGCAATATTAAACAATAATAACTGTCCTATAGTTTTATGGCAATGCCTATAATCACATAAATAAGCATTTTATATCCAATTAACATTTTATATTTATTCAATCCTAAAACAATCTAGCATTTTTATTAATCAAATAAAATCCCATTTAATAGATTTGGTTGCCTTAGCTTTTTAAATTAGCCTTGAATAAACTAACATTAAATCCAATTGCATACTATATTGTCCAAAAAGGCTAATAAGTATCAGATAAGACTTTTAGATGTAGGGTGTTTACGTTTGTCCAGAATGCCTAAGCAACAGAATTTAGGGCTGGAAAGGATCTTGGAATGTACAGCATGCCAAAGATGGAAAAGATGTGGAAGATCTGGTCCAACCCCTTAATTTTACAGATGAGGAAACTGAACCCTGAGAGGGGAAATGATGTGCCCAAGGTCACACAAGTAGTAAGTAGCAGAACCAGGATTGAAACTCAGGACCATTCAATTTGAGATTCAATATTCATTCTCTTTCTACTTATCACCTCTTTAGGCCATTAAGACGAGATCTCTACAATTTCTCAACCCTCCCCCATCCAACTTCTACCTGTGAAGAGCAAAGCACCCCAATGTAACATTCAACTTATCCAAGCCAAGAAGGGCCGATCTATCTGGAGCAACACTTGGTTGGAGGGGACTCTCCCTGACACTTTAACTTCATATTGCTCCAAAATAACCACTGTAGATCTCACCTGTATTTGGTAGGTTAAGTACCAGTTTAAAAACTCAAACTTTTCTTTATAAAGATAATAATTAATACTAATGTTGTGGTTGTTGATCAGTCATTTCAGTCATGTCAGACTCTTCCTGACCCCATTTGGGGTAATCCTTGCAAAAATGCTAAAGTGGTTGACCATTTCCTTCTCCAGATGATTTTACAGATGAGGAAACGGAGACAAACAAGGTTAAATGACTTGCCGGGCGTCACACAGCCAGTAAGTGTCTGAGGCCAGATATAAACTCGGGTCCTTCTACCAGTGCTCTATCTACTGCACCACCTAGCTGCCCCGTGATAATCATAGTCAACAAACAGATCAACACACTAAATGGTTTAATAAAAAGAACAGTGGATTTGGAGTCCACTCAAATTCAGCTCTATCACTTAGTATCAACGCTACCCTGGAGAAGTCCCTTTCCTCTCTGGACCACACTTTCCATATCCAGAAAATAAGCAAGTACTTCTAATAAATAATAAATGATCTCTAAGGTCTCTTCCAGTTCCAAATGTGATTCTATGAAATAATGCAAGGAAACTGATTGTGTCTAGCATATCCCCCAAACACATTCTCTTTACACTGTAAACAATTTCTTTTTAGCTCAAGAACTACAATGCATCCAAAGGGAGAAGAAAAGTAAGACATTTGATAGACATGAGGTATAAACTGATGGTAAATGAAGCATAATACCAGCTATTCAACATCTGTAATTATTTAATGATACAAATATACACACTAATAATATGTTTAAGGCCCAGAACAATAAAATAAAATGAAACCAGGGCAGAAAACTCCAAAGAGAAAAAGTGGAGAGAAAGACAATTTTTATTCCCACCTTAATAATAATAATTTTTGGACCAGATTGAAATTATTTCAATGGCTTAAAGAATTCTCAATGAAGAAAATCTTATCAATGAAGATCAGTGCCTACTCGACAACTTGTAATTTTAGAGAATTGCCTGGTCCCTGACAGGCTAAGTGACTTACTCTAGAGTTTCACTGCCGATAGATTGTTAAATTCCTTGGGAGTAGGAATCATTTCATTTATTACATTTGTGTTCCCAGTTCTTAGCACAATGCCCAATCCTTTAGTAGGCATTTAATAAATGCTACTGATTTACTGATTATGAGAGACATAAGTGGCATGGTAGTAAAGGGATGGCCAAGGAGACAGAAACAATAGTAGTAGAAGTACTTGTGTTCATAGTAGTAGCTGTTGAGTCTAACTCTTCATCACCCCATTTGGGATTTTCTTGGCAAAGATATTGGTGTGGTTTCTCAAGATCATTTTACAGATGAGAAAACTGAGGCAAATAGGGTTAAGAGACTTACCCAGGGTCACCAGCTAGGAAGTATCTGAGGCTAGATTTGAACTCAGGTCCTCCTGACTCCAGGCCCAGTGCTCTATCCACTCACCACTTAGCAGCAGCATCTTTTTTGGTACTGGCCTTTTTTCCTTTTTGAAACACCCCCTCTTGGCATTCATTCATTCATTTACTCATTCAACCAGCATTTATTAAACAATCTACTTTGTAAAAGGAATTGTAGTAGATTTGGGGGATACAAAGACATAATAGTTTCTGCCTCAAACAAACACACATAAATTCTACTGGAAGATTCCTAGGAAGATCAGGAAAGGCTCCTATAAGAGCTGAGCCTTAAAGGAACCTACAGATTCCATGAGGTAAAGATGTGAGGAAGGAAGGGAATTTTCACTATTTAATAAGATAGTTAAACAGTAAAGGGTTGTAACAGCAAGCACCCTAGCATACCTAGGGCGGCTACTAGCACAGGTTCTTAGATCTGCTTCTCTAAAGGAAAGCAACTCAAAATGGGTTAACAATCTTACTTTAATCAAACATATCATTTACCTAGTTCAGGGGGACA